>CM053513.1:24532044-24737766 GCA_028627145.1 Eidolon dupreanum
TTCCTTCCTTCCTTCCTTCCTTCCTTCCTTCCTTCCTTCCTTCCTTCCTTCCTTCCTTCCTTTTTTTAAAATCAAAGTTATATATGTTGTTCTTATTTCACCAATTATGTATCACTATTCTAATTATACCAAAATGACCTAGAGGACTATGTAAAATGTTTCTGTGAGAAAACAAAACAGAATGAAACACTTATTTTTTGAGCCTTTATTCCAGTCAGCAGGAAGTAAACACTACGATTGTGATTCCTAGTTATGGAATTGTGGGGTGAAAACCAATGAAGTTTTGGAGCATGGTCAATTCTGGTTGCTGTTATTCTTTATAAATTCATAGCTATAAAAATCCAGTGTATCCTTTCTAGTCCTTGAACCCTTATGTGACTACAAGTATCTGGAGCAAAAAAGCAGTATTTGATGCATATCTTTAGAACATTCATTCACATTAGCTAGGAACTTGTATTGCTATGTGGATGACCTTTAAAATTGCTTATGTCAATTATTTGAATCAGAAAAATACTTGATTTGAGTCTTACCTCTTCCATTTATTGTGCGACCCAAACATAATACTAAATATTTTTAACATGCAATTTTAACATTTTTAAAATGGGAATAATAATGTTGTTTACTTTGAGGGGAATGCTTAATTCTTGCCTTTAAGTTTCCCTTTCTGTGGCTTGAACTCATTTTAGTCAAACACATGGGCTTTCTTTCCTTTACTCACTCTCCCCAGTGGGAACAAATGTAAATTATTGAATTGATAAGAGTTGGAGAAAATAAAATGTCCTAGTGAACATCACTCTTTCTTCCTTCCTCTTGGAAACAAATGGTGCTTATGTGGAAAAGGTCTTGTGTAGATCTAACCTTGCTCGGAGCTATGAGAGTATTTCCAATTGACTCCAGAGTTCAATAAGTGCACTTGCTTCTCACACCTAAATCCACATATTCCAACTTGACCTCTTTTCAAGATGGCATTTTAGTTCTTCAACTTCTATCCCTTCTTTTAATTTTTTAATATGTTCAGAACTTGAGAAGCAGAGTATATAAGTTATTGAACCTTTTCAGAGACCCCAATGTCTACCTTAGAAGACCATGTTAGTATTAAATAAAATAATTCAGTCACAGTGCATTTAATAAACTTCAATAAATATGTTGGTTACTGTTACCATAAGTCAGTCTGAAATTAAATATTCATAAACCAGCAATTATATGTGTTTTAGTCTATATATAACGTATAATTTACATTGCTTTTTCAAATGCTGTTGTCCTAGCATATTTTCAACCCAACATCTAAGCATTTTTGTGCTAGTGTTAGTTTGTACTAAAAGCCAAAAATTTTGCTTCAATGATTATTTAAGAAATAATATAGTACAAATATACTGGCCCAACTTATAGACTCTCTAGAATCTCCTACCCTTCCCCTCAAACTGATTTATAATATTTTATATATTAAACATACTAAGAGGCTTGATATTTTTCCTTGAAAAAATAAAAAAAAAATCTGTATTCTCTATCTTAGAAAGATGCTTACATGAGTTGACAATACCCACCAGTCCCAGTTCAATTAAGTATATTAGAATTTATCTCAGACTCCAGTTAAGTTTATCTTTATTTACCTTTGAGTATTTTTATTTTACAGAGAGAGTCCAAGTACTTTCTATCCGTGACAGATGCATTTTTTTGTATAATAACCTATTTTGTTCAAACATACCCTCAAACTTTCTGTGTAATTAAACTTTTCCCTTCCCTTTATGTGAATGGACATTTTCAAACTATATTTGAATCTTTTCTCGTGCCTCATACTTTTGGGAAAAGTATTTCTTCCATCTTGGCTGTGATAAAAATATCTGGATTATATTATCGATAATAGTAAAGTTGATAGCAATATTGCTGAGTGATTAGGATGTGGCAGGCAGCCTTATTATCATTTCCCATTTTACAGATAAGAAAATGGTGATACAGAATGGCTAAGTAATTTAGTTAAGAGTACATAGCTATCAACCATAAAGTTGGGATTAGAGTTCAGAGACTCTGGCTCCAATGCACATACTTTCTTAAAAATTACACCCTGTTGTCTCTTGTGACTTGTCTCTATATAAACATGTTTAAAAGGCTTACCTGTGTATTTTCTCAGACACTTTAATTCTAAAAGAACTTACATGATTATTTTTTATATCTTTTTAATGAGATAGAATAGAATATAGTGATAGATTAGGTTGATCATATACTACCAATAAAAAAAAACTGTCTTTAACTTCAAGCATTGTTCTTAGGTAAAATTAAGTAACATGTGTGATGTCATATTAGAATAAAGATAATAAACGATTTATTCTTATGAAAACCTGTTTAATAAAATTTTTTCATCAAGGTGATATTTGGGTGTGAAAAGAGAATTAGCTAATCACTGACTGACTCTAAGAAAAGAATTATTCATTATCAAAGTCTGTCTACAAGCTAAATAAAATAAAATTGAAGAACTTCTCCAAAAATTTATTAAAGAACTCTGACTTAATTTACTTTTGAGTAAATATCAAATCTATTATCTATTTGCTTCCAAAATTGCCTTCTGTTGTGTTTTTAGAATGTGTATTTTAATATTACATAGATAAGCAAAATTATAAAAGTTGAAACATAGCTGATCTATATAAATTTTTTATTAGGTTTGATATAAATTGCAAACTTGACTGTAGAATACTCTTCTTAAGATTGACATAGAATAACGTAGCCCAAGAAAAACATCACTTTACACTAATGTGGCAGAAAATAAATATAGTTTGCCCCTATTCCAATGAAGGGGAAGTTAAATGTTTTTTCTTTCAGAGTAGAAATATAATTTAATATTTTTATAAAACAGACAAGAAATTCAAAGATAAATCTAGTTCTAAACTTTACCATGTATTATCTTGTTCATTTTCAAGTAGAATTATGTAATGAAAATCGTTTTGATGTTATAAAATGAAAACTGGAAACACTTTAAAAGATAAAATTTCCCTAAGGGAAATAAAAGTGTCGTTTCACATTGAACATTTGCTCAGGTATTAAAGCACAGAAGCCAAATGTCCTACAAATGACAAGGTGCCTTAGTAACAATCTTGGAGGCTTAGAAAGATGTGTGTCTGGTAAATGAGGGAGAGGAAAAATCCGGACCAGTTTCAGAAAAAAAACCTGCAAGAATAGTTCACCACCCGTTGTTCCTGTTATTTAATGTCATTTCTAAGACTTCAGAAAAACTAGTCCAGTTAGTTCAGGCCACATTTCAATGTCACAACTGTCATGTTTCTAAAAGGAACAAATTTGCTTGTGAAGCTCATGTTACTGAGACAACACTGCAGCAACATTGCATTATGTTTGAGTTTGAGTGTCAAAGGAGAAATTCACATAAGAAAAGAGAAAAACATTTTCTGATATAGCACCACAGGAAGCTGTGCTTGGAGTGGCATAAAAGTAAACTTCACAGGATAGCAAAAACATATCAATGAAACCTGGCCCATTGTGTTGTAATTGATATCAAAACAGCCCTTGGGGGAATGATCCAGATTGGTATCATCTTTCCTGGTAGAGGAGAATTTCTTAGATGCAACTGGTACATTAATTTTTGAATTGCCCTTCTTAACCTCCTAAATCAATTAAAATGCATTCAGAAAATGTTAAGGTTTTCACCGACAAGTCAGAATTTGAAGTTATGGATACATGGAGTTTTTATCTGTGACTCTCTGATAAAACATGCTATATTTTGTTAATTTTGCCAAACATTAATTCTCTGTTAAAGCTCTGTCCAATTAACTAAGGAAACATGTAAGCATCATCTTGCTCATCACGAAAATTTTAAAAAGTTAAATATTTTATGCAAAAGCAGAGGTAGCTTGCTCTAGATCAGGGGTTCTTAAAGTTATAATTGAAGATAAATTAATGTCAGATTAGGAAGGTGAGGACACTTCTGGAAGAGGTGAAAATTAGAGTAAATTTGAAAGCTATCCCCTTGATTTTGAGCATGAAAAGAAAATGAAGAGAGATATTCAATACTTCTTTTGATGAGTGTGGTATAATAACATAATTTTTTTATTAATTTCTTCTTGTTTTGTTCATGCAGAGAAATCTTAGAAAACTGGCTGGTTCTGATAAACGAGGAGATTATAATTGGATAAGAGCACTGCTTATGGCAGTGTTAGGTAGCGGAGTCAGACATGAGCAACAGGGGAACAAAGGGATAGAGGCCCAGACTAGAGGCCACCCAAAGAACACTCCAATGGTAGTAGAATTCTGGGTAAGCACAAGCGCCCTAGGCAAAGAGTTATATAGCAGCCAAGTGTCAATCAAAATGACCTCACTTTCCAATCACCTAAGAATGCCTTTGCAACCACCCACTGCAGCTCTAATATAATGTAGACCGCGCCCCTCCCCTGGGGTGGTTGTTGTTCTCTTCCCTAAAACCAAGTTTCTCCTTGAAGTGAGCTTTCTCTTTCTAAAATATACTTTCAATAAATCTTTTCTAAATCTCACTGACCTGTGATTATTCACTATGTCAATGAGGAAAAACCAAAGAAAAATGTTAATTACACTTCTGTGCCGTTATCCACTCCCCTCTCCAGCCATTGGGGTGACACCAAAGTTCAAATTGCCCCCAATGGTAACAGCAGGATACTGTCAAAAAGAGGTACCATGTGTAGTCAAAGCAGATTTAGGTAATGCACAGTAAATTGAACTATGTTAGAAGGGTAGAAGTGAGTTAATGTGTTAGTGTTAAGATAAATATAAACTATTATAATATATTATAAACTATTATAATGGAGATATACATGTATGTGTATCTATACACACATGTATATATATACACATACATGTATATATACATGTATACATATTTCAAAAGAAAAATTAGTAAAAAAAATTGGAGTTTGCACACATGATCAGAATTTTAAAATATCAGGAATAAGTAAAGTTTTAGATTAAGGTAGTAAAAATTGAGCAAAGAATTCCTTCAGGTAGGGATGCTTCATACTGGATTGATTCAGAATAAAATATGCAAACCAAAAATAAAAACAAAGAAAAATATAGGATTAAATAAGAACCCAATAATAAATAAATAAAAATTCTTTCTTTCTTTCTTCTTTCAATCTCCCCTATATTTTCCTTGATAACTAAGAGAGAAGGAGTTAAATAGTTGTTATGGTTATTAAACATGAAGGAAGACAAATGTTTACTTTTAAGACTTCATGTGGAACTCTGGAGAGACAAATGCAAATGCTAGGATTTCAAAACTATTATAAAACAAGTAGGTGAAAGAAATGTCCGTGTACTTTTTCTTGTGAAGTTCTAAAGAAAAAAACAACTCAGAATAATAGGAGCTAATATTGATAAAGATATAAAATCACATCTTAATCTTTATTAATGTTAATTTTTTTCTCTAAAACACTACATTTAAAAATGTAGAAATTATTTACAGTAGAAAAGTTTAGAAGTTAAAACTACTGAACTTAGGGGTTATGGAAGAGGCAAATCAATCATTTCAACAGTCTTTATTGAATTTCTTGTTTATAACAAAGAATTAGAAATACAAAGAAGGATAAGGGCTTAAAAAATATTATGTTAATAGTAGAAACAAAATACTAAAAGAACATAACAGAGGAAGTATTTCTGTAGAAAATTTTAAGGGTAGCATAGGGGTAGATGCTCTAAATAAGGAACAATATTCGTACCACATTTTGTAGTTTGAATAGGATTTGCCTGATGGAGAATAGCATGGATGTGTCTGTGTCCAGAGGTAGGTGGTCAGAGATTTCTTTTTTCCTTCCTTTAAAAGAAATACCTTGAACAAAGGAAAGTAAGTGAGCATAGCTTGCTTAGGGCTCATCAAACACAATTGTGTCCAATGGGGTTCATGGGTTAAGAGGGGCAGAAGATCACACTGGGAGAAGGTATAATATGATAAAAAAAATTTTATCCATAAAATTCCAGAATAGTTGGAGAAGGCAAACTGGAGAGGTGGGGTGAGTTCCCAATGAGTAGAGAAGCCTTCATGTGACTAAAGCATGGCTGAGAAAAAGAGTCTGTAGCATGGAGCCACAAAAAACTGGAGGTCAATGATGAAAGGTTCTGTGGGAACATGATCTGTGTGTGTGTGTGTGTGTGTGTGTGTGTATGTGTGTGTGTACATAGTAGTTAAGCAAAATTGAGTGTTATTTGATCATTATGGGGAAAAGAGAAGGAGTGATATATTGAGATCTGGATCAAAATCAAGTCAGCATGCACAGATTAAGGGAGTAATCCCATAAAAACAGATAGAAGAGATCATCAGACCCAACATTCATTTTACCTGCAGAGATTAAAGTGTGCTAACATCAGAGGGAGGCTAGAGGGGCCAATGTTCACCCAGATTGGAGCTGATTAGGACCAGAGAGTTAGATTTAGATTGAGTCAAATTAAGAAGTTTTAGCTTTATTCTGAGGGCCTAACTAGAAACAGGCAAGCATACCAGGCTCTATCTTCATTCTTCCTTTTTTCTTTTGTCTACAGGAAAGCATTTCATTAACAAAATCACTTAAATCACTCTTTCTTTGCATCTTTTTTTCCACTGGTAATTATAAAATTTTTTGGCCACTACCCTCATGCATACATGCGCACACACTCAAATACCCAGGTCTTATATTCTGCTTTAGTTAATTCCTGTCCTCGCACACACCCTATGTGATATCAAAGTGATTTATGATATGTGCATGTAGGACCATCACTTTGAGTTCCATCTATTGTGTAGTGCATTGCTCGTGGTGGCACAGTAGTGATTTTCTTTTTGTATAATGGCAAGTTGAAAGTAGTGGTGTTAGGTAGGAAGTTAAAAATAAAACCAATAGTGTTGGTAAATGCCCCATTTTATCACACGAAATGTCTGTGCAAGAAAACAATGGGTTACTTTCATTCCAGATTTTATTAAGCATAACTTATATCTTATAGAGAAAAGATAAAAGCCATATTGCTTCCTAAACTATATAATTAGGTAAAACTTCTTGTTTTCTGTACTAACTGCTTGGTTATAATTTTTGCCAAAGCAGTGAGATAATGGCACATCTTCAGTTCAGACAGTCTGTTGGGTGAACTATTTTAATGTTTCTGTCACCTAAAAAAAGTTAAGTGTTGTTGGAATTGATGCTGTACAAGAGTTGCAATTCTATAAATTTTATATAAAGACAATATTCTATTATTGAATTTGCCCCAATGCATTGCTTTGGACAAATAACTGTAGGCAATCTAAATGTATTGAATTTTAAGTATTAAAAATCAATTTTCAGTAGCCAGTACTAATATAAGATTAAATAGATTTTACTCTGAGATATCTTTGAGTTAAGTCAGAATCTTGTATGCAATATTTTATTTCTAAATGGTCATTTTTAGGAAGTGAACGTGTTCAGTGGTATGAACGATCTAAAAGAAGGAATTAAATGAACATCAAGAGAATTAGGAAGTAGCTGTAATTTTAAAATATGAATTTATAAATGAACATTTTTTTTTATTATATATCTTTGGAGCAAATGAGTGCCCAGGTTGAACTAATATTTAAGAGAAATGACTTTAATAATATATGCCGAACAGATGCACTAGGTAGTGCAAAAGTCTCTTTATGTTTATTTATTTAAACAAATATAAAGGAAAATGTACCCCAAATACCCTCTTTCTTATATTATTGTCAATAAGCAAAGTTTTTATAGTTTGTCTTCATGATTAAACAAAATACAAGAAGCTAGGCCTTGTACTGTCAAATGTACCCCTGTTCTGCCCCGACCTGAGGCATCACACTGATGAAGGACAAACTTTGTTCTAAAATTGTTTTCATTAATTTATACCTGTGAGTTGATTAAAAAATGACTATTAACACATCCATATTTTAGTAAAAAACTAAGATTCCTTCACTGCCCTGTAAAAATGCTAGAGTAGAACACATAAAGAGTGCATCCCAAAAGAATAGGATCTAGAATAGTTAAATTTTTATTGGGTTTGCATTTGGGGGATAGGAAATAAAAGTATTAATCAATTAGACACATCACTTTGGTACCCTGGCTATGAGCTTGGGAAAGAAATGGTGACAACTTTACATGTACTAGTAGAAAGAACACACTGAACTGGCAGTTTGAGCGCCTAAATTCTGGTCATTATTCTAATGTTGATTTTCTGAATAATTTTAAGCATATCTTACTGTTTTCTGGTATATATCTGGTATATATTCTGACAATGTTACATTAGGATTACAATTTCAGATGTCACAAATCTTACAAAATGTACGCCAAGAGGTCTATAGATGGTTCAGTTGGGTTTCCCTCTATTTTTGCTATATATGCAATATAATATTGCCCTAAATAATGAGTATTTTATTTTTGATTAATGCTTCTTGGCTTTAAGAGGATCATGGCATATTAACCACCTGAATATCTTATTAAAATACAGATTCTGAATCAGTAGGTCTGGGGTGAAGACTAAAGTTCTGCATTTCTAACAAGATTCTAGAATATACTGATGTTTCAGGTTCATGGAGCATAGATTGAGTAGCAAGGTCTGAGAATATTTCTTGAATAACAGCAACAAAAGCTCAAAAATATATATAAAATGCAGGTGGCTTAAGTGGCTATGTACATACTGTGTATTGCACACAATTAAAAAAATAATAAAAGGTTTCAGAACATAGCCATCATTACTTTGTTTACTAAATAAATATGAGATTTTTAATTAACAATGTTTTCTTTTGCTGTTATTTCAGAATGATATATATATATATATGTGTGTATGTGCATGTGTATGTGTATATCTATATCTATATCTATATCTATATCTATATCTATATCTATATCTATATCTATATCTATATCTATATCTATATCTATATCTATATCTATATCTATATCTCTCTATCTATCTATCTATCTATATATATATATATAATCAATGAAACTATCTTAAATGTTAAGAACATATTTTAACATGGTTAGAGATAATAACTTTGCTATGTGAATTCCTGAGCTTGCTTTTTTTGTTTGTCTTATTTGGTAAACAAAAAAAGAAAAAAGAAATAGAGTAGAAATAATAATCTTCCTGTAGAATAATAATCAATTCATTACTAATTTTTTAACAGGAATTATAATTTTATTTGACAGGAGCAATACATTTAAAACCTTGAAAACCATGAGTAAATTAACTTCGTTTTATTCCAGATCTCATATGTATTGTATTATTTCTAGAAACCACAGCCAACTGTAAGATCAGTCTTTTTTTGCCTCTAGTATGCTTCTAATACCAACTTTGTCATTCCGTCAGGATTTGGCTTGCTTTTTTCCTCAGCAACTTGAGAGTATATAGATACTGTTTTTACTTTGAGTTCACACAGAAATATATGACTCTTTGAGTATCGTGTTCTACAAAAATATAAACAAAAAAAAAGTTCTCATTTCCTTGGGCTTTGGTAACCCTTAAGATGTCATTCTATTATTTATTTCCTTCTATCATCAAACATCATGTAACTATGGTTCTGCATTGTCATTTTCTTTTTCTGCCATCCTTTGCTCCTCAGTTTTTTGCATTCTGGTGTCCATACATAGGCATGAATAAAGATCTATAACTAGAGACCACTTTAATGTTTTATTGATAATTCAATGGCACTACAAACCTTCTTTCTCATTTTCATTGTATTTTAGGTCATCACTGATACCTTTCTTCTTGGGATTTATATAGAGACTATTAACTTTCTGTTTATTTCTTCCAGTTTGTTTCATCCTTCACTGACAAAGGCTTCTCTCTTCCTCCCTTATTACCTATCTAATCTATGACAAAGGCTTGTTAATTTTCTTTTCTATAAGGAAACAAAGCGTGTCCCCTTTCTCAATTCCTAATCTTATTGTCTTAGGCCAGTTCCTTCTCATTCTTCACGTATGACACACATTTCTAAAATCTCATTTTCAGTCTTGCCCCAAATAAACCATTCTTCACACTGACAACAAGGTACAGTTTTCTAAATACAAATTTAAACATACGATTATTCTATTTAAAACAATTATAAGACTTTCCATTGACTAGCAGAGGTCTCCAATCTTTTTGGCACCAGGGATTAGTGCTCCTATGAGAATCTAATGCCTGATGATCTCTGGTGGAGCTAAGGCGATGATGCTAGTGCTGGGGAGCAGTTGCAAATACAAATGAAGCTTTGCTCCCTCTCCTGCTGCTCACCTCCTACTGTGCGGCACAGTTCCTAATAGGCCACGGACTGGTCTGCAGCCCAGGAGTTGGGGACCTTTGTATAGAATACAATCCAAGCTTCCAAATTTACTCTTTATCTTTCCGAACTCACTCTTCATTCTTTCAATCTTATATACTTTCAAAAAAATTTAGTAAGTAATTTCAGTCTCCGAGTACACAAATGATTATAAAAACTTTCCAAAGATGAGAATCATATAATGAAAATATAATGAAAAAGATAGCAGAAGCAGTAAAATAATAAATCCCCTAGGAATAAGCTTAACAAGAAATGTGTAAAATCTATGTGGAACTTTAAACTGCTAGAGACAGAAAGAAGTTTTGAATAAAGCACTTTTCATAGGATGATTCAATGTTATAAATGTCATTCTTCTTAATCTATATATTTAGCATGGTTCAAATAAAATAGGGTAAATGGATTCTAAAGTTCACATGGGAAAAGGACATTCATTCTAAAAAAGGTTGACTTATGAGAAAAGGGAAAACTACAGCAAATAATAAAACTAAACAAATAAATAAACCAGTGTACAGGATGTAGTAAGCAGAAGCAGTGCTCAGTAATTATATAGCATATTTACTTATTATTTTTACAGATAGGATTCTTTCAAAGCAAACTAACCTTACATTTTATGCTTCTGGAAATTTTCATTATGGTGATGATATATCACTTTTTTGAAAGTTACGAGGCATCTTGGGATATATCATTCCCTCCTATCTTCAGTTCTATTCAGCTGAGGTCATTGATGCTTCTCACTTATAGGTACATACAACTAAGTTTCTGAATAAATTCTGAGTGCATGTCTTACCTCCTCCAATGGTAATGTTTGGATTAAATGTTACCATGTATCATATGAATTAAGGTTAGTCATACACCTCCTTATACCTACTGAAGTATCTCCTGCCCTGGAATGCTCTACTGGCTCTTTTTCTATGACTGTGCTTTTTTCTTAACTCTCAGTAAGTATTCTATTGTAACTGGAATGGAGATTTAATGAAGTTGATAGTCTCACTAGTTACTGCAAACTTCCATTTCTATGGAAGTTAAACTTGTCCCTAATCCCCATGTGCTGCTTGCCAAGACTTCCAAATGGAGCAACCCATATAGAACCATTAGACTTCACCTTCCCCATTAGACTGTCCCTTTGAGGAACCTTCACACTGTTTTCCATAGTGGCTGTACCAATTTGCAGTCCCACCAGCAGTGTATGAGTGTTCTTTTTCCTCCACATCCTCTCCAACACTTGTTATTACTTATCCTGTTACTAGCCATTCTGACAGTTTAGCTATTTCTCTAATAGCTAGCAATGTTGAGCAGCCTTTCATGTATTTATTGGCCATTTCTTGAGAGAAGTGTCTGTTTAGGTCCCCTGCCTTTTTTTCGATTGGATTTGTTGTTGTTGTTGTTGTTGTTATTGACTTTTATGAGTTCTTTGCATATTTTGCATATTGGCCCTTATCAAAGGTGTTGCTTGCAAATATATTTCCTCATTCATATGGTTGTCTCTTTGTATTATTGACAGTTTATTTTGCTGTGCAGGAGATTTTTAGTTTGATATAGTTTCATTCATTTATTTTTGCTTTTATTTCCCTGGCCTTTGAGATCAAATTCATAAAATTCAAGGTCAAGGTTCATGAGTTTAGTCCCTATGTTTTCTTCTATGCAATTTATCATTTCATGTCTGATATTCAGGTCCTTAATCCATTTTGAGTTAATTTTAGTGTATGGCGATAAAGAACAGTCTAGTTTCATTGTTTTGTAGGTAGCTTTCCATTTTTCCCAGCACCATTTATTGAAGAGGCATTCCTTTCCCCATTGTATGTTTTTGGTCACTTTATTGGAAATTATTTGCCCATGTAAATGGGAGTTTACTTCTGGACTCTCAATTCTTTTCCACTTGTCTGAATGTCTGTTTTTCTGCCAATACCATGCCATTTTGATTATTGTCTCATTGTAGTATAATTTGAAGTTGGCAGAGTGATATCTCCAGCCTCGTTCTTATTGCTCAGGATGGCTTTGGTGATTCAGGGTTTTTTGTGCTTCCATAAAAATCTGATGATTTTTTGTATTATTTCTTTAAAAAGTGCCAATGGGATTTTGATGGGGATTACATTAAATCTGTATAATGCTTTAGGTAATAAGATCACTTTAACTATGTGGATTTTTTCAATCTAAGAACACAGGTAAACTTTCCACTTCTTTGTGTCTTCTTCAATTTGTTTTAATAGGGTTTTATAGTTTTCATTATATAGGTCCTTCCCATATTTTGTTAGGTTTATACCTAGGTATTTTATCCTTTTTGTTACAATTTCAAAAGGAATTTTTTTAAATTTATTTTCTGACAATTTATTAGTAGAGTACAGGAATGCTATGGATTTTTGAACATTAATTTTATATCCAGAAACTTTACTGTATTTGCTTAATATTAATAGTAGCGTTCTTGTGGAGTCCTTAGAGTTTTCTATATAGAGAATCATGTCATCTGCAAAAAGTGACAGTTTGACTTCTTTGTTTCCTATTTGGATTCCTTTTATTTCTTTTTCCTCCCTTATTGCACTCCCTAGGATGTCCAATGTTTTATTGAATAACAGTAGTGATAGTGGACAGCCTTGTCTATTTCCTGATCTTAGAGAAAAGGTTTTCAGTTTTTCACCATTAAGTATGATGTTGACTGAGGGTTTGTCATATATGGTCTTTATTATGTTAAGGTGCTATCTTTCTATACCAATTTTATTAAGTGTTTTGATCATAATGGATGCTTTATATTGTCAAAGGTTTCTTCTGCATTTATTGATATGACCATATGATTCTTATTCTTGATTTCATTTATGTGGTGAATCATATTTATCCATTTGCATATGTTAAACCATCCCTGAGTCCCTGGGGTGAAGTCTACTTGATTATGATGTATAATCCTTTTAATATGTTGTTGTATTCAATTCACTAGTACCTTATTTAGGATTTTGCATCTGTTTTCATGAGAGATATCGATCTGTAGTTTTCCTTTTTTCTGTTATCTTTACCAGGTCTTGGTATCAGGGTAATACGGCCTCATATGTGGATCTTTGATAGCTCCCCTTTTCTATTATTATCTCAGATCATCCTTTGTTTATGCTGGATGTTCATTTCTTTCTTACAGAAGCAATTCTCTCCTTATTGTTTAATCTTATAATACCCTATTCTTGATAAGGGTTGCACTGTTCTGCTTCTGTCTGCCTACTAGTCACCTTATTCATACTTATATATTTTTTGTCATTTTGTTTCAGGTAGGCTGACCCCTTTGAATATTTCCAATAATGCAGGCCTCACAGCGGAGAATTCCCTCAACTTTTGTATGTCAGTAAAGGTCTTTTTTTCTTCTTCATATCTAAAGGAGTGCTTTGCTGGATACATTATTCTTGGCTATTAATTCCTTTCATTTAATATTTTGAATATTTGGTTTCGCTCTTTTCTTGCTTATAAGGTTTGTGCTGAGAAGTCCAAAGATAATCTAATGGGTTTTCCTTTATAAGTTACCATCTTTTCCCTGGCTGCCTTGAGAATTCTTTCTTTGTCATTAATTCTTCTTAATAATTTTAATATAACCTGTCTTGGAGAAGGGCTTTTGGGGTTGAAATAATTGGTTGCTCTGTTAAGTTCTTGGTTTCGAAGATCCAGCTCATTCCTTAGATTTGGGGAATTCTCGTCAACTATTTGAATATGCTCTCTGATTCCGTCTCCTTTTCCTATCCTTCTAGAATACTTATTATTCTTATGTTGCTTTTGCTGATGGTGTCAGCTATATTTTATGTTTCTCTTTCATTATTTTTCATCCTTCGGTCTCTCTTATTTTTTCTGAATTATTTTTTGATTTCTGTATTTGATATCACTGATCTTTTCCTCCTTTTGGTTAACTCTATTTCCTAAGCTTACTATTTCATTCTTAATCTCTTTTGGTATATTCTTCATCTCCAGAAGTTCTATTTTTTTTTTAAGGTTTCAATCTCCTAGCTAAAAAACTCATTCTGCTGGTCTAGTTTTTTCTCAACTTTTAGAATTGTTGATCTGAGTTATTTTGGATCTCACTGAGTTTTCTCAGAAATATAATCCTGAATTCTCTGCCTTTTAGGTTACATATTTCTGTCTTTAAGCTTATTTTCTGGAGAGTTTTCTTTTTCTTTTTGAACTGCCTTGTCAGTTTGGTTGCCCATGGTGTTTGATGGACTATTTCTTTGCCTGGGCATTAATAGGAATGTATTTTGCTTTTTTTTTTTTTTCAGAAGATGATTTATTATATTCTTCATAAAGATCATTTATTATATATAGGTCTCTCTTTAGCCTGTTGCTAAGAAAGTGTTTTTCTTTTGATTTTTAGTGGGTGGCATCCAAGCCACTCAGATCCCTGCTTTGAGACTTAATAATGCCTTTTCTTCTTATAAATATTCATTTACGATTGCTACCCTCAGTCTCAGTCCTTGTCAATGTTAGCAACAGTTTTGATAGCATTCGCCCAAATTCCCCTGGGGTTCCATGGTATTTGGTCTTGGAGGATATGGGGCGAGGGAGGTGCACTCTGGGTTGGGAGGTTGGGGTTGCTGTTAGTCTCCATGTCTCAGCCTCGTACTTTGCAATTTCAGCTACTAAGATCCAGCTGTTGCCCCTCTGCAGTTATTTCCTACTCTGCTTTCTGCCTTGCCCCTGGGCTCTGCTGCATGGAGCTCATAGATCTCTCAGCCAGGCTGTTTGAGGAATCAGCTGCAACCTCTCCCCTGCAAGGAGCTTCAACTACCAGTAGTAGTTTTTTTTCCTCCCAGTTTACCCCTCAGACTCCCATGGTTCTGACTTCTGGAAGCTCTTATGCACTGATCACTCACTACAACATGCTTGTGTGCAGGTTGGGTTTCATTCATTGACCTTTGGATGTTTAGCTTATTGTCATTTCCAAGGGAGAGATCCAGTACATCTCTTAGTCCACCATGCTTCTGACATCACCTTCTAGCAGTTTTGTTTTTTCCCAAGAATTTGATAATGAAAGAGAGTTTATTAAAATTCAAGTCATGGCTTTTACACATTTTATTAATGAAGCATATTACATTTTACATTAAATAAAATTGCAAAAGCTCTGATGAACTGGATTGAAAATTGTACCTGGACATAATTTATGATGTGACATATAACATGTGATGAGTTTTTCTTTTGTATCTTGAAATTTTCCAAGACTTTCTTCAGAATGTGCTATTTCTCTTAAATATTCTCACTGGTAATACTTTGCTTTTAATGTTTTTCTTGGTTCCATTAATACAATGCTGAACACCTTCCTATTATTTCACACATTACATCCCAGAGAAGTTCTGCTCACTTTTTCTTAAACCCTGATACCTAAACATTATCCAAAATTCATATTTTGATCACTATAAAAGAGACTTTGTGAGGAACTAAATTTTTAGTTATATAAGAGTAAGCATGCTTATGTGAGCTTTCTTCTCCCTATACGACTTCTATGTGTTCACGTGTTCATAGATTCAAAATAACAGAGAAAATCAGCTATAAATAATAAAGTTAATTAATGTAATATAAATTTTCTATGTAAAGAAGCATTTGCACTTGTAATGTAACAAAGACTTCTTGGCTATGGGTCGAAAAGCTCTGAAAAACTCCTGTCTTGTGTATAAACTACATCTTTTTAGGATATATTTTGATGTCTAGCAAAAGAAAATACTCCTAGTCATATTAAGCTGCCTTCAAGTGTGAATTACATTATTAAATTTTTGTCAAAAGAAAAGACAACTGTAAGAAAACCAATATTTACTGATAGGGGGAAAGGGAGAGAAAAAGGGTAGAGATAAAAAGACAAGATAGGACAAAAAGCAAATAAGACATGTAAAGAGATTTTAAATATAATATTTTTAAATGTTTGATTTGTGAAAAGCAACATGGTATACAAATTAACATGTCTCTCATATTTCAGGTCAGTGCATGCTTGGAAATAGAGACATCTTTTCTAAATGAGAATTGAGCAATTTCAGTTCTCCTGTAGAAGCTGATAAAATGTTTTATGATGAGTCTTGGTAAAAGTTAATATCTATTTGTTCTTGACCATGGAACTTATAATTTAGTCTTAGGAAATTTCTTGGATCAAACAAACCAGTGGGGTGCTGATTACTGAACTTTGAGTAATTTTAAGGTTTCTCTAGAAACAGCAAAAATTTAGAAGTTGAATGTTTTCTTACTAAGTTTAATTCAATAAAATATAAATCTTTACCTAGTTGCTAAAGCCTTATTGAGTTTTGAGTACCATTTCACTTTCCTTGAGTATTTTGGGAATTGTGGCCATATGTTGAAAAGCTATTGAGAAAAACAACTTTTTGATAATCAACATGGCTTTCTATTCATATTTTTATATTATTTGATGTATAACTAGGGTCATAAAATTTGATGTATAATTAGGGTTGGAAATTTTTAGATTCTTCTAGTTCTTGTAATAGTCACTTCCTTGTTTGAAATGAGATATAGATTTTTGCTCTAAAGAAAAAAAATATGACCATTGAACACAATATAAAAGAATAAATTGTCAGATATAATTGACAGCTTATAATTGTAAAAACAAAAGCATTTAACTTGGTTTAAATTAAGGCAAAACTCCTTTTTGTGTTGCACAAAGGAGAGATTTTTTAAATTTATGTCATTCAAAGTCAACTGTTTGCTAACACCTATTGCCTTACTATTGTTTTCTAAGCCCTCTGGTAGGTATCGAGGATTCAAAACTGTATACAGTTGTTATTTATATATCTATCTACTGTCTCTTTTAGAAGATAAACAGATAAATTAAAATCACTTCATCCATCATCTAGTCATTTGTTCAACAACTACTTGAGGATTCATTCTATTCTAAACACTGTTCTAAATTCCAGGACACTGCAGTGAGAAAGAAAAAAGTGGTGCTTCCTCTTGAAACCTTCATTTTAGTAAGAAGGATAAACACCAATTCAGTATGAAAATACATGAATAAATAATTATGGTATATGTTTCTAAGGCCATAAATAAATAACTGAGATAGAGAATAACGTGACTGGGTACAAAGTGGATCTTCGGACAAAACTGTCTAAGAGGGTAACATTTAAGAGAAGACTGGGTATGTGTGAGATGCTGTGGAAATATAGAGGAGGACCACTTACTCCAACCTGGAAAAGTCAGAGAAGGCTTCCTACATAAGAGATTATGACTGACAGACAAGTAAGAACTAACACACTTCATGAGGGAAGAAGGCAGTTCAGGCAGGATAATGATATGAAGAAAGGGAGAGAGGATTTATTGAATGTACTATGAGCTACAAGCTCTATACCATGAGACACAAACTGTACAATTAGGAGACCAGTGAGTAATACAAGGTGAGATTGGAGCGGGGCTTGGAAGCCTTGTTGTGGAGAATTTCACAAAAACCGTAAATAGAATCTGCTGTCATTGTTAGCTGTATCTCCTGCTATGAGCATGTGACATTTTTAATATAACAAGCTTCCCATTTTACCTTTTTTGGTGCAAAACTGTCTTCTTAGCCTCCTGTCACAGAATAACAGGGAATATTGTATTTAAAAGACTTGTATGTTTACATGAGTTTACAGAAACATGTATATTGGGGGAAGGCCATGTGAAAAATGGAAACAGTAGGAAACTGAGAACACAATTGTTTTTTGAAAACATAGAGAAAGAGTGTTTTACAAGTCCTAATTAGATTGGAGTATTTACCTTTGGCATCTAAGGACAGAAAAATGGGATAGAGACATCAAAAAATGCTAATTCATTTTCTTTTCTGAGGCAGAGAGGTACACAGTAACTTTATCTCTGTCACAAAAACTTAGTTAATTCATCTGATAAAATATTTATTCAGCACTTACAATGTATAGGTAACAATGATAGGTATTATTTCTGCATTTATGTATAGCAACTTTAAAAGTTTAATGATATTTAAACTTAGGCTGTGCACAGTCTCCTCTTAGTTAAACTTATACATTTCCACCTTCAAGCTGCAAAGATGAACCTAATTAATTGTGGATCTGACAGGATAATTCCTCTTATTCTCACTATTTTCCTTACATACTTGGAAGCATTCTGCCCTGAACTACAATAGATGTATTATTGAAATAAAAGGAGAAAAGAAGAAGAGAGGAAAAGACAGCTAATAAGAAAGAATTTGCTTTTGGTGTCCTTGTGCTTTGTAATTGCTTTAATGAAGTTTACATCAGTGGAATTATGCTCAACTGAAGTCCTGCTAAACTAACACTTGCTATAGTCCAACAACTACAAGTTAAAGAAAAAGAGAGGATACACATAGACAAACAGGGAAGAAGGCCATGTGAAGATGGAAACCGAGACTGAATTGATGCAGCTATAATCCAGACTACTAAAAATTGCCAGCAACCACCAGAAATTAGGAGAGAAACATGAAACAGATTCTCCATGAGAACCTCCCAAAAGAACCAGCTCTGGTGACTATGTTATGCTGCAATAATAAGTAATCCCAGGTATAAAAACTCACTATATGTCTATTCAAAGTTGAGTGGGAGTTTTATATTGCTTTATTTTCAGTCCAAGATCTAAGATGAGGGAGCAACCGATTATTTAAAATTGTGCATCATCACAATAGATAGAAAGAAAGTGGTGAACCATACATTGGCTCTTAAAACTTCTGGCTAGAAGAGATACTTGTTGCTTCTGCTCACATTTTTTTGGCTATACCATGTTACATGGGCTCTTCTAACTTCAAGTGGAAGGTGGCACACTATCGTGCAGTGTGCCAGGAAGAAGAGAAAACTGGAGTGTTTGTGAACCACATTAATGATATACATAGAGATTATAATTTTTTGTCCATACTATATAGATAAGCAAATGAAGGCACAGAAATTCTATATAAAATTGTCTGAGGTCATATAGCTATTAAGTTTTGCAGTTAGAATGCAAATAACAGATAGCTTATGTCCAAAACTTTTGAAGATGTTGGACACACAGTTTTATGTACAATTTTTATATATAATTCCAAGAGATTCCTGGATGTCTATTTATCAACTCTTTCTAAGTCAAGACAGACCAGATTATACTGTAGTAGTAAATACCCTCTGGATACATTGGCCTAAAACAACAAACACTTTTTTGTGCCCAATAATGCACAAGAAAGGGATTCCTCTAATTGTTGTCATTTAGAATCCCAGCTGGAGGAGCAGCCTCCATTTAATACATTCCTGGATTGATATGTGAGAAAGAAATATGAGTTCTGGGATACTTCACACATAATTGAGGCTGAATATAGAAGAAATATCTGTCACATCTATTTATAGTTCCTTGTCTAGAACTTATAACATGTCTTAACTCAATCAGATGGCATCTTAATGTAATTCTACTATATGTTCAGAAGAGGTAATAACCAAATATAATGGAGAAAGAGTATTAACAATAACTGCAGATCCCATCCATGTTAATAACTATGTACATCACAATGAATTACAAAGGCACAGTAAAGTACGACTCCCCCACAGAGGCAACACACATTTCTTCAGAAATATCATAAACTAATGTGTTTACTAAATGTAGAAAAATTTTTCAGTTAAACAGCAAAAATCCTTTCTACATTTCCATCAGTTTCCAGAGACACAAATTTTGAAAGAGTTTATGTTTTTATTTATAATAAATCATCACCTTAAAATCTACATTTATGATATCAAACTCTCTCTTTAACTCCCGGTACCAGTTATCCATCATACAATAACTTTCTGTTTCAATCAATAGTCCTATTATTTTCCAAAAATTATATGACATTTTTGATGTGTTTTGATTACATATCTATGGCCTTTTACTCTTCAGTATGAACTCCACTGCAAATGCTGAATGCTAATAAAAATGGAAGAGAGTAGGTCGTGGTTATATTTAAACAGAAAATTACTTTGGTCTGTAAGATGCCTTTAGGGCACATTTATTAGTGCACCATACTGTTGTATCTCAGGTGAAATCTGTTCATCACTAAAATGAGATGGCTTGTCTATTAGGGTGGCAGAAGTGTAGGGAGTCAGTGTCCATTAGCTTTCATTAAGTATCGCTCAACATGACACTAGCTGATCTCAATCAACTACCTTCATTCCATTACCTTAATTGAAGGCTCACTGTTTAAAGGTGAAAAACCCAATGATAAATAAACAAAAATGTTTAAAAATATAGTTATTACTCTAAAATTGGCAGCCATCGGGGAAAAAAAAAAACCACAAAAGCAATGGTGATTCACAACCATTTGTTCCAAAAACAAAAAGAAATAAAACTTCTCTGACTTTCCCTCTCCTTCCTTCTTCACATCAAATCAATCATCAGTTTCTATTATTTCTCCCTTTATGTTTCTTGTACTTTTCTGTTCTCCTTTATATTCCCTGTCATTTTCATATTTAATTCTATGATCCATTCCAACAGGATTATTATAATAAATGTATACTTTCTCTAACTACTACCAGGAATACATACTCTTAATTCAGCACTACCAGATTTAGTACCTTCTTTTCGTAAACATTTTCACAATCCCTTATTATCCACGTCAGTGTTATGCAATGAGGATGATATTGAACTTTCAGGAGAGTTTTGGAATTTCATAGGCACGATTTTGTTTTTTATTGTAATTGACAGGACACTCCTGGCATGATCAAGTCCTAGGTCCAGACTTTCCAGACTGCAACTTGAGGGGATGCTTTAGACAACAAAGAGTTTTGAGGCATCTTGCACAGTTCCCATTATTTGGTCAAAAATCTAGAAACTAACCCTATTTTTCATAAGAACACAAAATATTTTATACATTTTAATATGTAATGAATTTTCCAAGATGCCACTAACTTTTATTTTGAAAGAGACTCTTTTAAAACTTAATAAAGTTACTTAATATTTCTGAAAATTACATCACGAACAGTCATGTATATGGTTTTTAAGACAGAAACACTAAACACTTAATTTGTTACATGCATTCGTTCATGGTGATTCTGCATATAGACACTACCAAACTTCATTATGTGTTCTACTGTAGTCATGTTTAAGCATTTGCAGATCAGAATACACATTATTTTCTTATAAATTTCTTTTCACATGTAATTATGTACCACATAATAGTGTTTTGGTCAAGCAACAGACCACAAACACAACAGTGGTCCCATAAGATTATAATTTGAGTTAAATTTCCTGTAAGAAATGGAAAGATATGTGGTTCAGAGAAATTATTTTTTCTCAGATGGGAGCAATATCTGTGGGGCTCAGAAATAGATTCCCTCTCACTCACAGCAACTCAATTTGAGTGCACGGATTAGTTAGCCACTGACGTGTTTGGGTACAGAGGAGCCTGTTCCCCCAGCACCACATATTCAGAGGGGGCTACAGCCTACCCAGATTTAGCTTGATGGTTTTCACAGTAAATTGCTTTAAATTCTTCACTGAGGACATAAGATCCTGTATAAAAACACAATTTTGAAGGAGTTACCTTAACAAGTATTAAGTACGGCTGCCACTTTGGTGAGCTTTCTGTGGTAGTATGAAACCAACCTGTTCCTGTATTTTGGAAATATTTTCAGATTGTAATGATGTAAAGCATAGATAAAAACAAATTTTCAAAATCAAAATATTGAGCCCTCAGTTCTTCACCCTCTATATTTTAAACTTCCTCTTTTTAAATGAATACAACAAAATTCTGTAATCTGACTACTGCTTTGACATGAAATAGCCAAAACCACACTGCTATGACAATATCTTAAATTCCTGTATCTCTTCATCTTGATTTTTTATATCCACTGAACCTCAGGCCATCTTTTACTTCCATCTGGCAGTCACTAATATAGTGACTTATGCCTTATCCAGCCAGTTTCTCCCCAATATTTTCAGTCAATCCAGCCCTCATCTCTGTTCATGGAGCAGCATTGACAGCTTTGCTGTTGTATTCCTGAGCCTGTCGGAAGGAAGTAGGGGGAGGTCTTGGGTTTATAAAGTCTACAGTAATGTTCAGTAATGTCCTAGGCTTTCACAATCACTTACCACTCACTCACTGACTCACCCAGAGTAATTTCCAGTCCTGTAAACTCCATTCATGGTAAATGCCCTATAGAGGTGTACCACTTTTTATCTTTTATATCGCATTTTTACTGTAGCTTTCTATGTTTAGATATGTTTAGATTCACAAATACCATTGTGTTACAAATTGCCTATAGTATTCAGTACAGTACATGTTGTCCAGTTTTGTAGCCTAGGAGTAATAGTCTATACCATACACCATCTAGGTTTGTGTAAGTGCATTCTATGATATTCACACAATGATGAAATTGCCTAATGACCCATTTCTCAGAACATGTCTCTGTTAAGTGACACATGGCTGTATATTTTCCATTATATTACAGTTAAGACATTATATTTATATTTTTGAAATGTTTATCATTTACTTCAGGCTATCAATAAAGGTGTTATCACAAAATATTTGCAATAGAAATTTAGTTTTGTATCTAATACTGATGAGAAACTCTCAAAGACATGACAAATTATTTTACTTATCTTTTCAGGCCCTACAAAATTTCCTATTATATCTTATACTCCACTACTTCTCAGTGTACATTCTCTGTTTCTACCAAATTGGTTGAATTCCTCTTCACTGAGTAATTTTCAGCCTTGCCAGAAATGCCTCCTCTTCCTTTTTTTAAATCTATCAAGACTCTCATTCTTCAAGGCTAATCTTTCCTGATTGCCCTGACTTTCAGTGAGGAATCTATATCCTTAAACTTTAGCACCATGCATTAGTCACTTAAATCATGTTGTATATCTGTTTTTTTTTTTTTTTTAAATTTTTGTCTGTGTCTTCCAAATCAATGTTTGGCTTCTTGAGCATTAAGATATAGGAACTTCCTCTTAAATTTCTTCATCTTCTCCATCATGTCTAGTACACTATTTATATATAAGAAGTACTTAAGTATATTTGTTGATTGATTGGTTTTATGATTAATGTACATTTCAGTGCTTCTCAAAGCAAGGTACATCAGGATCATTTGGAAGGTTATTACTAGTGCAAATAGTAAGGCTGGAGCCCAGGTCTCTTAAGTATAGTTTATTGATCTATAAACACCAAATCTATGTGGAGCTTCTGATTCATTTGACTAGTAACTGCTATGTTTTCCTGGAATGCAAATCTAGTTGCCCTTCCCCTGATGTCACATAGCATTTGTGATGAGGGTTAAGTGTTATTACAATTTCTCTGAGAAAGCTGGCGCATAAGGTACAATATTGACTTGTTGGTCTCTGTTAAAGGTGTTAACTCTGCTGAGATTTTGTAAGGTAGCAGCTTTTTGTACCTCAGTAGAAACAGGCAGAATGAGAAATAATTCCATCTCCTATGATTACATCTATGCCACTATCCAATCTTAGTTGCCAAAAGATTGGAGACTTCTGATAAATCACAGGAAAAATAAATTGTGGGCATCATCTCTTTTGCAGTATTCATAAAATTTTCATATCCATCAAAACTTTCAACTTTCCTTGTTTATTTTCATAGATACATTATTGGCTAAAAATTTAATCATTGGACTACCCAATAAAACACAAAATAAGCTAGCAAGCAAACAAAAGAAAACACTCTTTATTTTTCTTTACTTTGATATTATCATTCCAACTTCAGGCAAACGGTATAGTAATTTCTCTGTTTTAATAAGCATTCTTAATGTTTTCATATAAGTATAATATTCATGGTTTCCATGAAACTGAGATATCTAGAAATAAATATATATCTTCCGATAGTCTGCTTTTTTTAGGAAAACACATAAAATGGACCACTTTATCCGAGATGAAATATAGTTAGTAGCCTGCAGAAATTGCTGAAAGAAGCTGTCAAATACTTGAAATAATCTTGAAGCAATTTTTAATAGGGTATCTCAAATTATATGAATGTGTTAGTGGCTAGCTTCTTGATCAGCAAGAAGAACATCACTCATTCAATTATTCATTTAGTAAATACATAATTTTCAAGTCCCTCCATGTGCCAGATACTGTCTTAGGTATTGGGAATACAACAGAGTCCACAATAGACAAAGTTACTATAATCATGTAATTTATTAGTAAGAAAGAGAAAAAATAATCTAGATATGTGATAAATGCCATGAAGAATACTGAACTGGATTAAGGTTGTAAAGGGAGTTAGTGGCTACTCTTAGGATTGTTAGGAAAAGTCTCTCTGAGGAGGTCACATTTGAGTGGGGCAGACAAAAAAGCAAGTGTCATGTTCAAGGCAGGGGTCTGAATGACAGACTGAAAGAACAGAACACTTTGCTAAGATGAGGCCTTTGTGAGGGCCTTTGAAATAGTTTTACTAGGAATAGAATGAAACAGGGCCATTGGGCTTGCTGTGGCATTGTGTTCAGAAGGAGGTGAATGAGGGACTGTATTTGATTCACATGAACCACTGGTTCAGATCCAGCCCTCCTGTAAAGACTCAGCCCTGTGTTTGTGAACTAAGAGTTGCATATGTGCTTGGTCTCTGGCCTCTAGGGCACTTTGAGCTGAATAGAGCTCCAAGTGTTACCCATCCTTCAATATAAATGTAGCTGGAAGAGGTTCTAGCAGACAGTGGGGAACTTCAGAGAAGAGCAGCTTTATCTTCAGAGATAGCTTAGTGTCCACTAAACTACCTTCTGAGCAGCTTGGCCTCACAGACTGTTGATCCTCCTATCAGGCTCAGCTTCTCACAGGGTGTAGCCCAGGGGTCCCTAAGCTGTGCTGCATACTTGCATTACCTCAGTCTCAGAGCAGGGAGGCTGGGGGGTACCTCTTTCCCTGGGGCTGGACCTTTATCTGACTATGAATGTGGTACAGATCAAAACTTGCACTGATCTGACTACTTGAGATGTCTTGTGCCCCATGGAAGAATGTGAGCAAAATAATTCAAAGGACATTGACTTTTAGCAACTTGTCCAGTGTGCAGAGGCATATTTAGGAAGGTCTAAGGTTAGTTTAATTTTGAGTGTTCTCTATAAGAAATTTTGCAAATACACAATTAAATTAGAAAGTAAATGCTTATTTTAAATGAGAAAACAAAACAATACATTTTGAACTTGGACAAACACAAATATACTATTTTAAAAAATAACTTAAAAATTAATTGATTTTCTTACACATATTTGTTATACTTTTACCCTCCATTTTCTGATTGCATATTTTTTGATTATCTCCTCACAGGAAAATAATTTTGTATGATCATTTTATATAGAAAGAATAGAGAATTCTATCTTCTAACATGACTACTTAAAATTTTTTTTTTTTTTTTTTTTTTTTTTTTTTTGTTATTGATAGCTTGAAACAATGGTAGGTGAACTTAAAGGATCAAATAGTGGAGACTTTAGTCTTTGTGGGCCAACAGACAAAATTGCAATATTACATACGTACTTGTATAATCATTTAAAATGTAACCATGTAAAATCCAAAAATCATTCTTAGCTCAAGAGCAATAATGCAAAAAGAAATGGTGGGCCAGATTTGATCCATGGGTGTAGTTTGACAACTCTTCATTTAGAAATTTTTTTTTTAACTATATAACTTCTTATTTGTAATGTTCATGTAAATTTGGAAATTGTTAATTTTGGAAAACATTCATCAGGTTTCATAAACCTACATTTCCTGAACAACTGCAACTTACAACCACCCTAAATTATTGTGATATCTGATCTTTAATATTTTTAATAAGGACATGTCAAGTTTTCTAGTATAATAAGTAATTAAATATTATTCTAATTGACCATACTCATTAATGTGATTATAGTGGCATCATATTTGATTTTTATTGCTGCTTTAACAAATTACGATGGACCTGCTGTCTAAATATGACACGAGTTTATTATCTTGCAGTTCTGTGTTTTATAAGTCTAACACCGGTCTCACTGAGCTAAAATAAAGATGTCAGCAAGGCTGTATTTCTTTGTGAAAACTCTAGAGAAGAACCTAATCTCTCGTCTTTTTTAGCCTCTAGAGATTAGCCGTGTACCTTGGCTCATGACTCCTGCCTTCCATCTTCGAAGCCAGCAATGTTGTATTTCTCTAACCTTTCTTCCTTAGGCACACATTCCTACGACCATAATTAGGGAAAATTATCTGTTTTTATGTAGACATGATTAAATTTGTGCCAAGAGGGATAATCCAGTACACTCTAGGATAATCTCCCTATATCAAAGTCTTTAGTTTAATCACATCTTCAATGTTCTCTTTACCATGTAAGGTAACATATTCACCGGCTCTCAGGTTTAGAATGTAGACATCTTGTGGAAGACATTAGTCTGCCTACCATAAGCACATAGTTAATTTGTTTTCTTTATTGATTTCAGAATTTCTTCTCAAAACAGAAACAAATTTAATATTTTCCACAAGTGTTCTTATGATACGGTCATTTTCATTAACTGGATTATCGAATAATCCAGGAACCTAATCATTACTGTGGTTCAAAAATTCTCTCATCACCTAATGAATGACTGCTTTGATTGTGAACTGCATGCAGTTTCCTCTGGATCTGCCTCAATTCATTAGGACAAGATGAATTAGATGTGCTAAAATGACCCTAATATGCTAGAATAAGTAAAATATGTGACTTAGATAGAAGTGATTAGTATGTGTAGCCCTGCTCTAAATTTGTTCCCTATAAATTCTATTCAGCATGATTCTATTAAAAAGGAAATAAAAGAGGTATAGTGCATTTATAATTATATGTACTACACTATTGGGTATATTTCCAATTGCAAAGAATTTCTATTTTGATTAGGCATTGATAAGAGCCAAATCTCCTGCTTAAAATTTTATATATGATGAAAGAACAATATTTTCTGCAGACAAGCTTCTGTCTCCAAAACCTTTTTTTTTCCATCTACTTTCCATGCTAGATATTGTAGGGCATTGTAGGATATATTCTTATGTTAAATTACCCCTGGCCCTGCACCATTATGTCAAATTAAGATAACATTCGGCAAGTAGGAATACCCCTGGAAGTTAAGACCAACTTGACTATACACAAAACTAACAGCAAGACAAGTAAATATATTTGACATGCTTCCACCAGTTGAATTCCCAATTCAACTTCTCAACCAGATCCCCAACTGAAACTACATTAATTCCACTGCCACATGACATGAGAAAAAATGCAGCCAAGGGGACCTCAGAGGGAAAAGATACAACTATTTAAAATGTTTGTGGTTAAAATGTCTTACTTCGAATATTGACAAGACACATGCCTGTGAGAACACATGTCTGGGAGCTCTCCCATGGTCTTAGAACCGACCTGTTCCAAGCAAAGAGCCCAAAAACTTAAGCTTTAATTGCTTCATGATATATACACCTCTGTCAATTTGCAAAAGAGCCCTCTTCACTGAATGTCACCCTGGAGAGTGGATCTGCTCATCTTTGAAGTTTCTCTACATCAGAGAAAGATAGTCTTGGTACCTGGAATGGTACCTTTCACTGAATGAATTTTTCCCAGTGATGTGCTTCAGGTTGTACCTGCTTTTACTTAGAAGTAATGGAAAATCTTTTCATGGTACATGATTCACCAATACAGGCAAAAAACATACTGTACTCTTCCTATTTACTAGACATGTGAATCATCAAATTTCCTGTATTTGGAAAGGATTTTCATCTATCACCAGCACTGAGAACTCAATCCCTGAACTTTGATATTTAACTTTTGTTTATCCTAAAATGTAAAAATGAAAATAAAACAATCACATTGCAAAGAGATTAGAATTTTAGAGTATTCTTTGAACACTATATGAGAATGATATATATTCTGAGTCCTGGAATTCAGACAGATCGAATTGATGATCAAAAGCAGGCAAATTAGAGCCTACTTCTGCATATAGAAATCTTTAAAAAAAAAATCTCAGTATTTTAGGAAGGTATTATATTTTAAGCTGGTGTCCAATGAAATCTACTGATATTTATGAAACAAATTATGAAAGTCTCTCTCTATATAGACTTTTTGAGCACCCATGGTTAATTCTCACAGCTACCCTGCAAAGTAGGTATCCATTTTCCATATGAAAAACTCAGACTCAGTTAAATGAACAACCTACACAACCCAACCTAATCTACCCAAGACTATACAATAACAAAACTGGAATTCCAAACTAGAATTTTTCTCATCATTGCATTTCTACTCTTCCCTATATACCACATTACAAACAAAACAAAACTATGCTGGAACTGTCATGGAAAGTTTTCAAGTACAAAGCAGTTTTCTGTGCTAAAAGTCTTACAGTATACACAAGCAGATAAGTTGTAAAACATAAAATTACAAGAGATATTGCAGCTGAGCCCCTTGTGATTTTAATGCCCCTAGTATTTTTGGAAGCTATAATTAAATAATTTAATTCTTAATTAGGATATAGGTATAGGCTTTAACTAAATGTTTCAATTGCTTTGGTTGTTGTGTAGCTTATAGTCAAAGATTAAGAAAGTATGTTAGTCATGTTCTGATGGCCAGTCAATAAAGTAAGTTCCAGAAATGTTTAAAAGTACACTTCACTTGAGATAATAGAAAAATATAGCTAGTTAAGCACAAAACAATAATAGCTGAAACAGTGGTGATAACATATCTAGTTTCCACTTTTGCTTTAAAAATAATGTCATTGATAGATAATTATGTGATATTTTGCATAATCTTGGTATTTCAACTCATCACCCCTTGTTCTCACAATATAATTTTATGTTGCTGATTTGTTCCTATGTGTTCCTTTGTCAAGCAGGAGGAGATAATTCCAGGGCCACGATGAGAATTTATGAGTGTGTTTGCAGAAAAGAAAAATAGCTATGACCAGCTGTTGATTCCCAGGAATCTGATATGAAAAAGGGTCATCTGTGACTAAGTAAATACAGATATTTCATTCAATTTCCTGGAACTTACCTTCCCCAACCCCCTAGCTGCATAAACACTTCCTACTTTTGTTTTTGGGGAAAAAGAATTTGATAGATCTTGATCTCCTATCCTCTAGCTTTGGACAAATCAAATAACCTTTCTCTATCTCCAAGCACTGGTGTATCAATGATTTGTTTTACTAGCACATTGGGCACACGAACCTGAATTTTGGGAGGTGATTCTGCAATAATATTACAAACCAGATGTTGTAAATAGTACATGATTAACTACAGAAAGTTGTCCCAAGAAAGCTGAACCTATTTACCTCAAACCCAATAGGAAATTAGTAAACAGCAACCTTCCATAATTCCTTTTGAATTTAATTGTAATGTTTAGAATATTAGAGATAATACAGTTTGCATGTAAATAGCTAATTCAGCTTGGTATCTTTCCTTACAACTTTTAGATATCTTCTATTTTTTCTTTATTTTTTCATAAGGAAGAATAACCTCAGAAAAATGGCTGACAACATTGTGGTTCCTGGTGATGAGTGAAGATGTGCCTGGCTTTCTCCATATTAACAAAAAAAAAATGTCATGAAAAATTACTTTCATTCAAGAAATTGATGCTCACTCCATCACGCCTCAAGAAGGGTTATAAGGCATTACCTTGAGCTTTTCAACCTGGTCCAGGTTAAATTAAAGACACAGTCTTTTACAAAACAGCCTTACCTTTTTCAATTTCATCTTGACAATTGATAATTTAATATTTTTAATAGCTTCAACAAGGTATAGTATTTTCTGAGTTTTAAGTGAGTTTGATGAAACATTAGAATGATAGGTTCTGGAAATTCTCTTGCAGCATGTTAGCTGACACTACTTGTGTGAATGGTCTTGACAGCTAGTGAAAGACACTTTTCTCAGCTCCTGAAATATGTTTATTTCTCTGTCAGTTAGCTGAAGACATCATTGAAGGCCACTACCATAACTGATAGCAGAGTGCAAGTAGCAAGTCAGATTTAACAAATACCTTGTTCTACCCACAGATTCCCTTTCCTTAACATGTTATTTTATTAAGTGCCCAGGCGGATATTTATTTTCTAAGTGTCAAGTCACAAGCCACCATGAATCTCCTGAAACATGGAAACATAATCACTTTTTAAAGTTTACTTAACACAAAAGGCATAAGAAATGACAACCACATGAATTTTATGTTTTGATAGTTCATTATATTTTGAAAAGAAAACTTTATTCAACAAACTCAAAAGACTTGTAGAATTTGTGGTCATGAGGATATATATCAGTATCCCATTTATCTTTCCTTTTTAGGGACATTTTAGAAGACTGATTAAATGTTAGTTCTACTAACTTTTCATAGCTATGATTATTTTGTTATAAAAGCCCAATGTTTCTTTATTTTCATGTTTTTAAATTTTTGACCTTTTTGTCTCTAAAAGAATATGCGACCTTTATAAGATATTTAAACATAATTTTTTCCAGATATAGTTCCCTTCAGTCTTGGGTGTTCCATTTTTATTAAATGTAATTTAACTTTTGAACAAATCTTGCACCAATCCAAGCCAAGAACTTTCAATCTAAATTAAGTTACCATATAGAATGTGTCTATTATGTCTTAGACACAATACTAAGCACCTGTACATACAGTTAGCATTTTAATGCCCGCAGTCTTTATACGTTATGTTGTTCCATGTTGTAGGGGAGATAAATAAAATTCATGTAGGCTAAATGACATTTTCAAGTTTCTATAATTGATAAGTATAAGAGAAAGAACTCACTTCTTTTTACCTTGAAGTTCTTTTCTATGATTAATGTCATATATATCATACATATAATATTGTGAAGTTGTAATTAAGGGTATAAACTGGAGTCAGGCTGCCTTTGTTAAAATCTGTTTTGTTATTTGTGACCTTGGGAAAATTTCTCAGACTCCCTATACCTCAATTTTCTTCATAGAATTGTCCCCTTTGACAACAGCATCCAATTCAGAGAAAATCTCTGCTTCCTTTCACCCTCCTCAAATCGCCTAACACAGCCTAAATTTTATAATAAGTCTTTCCTCACATGCTCTGTAAGAGATGACATACAGTTCTCCATGTGTGCATTTTCTCTCATTGCAATGAGTCAATTAACATTAGTTTATTCAAATGCAAGCATGTTCCTGTTAGTCCATAGTTGTAAGGTATAAATGATATCTTAAAGCTGGCCTTAACATGATCTATGCCAGAACTGACCTATTGCTTCTTATGTCGTCTGAGTATATTAAAAACCTATAATTCATCTTCAACACCAATTCTTTTATTATTTCATTTCTATTGCAATAATCTTTGTCCAACTTACTAGCATCTCTTACTTAGACAAGTTCTATAGCTCTTTAAGAGGCCTCTCATCCTCCATTTTTATTTCGACTGGAGAAATTTTCCTAAAGAAATAATATAATCATCTTTCTTATTTGCTTATTACTTTTTAATTAATTCCCATTGCTCTTAGAATTAAGACCAAAATTCTTAACATGGTACAAAGGTGGAAATTTTGATTTGCCTTGGAGAGTCCTGATTTATGCTTGGTGTCCTAGAAGAATTAGTAAAAGATATGGTGTGTTGCTGTAAATTCAAGGTTCTGAGATAAGGAGTATGAAACTTGGGCAACTGCAATTTAGCTCTTTATTTCAGCAAAGGCACAGCCCACCTCACAGGGGAGCAGTTCTTCAGCAAGGATATGACATCCCCTCACATTGTTGTGGCACCTTTTATATGCCAGTTAAACAATAGTGGCACACTGCCAAGGTGGAAGCCCGTGCATGTGTACTGGGCACATGGTTACATGAGGGGAGAAGTGCTGAGTTTCTTCTGCTCAGAAGTTAGCTGTGGGTGTGGGAGGGAGTCTGACTATGGTTATCTTTCTTTCTCTGCACATATAGTCTGTCTATCAGGTAGCTTAAAGTCCAACTAAAAAAAAAAGATCAATAAAATAACATGCGATAGCACCTTTCACTCTCAAAAGTGTGATATTTTGGATGATAATTTTATGGTCGCCACATTCATAAGAACCTGCATTATCTGGTAAATACCCACATCTACAATCTAATCTTATGCTAGCCTCTCCCTCTCTCTCTGTTCTTCATCTACACTTGCCTTTTTTATCCCCTTTCATTTTATGACAGTGACATGATCCTCTGTTTTCAGCCCTCTTTTCCATATTTCTTCTTCATTATCCCTCCTCTTTCTAATTAAGCCTTTTACATCCTTTGAATCTTGGTTCAAAAGTCAGTTTCTAATAAAAATTTCTCCTGACCCTCCAGATAAGATCAGAGTCTGCTATATGCTTGCATAGTGTTTTTTACTTATTACAGAATTTATCACAATTATACTGTTGTGTGTTTATTTTGTCGATGTCTTTTTCTTTAGCTGGATTTTAAAGTACCTGATAAACAGGCCATAATTTTGTTTGTTTATTTGTTTGTTTACTTTCTGTTTCATCCCAGAGTCTGATACATAGTAATAAGCATTGAGTAATTTTAAATGTATTTTTTTTTAATACAGAAACAATTTTGAACCATAAATAACACCAGTAAGTATGATACTCAGGTAACAAATATAGGCATCTTTAACCTCAGTCAAAACCTTTGTTTTCACCTCCAGGAAGATGTGACTCAAAGATCACCCTTGAATGATCATAAAAAGCATCAACTCTGTCTAGACAGAGATTGTTCTGCATATCTGCTCACAGAGTAAAAGTAATTGAAGACAGGTTAGAATGATTTATTCCAATTGTAACTAATTTAATCACATAAGATGAAAAAAAATGAATTTTTTAATATAACATGGTTAAAAAAATACAGTAAGGAGTGACAATTACCCAATTATCCAATTACTCTCCCACAATCCCAAGGAGGGATAGTTTTTCAGTCCTTCTCCTTAAGGATAGCAGATATGATATGGGTGATCTCCCTGGGAACAAGCATTTGAGAATCTAGCTTCCTAGCAATACGACTGTTTCAGAACACCTCATTTTATTAACATTTCAGTATCAATGAATAAGGGGCATCCATAATATGCCAACTGACAGGAATATTCCCTCGGTTATTTAATATCTTCATAGATAGACACACACGTACACACACAAACCTTTTGTTAGAAGAATTTGCCTGCTTCTTATTGTTCCAATTATTCTAAGACGCAAGAACATGTTTCTCACTGACATAGTTGTACAACTCTTTCACTATATTTTTAGTGATATTAAAAATTACAATACATCTGGAAATCTGACAAAAAACATGAAATACGACTTAAAGACATATTCAATATCAATATAAAACAGGGCACAATATATCAGTACATTTGTGACACACAAAAAAGGCAGAGAGACAAAACTTAAGGAAATCTGGATCCTACTATATAAAATTAGTATCATAACACACACCTCTTCAAGTAAATTTACTTTCACAAATAACTGCCTAATTTAGCAAGCATAAGAAAGTTTGTTATTTTTTAAGTGAGGAGTCCCAGAAACAGGGAGGGAAATAGAAGAAGCATTTTATAACATAGTGAAATATAAGTATCAAAACTAACTCATTAAACTCATGTTCAAGTAGAATTAGTTTAGATTCTTCAATGCTCAAGGTCAACCACATCATAACTTTTCTAGAACAATATGGATACTGAGAGTTTAAGGCCACATGCTTTCTTTTCTCTTCAGAGAACCATTTGAATGTGAATTGCTATTATGAATGAAGTCAAGGGCAGCAGGTCTACAAAGGTGAAAGAGTAACAGATACAGCTTGTCTACAGTCAGGACTCTATTCCTGAAATGGGAATTAAAGATAGTTTTCTGGACACTTGCTCATTTATTGTAGAGGTTTTTTTTTTTTTTTTTTTTTTTTTTTTTTTTTTTTTTTTTTTTTTTTTTTTTTTTTTTTTTTTTTTTTTTTTTTTTTTTTTTTTTTTTTTTTTTTTTTTTTTTTTTTTTTTTTTTTTGAGGGGGTTGGGGGTTGGAGATAGAAACCACAAAAGAATAATCCCTGAGAAAATGTCATTGCTTGTGCTACTATTATATATGATAATAAGGCAACAGTTAATTGTTTTCATGCGAAGTTGGTGGAGGTTATTTACTGTAGCATTGTGCTCAAGAGGTTTGATTAATGTGGCTTTGTGACAATGGATCAGTGAAGATTTGTAGGAGATGGGAAAAGAAGTCTAGCTCCACATAACAGATGAGTAGATGCAATGAGTCAGGGCTTATACTGTTGAAGTCCAAAAGATCAGCTAAGGAAAAACAAGAGGCAGAAAGTACTTTAGGTTCAAAGAATTAAAGCATTGAACCAGGAATTTATCTAAGGTGAATATTTAAAAAAAAAAAAAAAACTAGATTAAGAGATAGAGAGCAAAACACTAGAAATTAAATATTCAGTCTGAAATTGATTCTTGGTAAAACTTGGCAAGGAAAGTTGATATTAAACAATGACTCAAACTTCTTAGGCTGTGATTCCTTACAGATGTAGTAGAGAGCCTCTAAGATGGTTTCCAATGATATTTACCTCCTAGATTTCTTATCTTTGTGAAGTTTTTTCTTGCATTGCACCAAGATTTGGCTGTGACCATTTTCATATTGCAAAAGTGATGACATATAAATTATGAGATTAGGTTGTAAAAGATTGTAGCTTCCATCTTGGGCACTACTATATAAATGGGTCAAAGATGGTCCCTGAATGTTGGCCCCTTTGTTATTTACTTCTTCACAGCAGTATAGGATCATTAGCTCTGAGTCCGCGGGTGCCAAACTCAGATTTTTACACAACTATGAATATTATGAATATTAGCTATTTTGAGCCTGCCTGCTTTGTATAACCCATAAAACTGCACTCAATGCCTGCTAGTCTTCGATAAGACAAACCCTGAAGCCATTAAAGACTCCCAACTATTGCTGCATTTCAAAGCTCACAGTTATTGAGACTGGATAATGAATGACATTATCCAGACATGCAAGCCCCCTCTCTTCTACTCCAGGAGATCCCTTACTCTCTTCATCTTCTGGATGATGGCCTTATGCTGCCTCTGGAAGGTCTCCTGCTGTGAAGGATTTCCTCTTTCATGCATGAATGTTCAAGTGCAGTAGCTTTGCATAGAGAAGTTACTTTGAGATCCATGATCCTCAGAAACTTTATGAAATAATAAATGTTTGTTGTATTAAGTTGCCAAATATAAGATGATTTCTTACACAGCAAGAAGTATATCATACAACAAATCTCCTCTCTGGAGTTCAGTCATCTTAGAAGTTGCATAAGCACAGTCCCAGTGTAGCAAGCAAGAAATTACATGAGATGAGACTGATAGTCAGTGACTTTCTACACTCTTACTTTATATCTAAATATAAAATTTAAATTTAAATTCTAGACATTAAAATTGCCTTTCCAATTGAAAATGAAGAAATATGGGAGTTTTAACAGTGAAAATGTGAAAGAAAATTACATATGTAAGATCATTACACATATCTCTATATCTATGTCCTAGACAAAGAGAAAATGAAGTTGTTCAACAATTCAAGAGAGTTTTGTTTTTATTTTATATATTTTATTTTTATTGTACGAGATACACTAAAACAAAGCTCACTAATAAAACAGTACTTCATTAATCACAATAGATATAATTAATCACTTCTCTTTCTTCCCACTGTACCTGGAACATCCTTCCATTATTGAGCATTATCACTGAGCTGTGCATCCTTTTGTTTCTATGTATGTGTTTTCTTGCTTTTGGTTTCTCGGTACCTCATAGGGTGTTTGACACATGATCAGACAACAACTTTGAATTCAACTGAAAATTAGACATTTCAAATTTTGCAAGATGTATTCGACTTCCTTACAATATTTTGGACATCTCAAATGAAGATGGGGAAGAAAATTAACAATGCTATTGAAAAATAATGAAAAATGTGAAGTTAAAGCAAAATCATCTTTTATCGAGTTTGATTCATTTCACTTTATGGAGGGATTACTATGTGGGAAGTCATTGATTTAAATGTGAGTGAGAGGACAAAATAAAACATAGCAGCTTCTTGCAAAGTCTTAAAGTCTCATAGAAAAGGTAAATAAGAAACAAATATATTTTTGGTTGAGATTTTTCATGACCCCCTACAATTCACTAGTAGGGGTCAAACTTCTAAGTAAACTGGCCATAAGTAGTCTACATTTTAAAGAGAAGTGCTCCCTTTAAAGCTGACAACACTTTGAACATGACATCCCTTCTCAGGTTTACTAAAAGAGTGTACAACCAGGCAGTTTAAGACAAATGCCATTACAAACAAACAAAATTCTATAGATTTAATTAGAATGGAATTATTGGTTTTGACTGGCTGATTATTCATTCATTTCAGCAGTCATACACTCATTCATTCCATAAATATTTTTGAACACCTCTAATGCCTCAGGCACTGTGAAAGGTGCAAAGGATAAAACAAGAAATAAGTGATTCATGGGTTCCGCACTCAGAATACTTATATTGTGTGGGACCTTGAAGAACTACTAGTATTTTAAAATGCAGAGGTGTGTGTTAACAGATTCTGGGTGTAGAAAGGGAATAGATGGATAAAAAAGATAACAAAGGTGGATTTGATAAGATTGATTTTTGTAGAGGAGAGTATAAGAAAATTATGTTCATATTTTAATATAGAATAATAAATTTACCATTCTCTCAACTATTAAATTAAACTTTTTGCTACACGTACACTTTTTGGATACACATATTGAAATTGATCATACAGCGAACTTGGTTAGTATCAGCTTTTCCATTTGTGAGGAAATTGACTAGCTGGATAGCTCAGAATTCATAAATTAGCTGTTTATGAACTATTACTAGCCAAAGATGTAGTCTTAAAATATCTATGTGGGTTTACATCATTTAAAATATGAGAGATTATACATATGTAATTGGGATACTTAAATGTAAGTATCCCAATTATCTTGAAAAAATATGGACATATAATAAGGATGGATCTAGTATATCACATGGCAACAACTGAATGGAGCTGGTAAAACATGCCTCTCTTATAAGAGTTGTGCTTTTTCTCATTTGTCTTAGATTTCAATTTTCCTATTATCTGAGGTACTCAATTGTATAACCTGCCTGCCCACTACTGATATTTGAATTAGAAACACTGACCAGGATACTTAATGTGCTTTTCAGTGTTTAGTGTCTGTGGTTCATTTCTACTTCATACTTTACCATTTATCTTCTAGAAATATCCAGGAAACTCCAGTTAAGCCTGGCATTATTCTAAAATATTCTTGGGGAACAAAAATATTTTTATGATGTGGAGAAAAGGGAACCTGTGTACACTGCTTGTAGAAATGTAAATTGATCCAATCACTATGAAAAAACAGTATGGAAGTTCCTAAAAAAAAATAGATTAGAACTACAATATGATCCAGAAATTCTACTTCAGGGTATATAGCCAAAGTACATAAAAACAGGATCTTGAAGAGATTTCTGTACTCCCATGTTTGTTGCAGCATTATTTACAATAGTCAAAAGATATAAATGACCTAAGTGTCCATCAACGAATAAGTGGTTAAAGGATACACACACACACACACACACACACACAGAGGAATATTATTCGATCATGAGAAAGAAGAAAATCCTGACATTGTGACAACATGGATGGACTTGAGGGCATTATGTTAAGTGAAACAAGTCAGACACAGACAAATACTGTATAATCTCTCTTATAGTAGACTCTAAAAACACTGAACTTATAAAAACAGAGTAGAGTGGTAGTTACGACAGTCTATGGGTTACCAGAGGCAAGGGTGGGGGCAAGGGGAAATGAAGAGATCTTGTTTAAGGATACAGAGTTGCAACTTGTAGATAAGTCTGGGAGATCTAATGCACAGCAAACAGTAATTATAGTGAACAATACTGTATTAAAAACTTTAAAATTGCTAAGAAACTGTATCTTAATTGTTCTTACTACAAAAAAATAAATTATAATTATGTGATCTGAAGGGGTATTAGCTAACATTACAGTGGTAATCATACTGTAACATATAAATGTATCAAATCAACATATTGTATACCTTAAACTTACACAATGTCATATGTCAATTATATCTCATGAAAAAGATTTCATGCATGATGTTTTTAGCATTTGAGAACTTCTGTTAAACCAATGTTTTTGGTTAAGCTGGTTGGATGACATCTTATACTGGTATTCATGGATTGCAAACTGTGTTGAAAGAATAAGAGAAAATATAAATTCAATTGTTCTAATTAAGGTAAGAAGATAGAAAACAAAGGAGATAAGTAAGGAAATAATTTCCTCACACTTCTTACTATAGTCACTGCTTACATTATTATTCAAAAACTATATTTAAATCAGAAGCAAAGAATGAGTAAAATTATTAAGTAGATTGACTAATATTATTAAATACTGCTACTACCAAGCACTTTTCATGTTCTTATTAATTCTTATCTGTCATTCATCTAAGATTGACAAGAGTAGTATCCTTATTTTACAAATAAGAAAATTAAAACTTAGAATGGATAATAACTTATACACACCACCACATAGCTAGGTGTGGTCAGATTATACACTATACTTGTGTATCTCATCAACCTATATGTATACTATACAATATATACATAAAGAAATGATGATTACACTATAGAATCAATCAACTACTGTAAGAGTTGTCTACTTGAGTTGCCTTCAATCAGATTTTAATCAGCTTCTGAGAAATTCTATCTGAAGAGTGGATAGAGAGCTGGATCCTGAATCCAGTTACTTTGGCAACAAAAAAGGCACAAAAATAGGACAGAAAAGGGAGTAGAAATGTATTAGGAAAAGGTCACATATTTGTTAGCAATTAATCTGTTAGTAGGATGGCAATATAGTGTCTGACTCAGGTTGAATTTGAGACTATCAAGGTCTAATGGTATAAATCTATCAACTAGATGTGAATTCAGCTTTGACTAGCCTTTGAATGGTTTTTCCTGTATCAACTGCACATACCAGTCAACATTAAATTGCACAATATGTTTTTACTCTTGAATTTATTTGTATAAATAAATTACTCTTGAATATATTGTTTGTAAGAAAGTTATTGAGGCATATTTCATGAGTTATATTAGTTGTATCAGTTACTTATTAGACAAATTCTTCATAATACATTGCTATGTATGCCTGCAAAATCTAAGCTTTTGCATTATAAAAATGATCACATGTCCAGTTATTTTTACCAACAACACTTTAAATAAAAGTGCATATTTTGCAATACAAGGTATCCCTAAGAACCTTGTTAATCGAAATGTTTGCTTAATTAGCATATTTTTGTTTCCACCAGTGTATGCCAATTGAGATAATTATATCATATTATCATCTTGTTGATATTTTAGATCATATCTCCTTCATCGACTCATTAGCATTCTCCATTCCCCAACTTTCAAAAATAATCTTATCCTGAATAAGGATAACAGCTCATTGAAATCGGTTTCCTCCTACTGGAATTTTCTTTTCCTTTGTAGTTTTCTAATAGTGTTCTTTCTTGTTGTTGTTGTTAAATTGAGGTGATAGAATGGAACCTCCAATATAAGTTTGGGCTATATGATCTTCTTAGGTTTCTACACAAATTGTAATATTAAAATTGAAGAAAACCTTTCTATTATAGCAAGGTGTAGTGGAAAGTTGTATTAATTGGGCATCAGGAGGGCTGAATTTTAATTTCAGCTGTGTTCCATTACTTTGTAAAAGTTGCTCAAGGTTTCTGAGTCTCAAAATCCGTATCAGCACAATATGTATAATTCTACTTATCCTGTCTACTCACAGCACTGTTTTAGGAATTAGGTAGTGGCTATGAAAACATTGTATAAGCTATAATATTCTATCAAAGACAAGTTATTTTGCATTCTATATAGCAGACAAATTTGAGAATTATTTTAAAAGGGAGGTTTATAGCTAAGATTTGCTGTAAGGATCTGATAGTAATAGTCTAATATAAGATATTGACTATAAATAAAAATGGTGAAATAAAACCTGTCTAAAAAGGACTATGAGAAATATTTTACTTTTTAGTTAAGATATGAACAAAGGCTCATTTTTTTTTGCGGCAAAAAGTAACTGTGGCTATGGCGAAATGTGGAAGAAAATGGATTTGTTTCATATTCAATTCTCCCAGTATGCTATGGTAAGACTAGGTTAGTAATAGGGCAAATAAAAGAAAGTTATTATATAAGTGTAATATCATTTCATCTCAGTTATTTTTATGCAAAAATGTCATGTCATTTTTCTCAAGATCAATGAATAATAAACAAATGTCAGAAATCTTCACATCTTTGAACCAAATGATGTTGTAATTGTAAGGGTAAATAAACATATAAAAACAGAAAACAAAAGAATTTTCCTTGTATAAATAGAGAAATAGGCCTTTTTCTTTCTCCTTTTTCTTAGAATATTTCCCTTAGAAAACTTGTAAGTTATTTCTCTGTGAGATATACGTAAATCTTTCTAACAGCTAAATAAGACTTTTTGCCAATTTAAAAAGGCATAAATGCCTTCCTCAAGGAATAATAAGTCATATCTTTAAAATATAATAATCAAAAAATATATCCCTCTACTTTCCAATTTCTGTAGGAGGTAGAAGTCTAACTTTAACTTGTAGCTGGCTTCAAGTTGCAAATCTCCTGTCATTAAGATACCAGAAATTTATTTTTACTTTAAATAAAGCCAATTAATTAACCTAGATGATCACTCCAGTTATCAGATTAACTTAGAGTGAGCTACATGAGATCAGTGATGTTGTCAAGTCCTCAGACTTGAAGACTAGTTGTTTATCTTGAGAACATACATGTAGTGGGTTGTATCTGTTTGGCTATAGAAAAGGGAGAGGGTTTTTTTTTTTTTCACTTTTTATTTTAATGTCTTTCTTATCTCTTTAACAAGCTTTCTGTGGTGTGTATCACATTCTTTTTTTAATGCTTATTAAATAATAAATATTTTTGGAGAGGTTTTGGGTTGGCAGGGTATTTTTGTCTTTAATTGTATTTCCCCAGCATCACACACACCCAATTACAACACTATTTTATTTAAAATTTTCAAATGGCTTTCTTTTATCCATGGGATCAAGTCTAAATCCCCAATATGAGTTCAAGGTCCTCTACTATGTAGCACTCACACATCTTTCAATATCATTTATAGTGCCTCTTATATACAAGCCATAGGAAAATGCTCAGCACAGTCCTGTTTCCTGAGCACGCAATGGGAGTTCAAATGTTTATTTAAAAGAATGTGGTGGGCAGGACTTCGGAATAGTCATGTAAGGAGATTGGTGGATCATTTTCCTAGCAAAATAATAATTTAGTTGGTGAAAATTATAAAAATAAATCATTGAAATTCTCTGGAAATCATCCTAAGAACAAGAATGTATACACAATATGAAAATACAGAATATAGAAACACAAAAAATAGAGATACATTAATTTAAAAAATTTACCAAATCTTGGTAAGATTGTAAGAGTATATGATATTAGAGCCATAAATCATTCACATCCTGTCCTCTAGCTCCTTGTTATGAAAACTCTAACCTGGATACTCATCACTGGATAAGTGCAGCCAAGAATACTGGGCTACCTTTCTCACTATATCAGTCTAAGGATGAGAAATCATGCTTAAAGAATCCAAGAAAGGTATGACTAAAATGTGTCACCAGTTATATATATATATATATATATATATATATATATATATATATACACATTTCACTAAAGAAACAGAAATTGGAAATTGTTAAAATAGAAATTCTGGAGTTCAAAACAATAACAATGAATTTAAAAGTTCACTAGAGACATTCAATAATAGATTTTAGCTAATATCAGAAGAAAAGAAATCAACAAAGTTGGAGATGAATAGAAAATGAATCTGAAGAACAGGAAAAAAAAAGAATTAAAAAATGAACAGAGTTTCTGAAAAATGTAAGACAAAATTTTGAAACAACCAGAAGACAACTCAATTTATTCAATAAGCTCATAAATGAAAAACAATTGAATACCAAGTATTAATGTAAAATATGAAATACAATGACAGATATGAGTTCTAACTTAAGTATTTCTAAATAAATATCTCTTGGATTAATTTATTAATGAGAAAAAAGATAAAAAAGATTAAAAATATGTATGTGTATATATAAAAACAGTTCAGTGTAGAACTCAAATCTTGGGACTTCTAGATTAAAAAAGAAGAAGAAGAAATAAAAGAAAAAGAAAAAGAAATAAGAAAAAGAAAAAGAAATATCCAATAATTTTTCTAAGATTATCTTAAAAATATACTAAAAGGTAAAAATAAAAGTTTTGAAAAAAATACCAGGCAAATACACATTATTATAAAGATAAAAATAACAATCTTAACAATTAACAAGGTTGAATTTAAGGTGAAAGAAAAAAATAAGGTCAAATAAAAGAGATTTTATGAAAGTAAAAATGGATGAAGAAGTTGTATTCGTCATAAACACGTATTAACTACATCTGAATATATTGAGTAACTTTTTGTAGAACCACAGGGTAAATGTAAATCAGATATTGAAAATTTTAATATGTTCTCCTCAGGAACATTAAGATCAAACAGTCAAAAATTGACTTGATTGCATATCAAAATTTTGATATAGATGAAGGAAGCCTTGAATGAACACTTCCTGTCCAATTATTTTTCTTTCTTGTTCATTCAAAAGTAGTAAGATATCTGCCTGAAGTTCTTTCAAACACTTCAGGAACCATTCATTGAGAGGTGAAAAAATTTCCTGTCACAAGGAAACAACCTCATCTTTGGCTTTCAATTCTTCTCCAAAACATTTAAAAGGGTGGGGATGATACAAACTACTGGGACCCTGGGTTAAGATGGTGGAGTAAGTAAATGTGCTTGCCTCCTCTCATAACAATATCAAAATGACAGCTAAACTATAGAACAATCTACCTGGAACCATCTTAAGACTAGCTGAACAGAACTTTTATAACTAAAGATATAAAGAAGAAGTTACGTTGAGATTGGTAGGGGGGTGAAGATTCAAAACAGGCTGGTTCCACACCCATATATGGCAGTTGAGAATCTGGAGGTATATCTCAGATATAGAGGTCCCTCCTGAGGAATGAGGGGTCTCAGCCTCACACTTGATTCCCGAGCCTAGAGCACCAGTGCCAAAAAGAGGAGTCCTTCCAATATCTAGCTGTGAAAACTGTTGGGGATTCCATCTGGGTGAGATGGAAGGCTGCTGGAAACATGGGTGTCCTTTTAAAGGACTCATGCACAGACTCACTCACTCACAAACATTGACCTTAAGCTTTAGCAAAGTGACAGTAGCTCGAAAGGCACCAGAGACATAGGGAAAAACCGAATTGTGTGGCTTCAGGATGAAGGCTGGAAAGATAGTTGCCATTGTTCATGTGTTGAGCCCTCCCCACCACATAGACTGCAGGCAAAGGTGGGCATCAAATATGAATCTGCATTAACCTGGTGGACATTGCCCTACCCTAATGACTCCCTGGGGCCCTGACCCTACAACTCACGCTCTAACACAGGTTCTTTCAGGGGCAGGCAGCCAGCCTGAGGTTGTGCTGCACAGACTTTCCTAAAAACTCTCAAAGGTCTGCAGGCCTCAGGCAGTCAGCGGCTGACCTTGGTGTGCCCTGTGCCTCTTGCTGAGTGGCCCCAGGGCTCGTGCTGGTGGTAACCCACCTTGATTAGAAATGTGGGCTTTCAAACATTCCTCTGGGCCCAGCACAGGCAGTTACCAATTGCAGATCATTTTGCAGCTTCTACCAGGGACCTCAAACTGGGCATAGGCAATGGCTAATTATGGCTTACACCAGAGCCTCTTCCAAGAGGCCCCAGAACCAAAACACCTGGTGGCTGCCTTTGGAACACAACAGAGCACAAACTGATTAGTTCCACAATAACTACACCCAAAGGGTGCTCTCAGCAAACATCAGAGACTCACTCTTTGGGGTGAGCCCCAGCACAGCAGCTTGTATGCTGTGGTCATGGACAATTTACATAGCCAGCCAGCCTGATAATCAATCCTACCCACTGCAATGCCAATAACAATCAAGGCTCAGTTTCAACAAGTGGATTCACACAAGGAAGCTCCTGGAGCACCCAACTCAGGTGATTAGAGAGGTTGTGCCACTGGAACACACAGCGCACCTACTATATAAGGCCATCCTGCCAAGACTGGGAGATGTAGCAGATCTACCTAATACATAGAAACAAACACAGCGAGAAAGCAAAATGAGTAGAAAAAGAAACATGTTCCAAATAAAAGAACAAGAGCAAACTTAAGAAGAGAAACTAAACAAAATGAAGGCAAGCAACTTACCATGAGAGTTCAAAACAATGGTTATAAGGATGCTCAATGATGTTAGGGGAAGAATAGATGATCTCAATGAGAACTTCAACCAAGAAACAGTAAGCATAAGAAAAGACATAAACCATAAAAAAAGAACAAGTCAGAAATGAACAATGTAATAACTGAAACGAAGGGAACAATAGCAGATGAGATAAACAAAAAATCAAGTCAGTGATTTGGAAGACAAAGTGCCAGAAAAAAACCCAATCTGAAGAGCAAAAAGAAAAAAGAATATGAAAAAAAAAAAAGAATTGTTTAAGGGGCCTCTGGGACAACATCAAGAGTAACAACATTTTCATTATAGAGGTACCAGAAGAAGAAAGAGAGCAAGGAATTGACAAGCTATTTAAAGAAATGATGACTGAAAACTTTTCTAACAAAGAAAATAGACATACAAGTCCACAAAGTACAGAGTCCCAAACAAGATGAACCCAAAGAGGCCCACATCAAGACACATCATAATTAAAATACTAAAGGTGAAAAACAAAGAGAGAATCTTAAAAGTAGCAAGAGAAAAACAATTAGTTAGCCCTAAGGGAGCTCCTGTAAGACTGTTAGCTGATTTCTCAACAGAAACTTTGTAGGCCAGAAAGTTTTGGCATGAAATCTTTAAAGTGATGAAAAGGACCTATAACCAAGATTACCCTGTTCAGTAAAGCTATCATTTAGAATCAAAGGACAGATAAAGAGCTTCCCAGATAAGAAAAAGTAAAGAAATTCATCAACACCAAACCAATATGATAAGAAATGTTATAGGGACTTCTTTAAGAAGAAGCAACAGGGCAGAACATAAATATGTGTAACAAAATGGCAATAATGACTTATCAATAATCACTTTAAATGTAAATGGATAAAACATTTCAATCAAAAGACATGGAGTACCCAAGTGGATAAAAAAATAATAAGATCCATACATATGCTGTCTACAAAAGACACACACAAACTGAAAGTAAAGGGATGAAAAAAGATACTTTATATATATCAAAACAAAAAAAAGCTGGGGTAGTAATACTTGAATCAAACAAAATAGATCTTAAAAGAAAGGCTATAATAAGAGACAGACAAGGACATTCTATATTGATAAAGAGATCAATCCAATAAGAGGATATAACCCTTGTAAACATTTACCCACCCAATGTAAGGGGCAACTTAATATATAAGGAAAATATTGACAAACATAAAAAGAAAGATCTACAGTAATACAGTAATTATAGGGGACCTTACCACTCCCTTTACATCAATAGATTGTCCAGACAGAAACTAACAAGGAAATAGTGGCCTTAAATGATGCATTAGACTAAATGGGTTTAATTGATATTTTTCGAGCTTTTCACTCCAAAGCAACAGAATATACTTTTCAAGCACACATGTAACTTTTTCTAGGATAGACCACGTGTTAGGCCACAAAATAAACCTCAATTAATTTAATAAGATTTAAATTATATTAAGCATTTCTCTGACCACAATGGTATAAAACTAGAAATTAACTACAAGAAGAAAGCTGAAAAACACACAAACATATGGAGGCTAAATAGCATGCTACTAAACAATCAATAGGTTAACAATAAGATCAAGATACCCTGAGGCAAATGAAAATGAAACAATGATGACTCAAAATTGATGGGATGCAGTGAAAGTAGTTCTTAGAGGGAAATTCATAGGACTAAAAGCCTACCACAAGAAACAAGAAACATCTCAAAGAAACAATCTAACCTTACAGCTAAAGAAACTTCAAAATTAACAACAAAGCTCAAAATGAGTAGGAGGAAGGAAATAATAAAAATCAGAGCAGAAATAAAATAGAGTCCACACACACACAAAAAAAGATCAATGAAACAAGAGCTGGTTCTTTGAAACAATAAAAAAAATTAATAAACGTTTAACCAAACTCATCAATAAAATGAAAGACCTCAGATAAGTAAATCAAAATAAAAGAAGTGACTATTAACACCATAGAAATACAAAGAATTATAAGAATACTATGAACAATTACATGCCAAGAAATTGGACAATCTTGAAGAAATGGATCAATTCCTAGAAACATACAATCTTCCAATATTGAGAAAAGAAAAAAATCTGAACAAACCAATCAACTACAAAATCAAATCAGTAATCAAAAAACTCCCAACAAACAAGAATCCTGTACCAGTGTTTTCAGAAGTAAATTTTACCAAATAGTCAAAGAATTAACACTATCCTTCTCGAACTATTCCTGAAATTCAGGAGGAGGGAATACTTCCAAGCTCATTTTACAAGGACAGAATTACCATGATTCTAAAATCATACAAATAGATTATAAAAAAGAAAATTATAAGCAAATATCCCTGATGAACACAGATGTAAAAATCCTCAACAAAATATTAGCAAACTAAATTCAGCAATACATTAAAAAGATTACACATTCTGAGTTGCAAGTTTTGTTTAATACCTGCAAATCAATTAAAGTGATACAACACATAAATAAAATGCAGAAAAAAATCATATAATCGTATCAATAGATGAGGAAAAAGTATTTGATAAAATCTAGCATCCATTTATGATAAAAAAAAAAACTCCCAACAAAGTGGGAATAGAGGGAACATACTTCAACATAATAAAGGCCATATAAGACAAACCCAAAGGTAACATCATATTCAAAGAAGAAAACTAAAAGTATTTTCCTTAACATGAGGGACAAAACAAGGATGTCCACTTTACCACTTTCATTCAGCATAGTTTTGGAAGTCTTAGCCATAGCAATCAGACTAGAAAAAGAGACAAAAGCCATCCAAATTGGAAAAGAAGAAGTAAAACTATCATTATTGGCAGATGACATATTATATAGAGAACCACAAAGATTCCACCAAAAAACTGGTAGAACTAATAAACGAATTCAGTAAAGTAGCAGGATACAAAATCAATATTCAAAAATTAATTGCATTTCTATACATCGATAATGAACTATCAGAAAGAGAAATTAAGAAAACAATCTCATTTACCTTTGCATCAAAAAACAATAATAACTAAGAATAAATTTAACCAAGAAAGTAAAAGACCTGTACCTGGAAAATTATAAGTCATTAAAGAAATTAAAAAAAATACAAATAAATGGAAGCATAAACTGTGCTCATGGATAGAAAGATTTAACATCATTAAAATGTCATATTACTCAAAGTGACTTAGAAATTCCATGAAATTCTTAATAACATACCAATGGCATTTTCCACAGAAGAACAAACAATTCAAAAATTTATATGAAACCATGAAAGATGTCAAATAGCCACGACAATCTTGAGAAAGAAAAGCAAAGTTGGAGATATCATGCTACCTAATATCAAACTATACTACAATGCCATAGTAATTAAAACAACATGGTACTTGCATAAAAACAGACATATAGATCAATGGAACAGAATATAGAGCCCAGAAATAAAACCATGCCTATAGGATCACTTAAGCTACTAAATAGGAGTCAAGAATATACAAGGATGTAAAGACATTCTTTTCAATAAATGGTGTTAAGAAAACTGAAAAGATATATGCAAAAAATTTAACTGAACCATCTTCTTACACCATATAAAAGAATAAACTCAAAACAGATTAGGCTTAAATGTAATACTTGAAAACATAAAACTCCTAGAAGAAAACATATGCAGTAAACTCTTTGATATTGTTTTTAGTAATTTTTTTTTGTTATATCTTCTTAGGCAAGAGAGACAAAACAAAAAATAAACAAGTGGAACTATATCAAACTAAAAAGTTCTTACACAGCAAAGGAATTAATCAACAAAACAAAAAGGCAAACTATTGAATGGGAAAAGATATTCACCAATGATATTCTGATAAGGTATTAATATCCAAAATTATAAAGAACTCATACAAGGTAACATCAAAAAACAAACAAAAAAATCCAATTAAAAAATAAACAGAGGACCTGAAGAGGCATTTCTCCAAAGAGGACATACAGATTTCCATTAGACATATGAAAAGATACTCAACATGACTAATAATCAGAGAAATGCATATTTAAAACCACAATGAGATATGACCTCACACTTGTCAGAATGATTATCATCAATAAATCAACAAATAAGTGCTGGTGAGTATATGGAGAAAAGGAAACCCTTGTGCACTGTTTGTGGGACTGCAAATTGATTTAGCCAGTATAAAAAATAGCATGGAAGTTCCTCAGAAAATTAAAAAGAGAACTACCATATGACCCAACCATCTAATTTCTAGGTATTTATCTGAAGAAATCCAAAACATTAATTTGAAAAAATACATATACTTCTATGTTCATTGCAGCATTATTTATAATAGCCAAGAAACAACCAAAATGTTGATACATAGATGACTAGAGAAAGGGGTAGTACATATATATAATAGAATATTACTCAGCCAAAAAATGAAAGAAATCTTACTATTTGCAACATGGATGGACCTATGTGATATTATTCTAAGGGAAATAAATCAGAGAGAGAAAGACAAATACCATATGATTTTACTTATATGTGCAATCTAAAGAACAAAATAAACATACCAAACAGAAAGACTCACAGATACAGAGAAAAAACTATTGGTTGCTAGATGAACGAGGCTTGGGGGGCTGTGTGAAAAAAGGTGAAGGGATTAAGAAGTACTAATTGGCAGTTTCAAAATAGTTACGGTGATGTAAAATACAACATAAAGAATGTAGTCAATAATATTTTAATAACTACGTATTTCCAGTTGGATCCTAGACTTATGAGGGGATCACTTCGTAAATTGTATAGGTGTCTAACCACTATGCTGTACACCTGAAACTAATATAATATTGAATGTCAACATAATTAGAAATAGTAATAAAAAAGGACTTTGAGAAATGAATGCCCTACCCAAAATGGTTATACCAGAGTAGGACAAGACTCAGCTACTACAACAAATAAATCTGATAAAACCATGGCTGAAAGAGCAAAAAAGTTTATTTTTCTCTTACATTATAGTCCATGATGGCTGGCAGCTCTGCTGCACACAGTCTGTTGTAGGCTTTCAGAATAAGTCAACCAAGATGTGCCTCTGTGTTACACAGATCACTTTAAGTTAAAGATGACCAAGACCCTGTGGAGTCAAGAGAAACTTCTGCCCCTCACCCCTTTAAACATCTACAAAAAATTAAATTAGAAGCCTTGCCCATAATAAGGAATTATCAGAGGTAATCTTTTTGATTTATCCATAGCAGGGCAGACTTCTAATTACTGAACTTCTGGTCTTCTTATAGTCCTGCAAATGATCTTCCTCCCCTCTGAAACGCCAAGGGGCCTTATTGCATTCTTAGCTCAGAATGTTATATATACCTCATTTTCCCTTTCTGTCTCTGACCCTCTCAAATATGGGTGTGTGTGTCTCTGATTCTCTCATATATGTGAGGTTTCCATTTGTGCATATAAAATTAAATTTGACTGTTTTCTCTTGTTAAAAAAAAAGAGTGGGGTTCAGCAACTTTGTTCAAATTAATGTCTCACAGCAAAAGTTGAAGCCTTCTTCCAGAATCTTTGGCTACTATTTGATAACTGTTTTGTGAATTATGACTCATTTACATACTTTTCTTTATCCAAACAGCAGAAACAGTGTTATCAAGCATTGCAGATATCCCATTTCTGAATTCTGATCAAGAATTTACTTTTAGTCAGATTTTAATAGTGGAGGAAATTCAAGAAAGTTTGAGGATTCTAAAAGGAGCTCTCCAAAAATAAGAATTATTTTTTACGTGATCCGAATTCACATAAACTAAAATCTAGGTGTTGGCTACATAGAGAGATGCCATTAGTTTTACGTAGCTTCATGCTTCTAAGAAAAGATAGCATCACTAATTCTTCATGATCTTATCTAATATGTTAAAAACAAATACATGTTTCTAGAAGGAATGGTATTTTTTGTCATAGATACCGTTTTACTTTATTCCTGAACAAGCTACACATCAGATTATTCATTGCCAGGAAACATGGTTACATCAAGGTGTCTCCAGATATGAGTAGCTCTGTTTCATAATTGGAAATAGAATATACTATCTTGCAGGATGCTTCATGGAAAGGGTTTGATTCAGGGTAACTTTAATTTCCAGGCTCTTTAAACCAAGCCATCTTCTCATGATAAATACCAATGAAATGTGACACATTCTCAGGTTGGACACATCTGAGCAGTTTTTTCAGTCTTAATGGCTTTAGTTTATTTTTGGAAAAAAGCTTGCCATTCTCTAACACTGTGATTTTATGGTCAATCAGGTATTTTAATGAAATTAAAATCAAAAGTATTTTATTTTCTTTAATATTTTCCAACTTATGTCCAATATAGACAATGGCAAAAGATGTGTTTTTATTAATTTATATCAACCAGAACTATGTTAAATGAAATATGGTGAAATGACTACATAACCAGTAGTGTATCATGCCATTTACATCAAGCTATAAAAGCATTAATGTAACATTTTCTCCATAAAGTACTAGACATTTTTCAATATGATAAAAAGGTAATCAAAGAAAATGTGCATGCGTGTGTGTGTGTGTGTGTGTGTGTGTGTGTGTGTGTGTGTGAGATGTATTTTTCCGGGCTGTGCGTTCATGGAACTCTTAAAGACTATCTATAGGTAAAAGATTAAAGCTCCTGATATGGAGGAATTTTAAAGGGTCTACTTTTACCAAAAGTGGGTACAGTATCAGAGATATAGTGATTTGTAGCTCAAATAAAGAGGCTAAGCCTTTCCCCTTATTGGAGCAGACTGGAAAATGAGGGTAACTTAAAGAAATGTCACAGTTTTGATTGAGTAATGCTCCTCTGCACAAAAATGTATAATTAATCTCCCTCAGAATATATCAAAATTCCATAATTTGGCATTCAAAACACTGATGATTTCCAACTAGTTTTCATCAGTATAGTTATATAGCTAAATTGAACTACTGACTTTTTGTGTATGTGCCTGTGATCTCTTACCTACATTAAAAAAATTTTGTTTCTCCCATACTCCTATTTCCTTAAGGACTAAATATTACTAATCTTTTACAACCCAGTTTAAATTATGTGCCTTCTATATTGTCTGCTTTAATCAAGTCAGCTAAAAAATAATCTCTTCAACCTAGAGACTCTCAGAATTTTCTGTGCAATTCTAGCATGAAAAGTTTCACGTTTTTTCCTGTTTTAATCATATTTTTATTAACTCTCCTTCTTGATTTATCTTTGTAAATTCTGCATCATCTTAGTGTTTGCATACATTAGTCATTCATTAGCTACTGACTGAATGAATGAATCAACAAATGAAGTATTAATGAAGGGTAGAATTTTTTTCTTAATAATTCTTTACTTTGGCTTATGTTGTCTGCCAACTCAAGTTAGCAAAAACTCTTGTCTTCAGTAATTCTACAACTGATTATCTATTTAGAAGCACCTAATGAGAAAACAATTCTGAGCTGGGAATACTGATCCAAAGAAGCATTTGCTTTGCTGTAGTTGATATTATTATGCAAATAACAAATTTTAATTGCCAAGATTTAGCAATATTAAAATTTTTAAAAGAATCTTAAAGTTATAATTATATAGAATCACACAAAAATAAAAATTATGATAGTCACAGATTTTATTTTAAAGGCTATTTATGATCCGAGTGATGTACATGAATCTGTCATAAGCCAGGCACTATGCACAGACTTTACATCAAACCTCAGAAAAGCCCTCACATCAAGTGTAATTACATTCCTCAAATGAAGGTATGTCTCACAGAAGGCAGGTGGGTGTGCATTATATAGCTATTGATTGATAAATTCAAGATTCCTATCCAGGTCTGCTCTCTTTCCATTGTACAGAACTTGCTGTTAAATTTATTCTAATTCTGACATTGGGAATGTCAGATAGAGAAATTTCTGTATAGTGAATAAAATCCTGAACCAAGAGTCCAAAAACTAGGACTCCAAAAAAGATAAGAAATTAAGCGTGTGTGAGTAAGGTGTGCAAGGAGTTTATAATGTGGAGGTCGAATATTATAATGTGTAAGAGCAAAACTCAAATGGTGAAATTAATGTTAACAAACAATATAATTTGGGTCAAACTACCAATATCTTTAAATATCTTTAAAATGAGGACAACACTAATCTACTTTCATTTTTTTGTTTATGCTGTAAATGAAATAGTACATATATTTGGCATTTAGTAAATCTTTAATAAACATTCAATAATAGATTTTCTTTTGGAAAAATTTTAATCAACTTTAACTAAAACTTAATGTATTTGTCAGCTAGGGCTCCTGTTAAAGAGTACCACACATTGGGTGGCTTAAGCAACAGAAATTCTTCAGGCTAGAAGTCCAAGATCAAGATGTTGACAGATTTGGTTTCTTCTGAGGCTTCTCTGCTTGGCTTACAGATGGCTGATTTCAAATTATGGAGTTTGATTTATTCTAAATGAAAGAGAGATTAATTATTGATTTTTGAGCAAGGAGGCATTCCTCAATCAAAGCTGCGACATGATCTTTCCACTGTGTTTTTGGTGTCCTAATTTCCTCCCCTTTTAAGGACACCAGTCATATTGGGTTAAGACCTACCCTAATTACTCCATTTCAAATTACTTTTCTAAGACTCTATCTCCATTACAGTCATGTTCTGAAGTACTGGGGATTAGAACTTCAACATAGGAATGGGGAAGGACACAACTGAACCAGCAACATTTAGCAACCAAGAATATAAACATTTAAAAAAATGTTTAAACTTTAATGTATTTGAGCAGGTTATGAAATCTAAAATCCTATAGGAGGCAGAGTACCCTGAGAAAAGTATGTTATAAAGCTACATTATGATACATCTGCTTTGCCCTATTCTTGAATACCTGAAGGCATAAGGTCTCATTACACATAAGACAGATATAAATAATTTTAAAGGTGTTTTAAGTTGAGATTCTGGGGCAGCTTTTCTTAGAAAGGTCAATAATAAATGAATTAAATTTTAAGGTGGGTGTTGGTTTTGTCAATACAGACTGACCCTTAAGCACATGGAAGAAGGATGTTGTGGCCAGTACAGAATAGACCAAACCAAGTATGCTCTCTAAGGCTGTTTATTAGCTGGTGGCTGTCCTTGCCAGGAGCAGCCCTGAAATGTAGAGGTACAGGGTTTTTAAGCCCCAAATCCCATTCTTCATTCTGTCTGAACACAAAGGTCTATCTTTCTTCTATTCACTACCTAGCAACCTATAGGTCAGGTGTGCAAGCGGGGTACAGAAGCAGAAAGCTCATTATTAGAATGTTATGTTTCCATAGTTAGTAGCCTATGTTCCTATGGCGATAGTCAAACAGTAATTTCCAGCTTATATGCAATCGATTGTTTCTCATGCTGCGCAAGCAAGCAGGGTTACACAAGCTAAATTTGGCAGTTAGCGTATGAGCTTATTGTTACAAGTTTCATGATTAACAGATTGAGGTTAAGGGTTCCAGGAACTAGGCCTAAGGTATAGACTTCCTTTGTCTAGTTTCAGGTTTTAATTAACTTTTACCCTTATCACATTTCAGCAGGCTGTCACAAGGACACGCATGAGGTGTTTGAGGTGAAACAGCAAACTTGAGTTTATGAATATAATTTGTTTTGTTTTTTTTCTGTTTTTGTTTTGTTTTGTTTTGTTTTGTTTTGTTTTGTTTTGTTTTGTTTTGTTACCTATTAATCCAGGGCACTTATAAAGCAATTGTGTAATGCATATATCCTGGTGAATGTGTAGACACCTCTTTTCTTCTGCAGTCTTGATCTAATAAAATATTCAATTGCAAAGAAAAATGTAAGTTGTTCCAGAAGAATATCAGCAAATACCTCCTTCTTTTCTACATTAATTTCTGGTGTATTGAAAATAAAAACATTCTCTAATGGTGTTTAAAAGAAATAAGTTGGTTGGATACACAGTGATATACCTTCAGAGTACGAGGTAGTCTCAAAATCATTGTTAATGAAAGAATTCTTTTATAGCTGTGGCTTTTGGGAGTTCTTTTTATTTCTTTTTCCGTTTCTCTGTCTTTTTTTTAATTTTTATTTTTGCTTTGCTTATCAATCTTTTTTTAAATAATTTTTTAAATTTTTCAATTATAGTTGGCATACTTATTTGATTAGTTTCAGATGAACAACATGGTAATTAGACATTTACATATCTTACAACGTGATCAACTTGATAAAACTAGTACCCATCTGACACCATACGTGCTTATTACAATATTATTAACTGTAGTCCTTATGTTAGCCGTTACATCCCAATAAATATTTGTAACTACCAATATGATTCTAATACCTTCTCCTTTTTTACCCACCCCCCAAATTTCCTCCAATTAAGCAACAATCATAATGTTCTCTGTATTTTTGAGTTTGTTTTGTCTCTTTACATTGTTCTTTAGATTCCATATATAAGTGAACTCAAACACATATGTCTTTGACTGATTTACTTCACTCAACACAATACACTCCAGGTCCATCCATGTTTGCAGATGGCAAGATTTCATTTTTATTTATAGCTGAGAAATTCCATTGTGTATAAGTACCATCTCTTCTTCATTCATCCATCCACTGATGAACAACCAGGTTGCCTCCATATCTTGGCTATTGTAAATAATGCAGTGAACATATGGACACACACGTCCCTTTGAAGTAGTGTTTTGAGTTTGTTCGGAAAAATACCCAGAAGTTTGATTACTATATCCTTCTTCATTTTCTGTTATAGCCTTTGTTTTAAAGTCTATTTTGTCTGCTGTAATGTATTGCTACCCTAGCTTTAAAAAAGTTTTTTGCTTCAATTTTCAAAAATTGCTTTACTTTCCATCCTTTTACTTTCAGCCTATGTGTGTCTTTCAACCTGAAGCAAGTTGCTTGAAGGCAGCATATATAGGAGTTTTGTTTTCTTATCCAATCAGCCACCCTGACCTTTGATTGGAGCATTTAATCCATTTATATTTCAAGTAATTGTTTATAAATATGTAATTATTGCCATTTTATTATTCATATTTTTAATCTTTTTTCTTCTTATTCTTAAAGAAGTCCCTATAATGTTTCTTGTAATACTTCTGGCTTGGTGGTGATGAACTCCTGTAGCTTTTTCTTATCTGGGAAGCTCTTTACCTGTTCTTTGATTCTAAATGATAGCTTTGCTCAGTAGAGTAATTTTGTTGTAGGTCCTTGCTTTTCACCACTTTAAAGATTTTTGTGCCAGTCTCTTCTGGCCTGCAAAGTTTCTGTTGAGAATTCAGCTGACAGTGTTAGGGGAGCTCCCTTGCAGGTAACTAACTATTTTCCTCTTTCTACTTTTAAAATTCTCTTTTCCTTTAACCTTTGGCATTTTAAATATAATGTGTCTTGGTGTGGGCCTCCTTGGGTCTATCTTGATTGGAACTCTGTGATTCCTGGGCTTCTGCGGCTATTATGTTTGCCAAATTAGGAAAGTTTTATGTCATTATTTCCTCAAATAGGTTTTCAAATCCTTGCTCTCTCTTTTCCTTCTGGTACCTCTATGATGTATATGTCATTACAGTTGATGTTGTCCAGAGGCTCTTTAAACTATACTGATTTGGGGGTTTCTTTTTTCTTGTTGCTGTTCTGATTGGGTGTTTTCTGCTATTTTAACTTCCAAATCACTGATTCAGTCCTCTGCTTCATCTAATGCACTGTTGTTTCCCTCTAATGTATTCTTCATTTCGGTTATTGTATTCTTCATTTCTGACTGATTCTTTTTTATTTTCTATCTCTGCTTATACATTTTCTACTTCTTTGTTAAAGTACTCACTAAGTTCCTCTACTCTTCCCCTAAGTTCTTTGAACATTCTTATAACCAGTGTTTTGAACTCTGCATCTTGTAGAGTGTTTATTTCCATTTCATTTAGTTCTTTTACTGGAGCTTTGCTCTGTTCTTTCATTTAAGATTTTTTATTTGTTTGTTTCTCCATTTTGGCTTCCTTGCAATGCTCATTTCTATGTATTATGTAGGGCTGCTCTGTCTCCCGGTCTTAGTAGAGTAGCCTTATGTAGTTGGTGTCCTCTGGAGCCCAGTGGCACAGTCCTCCCTGGTCACCTGAGTCTGGTGTTCTAGCTGTGTCCCTTGCATGGGTTGTGTGTGCCTTTCTGTTGTAATTGAGCCTTGGTTGCCATTTGCACATTAGTGGGAGGGATTGACACTCAGGCTATTGGTTGTGAGGACTGGTTGATGAAGGACTAACCTTACAGAGCAGGATTCACTTTAGCAGGGCTCTGGTGCCTGCCCAGTCTACACTTTGGGTTTGTCATTCTTAGATGCAGCTCCAGTTGATGCTCAGCTTGTCTGAAGCCTGCCATGAGGCATGCTAGCTCAGGGGTGTCCTAGGATGGGCTTCACTGCAGGCCAACTTCAGTTGCAGCCTGTGCCCTGCCTAGGGCCACCTAACAAGATTTATCAAGCAATCCACAGGTGTCTTCCACACTCACTGAACTTGGAAGCACCTTGAGAGGCCTAATTGCAAACTGAGGCTGGCTGCCATTAATGCCAGGCTTGAGGTCACTCAACAAGATTTATAGGGCATGCCGAGGCCAGATGCTGATTGTTTGTTTTTTTTTTTAACTTTTGAGAGATTATAAGAAAGTCCTCAACATGAGCCCAAACAGGCTGTTTTTATGGAAAAGCCAGTGGAGGAGGCTTGGGTGGGCCCACAAGCTGAGTGGGGCAAGGTCTCAGGGAATCACCAGGGCAGGGCAACCTGTGTTAGCCAAGTTGATGGAGACTCAGATATGGCAGCTGCCTACATCTGCTTGTTCAGAGTAAGGAGAGCTGAACAAAGAAACAATGGATTCTGCCAGCACTTCTGTCTGGGAGAAAGTCACTTTTCCTGCCCTCACCCTGAAGTTAGACAATTCAGTTCCTCCCCATATGTCCTTGATGCCTTTCAAGCTGCTGCCCCAACACTGGAACTCAGAGTAAGTGAGTTTGTCAGTGAGCAAGTTGGTGTATGGGCCCCTTAAGAGAAATGTCTCTGACTCTAGCAGCCCTTTGTCTCCCACATCCCCAATCTCTGCTGGTTTTTGTAGCCAAAATTTATGGGGACTTTTCTTCCAAACAATTCCTGGGCTGGGGAACCTAGTATGGGGTCAGGACCTTTCATTCTTTTGAGTGTGGACATCTGCAGCTAAGATATCCCTCTCTATTTTTAACCACGATGCTTTGGTGTGGGACCAGTTCCTGCGTCTCCACCCCTCTAACCAGTCTCAAAGTGGCCTCTTCTGTATGTTCCCAGTTATAGGTCTTCTGTTCAAATAGACTTCAGGTGACTCCCAGTGTTTGTTCTTCTTTAGTGGTAATTGTATTGTGGTTGTGAGAGGAGGCATGCACAGCTTTTGCCTACTCTGCCATCTCGACTGGAAATCTCATTTCTTTTTTTTAAAAAAAAGACTTAAAGTCTAGTGTTATGGACTTATATCCCTCCCAAATTTACAGGTTGAAACCCTAACAATCAATGGGACTGCACTTGGAGATAAGGCTTTTAAGGAGGTGAGTATGATTAAATGAGGTTACAAGAATGGTCCCCTAATTTTAAAAGATTGGGGTCCTTACAAATGCCATATGATGAGGAAGTGGCCATCTACAAAGCAAAAGAAAAGCCTCAAGAGAAACTAAAATTTTCAGCACCTTGGTCTTGAAGTTCAGGCTTCAGACTGTGAGAAAATAAATTTCTAATGTTTTATGCACCTAGTCTGTGGTATTTTGTTATAGCAGCCCTAGTTGACTGATCCACACAATCAGAATTTTTGTAATGGGGAGATTGCAGTTTGTGAAGTCAAAGTCTCATGAGGAAAATGCCTAAAGTGACATGTAGGCTGCTCTTAAAGAAGCATTGCAAAATCCTGATCCTCCAAAGAGTCTTTCTTGGTTATCCTCGCAGTTTTAATTTTCCTTCTTCACATAATATAATAATTACCTAAGAAGAGGGAAAGAGTACTGTATCAGGAGAAGCAGACTAAGTCTGTGCCACTATGAGGATACCACCATCAACAAAAACAAAAATAAGAAATAAATTATTAATTTATAGCCAAAAGATAGAAAGTGAAAAAGAATTCTTAGGAGGAAATAATCCAAAATATATTTGAGGCAGATGGAATCTACATCATTAATAATCAAAGAAATACATGTAGAAGAATTTTTAGACCACTCCTTGAAGCTATTGAGATATATATTTCTGTGCAGAAAAGATAGTTTGGGCCATCAAAATAAAAGTACTTTTCAAGGGAAAAAGTAATCATCATATGATTCTTACACATGATCATTGTATATTCACAAATGGAATGCTTTGTATAATTCAAATATTGATTTTAGGGATTGAGAAACTATAGATAGGAACAACTTAAGTAATCAAAGTAATTTGGAATCGGGAAGGTAGCATTAAAGAATAATATAAAGCATTAGCATCTAATAATCTTACAGGTAAAAAGAAAGAAAATAATTAGAACTACTGTATTTTTAAGAATAGAAGATAGGAAGTAGTCTTGTTCATAAGATTAAATCCAATAGATACAGTGAATAGTCCTTGAACTTTAAATGATTTTAATCAGATAGTAATACTTAAAGAACATCAAAGAGAAATTCTTTTTCAGTATAGTGACTATGAACTTTTTCTTTCTACTAAAGTTACACTAATTGTATCTAACTTAATATTATGGTGTATCAATAGCTATTGTTTTCTCTTAGTTAATGGACTTTAGTAGAAAATATAGTGATTAGGAAGAAAAACCCAAATGTCTCTTTTCATTTAACATATGCAATAATTAAATGATGACACATATCTCTGAAAAACTTTGTGTATTTATACAATAGTTCTTAAGTTTTTTTTTTAAACATGTTTATTAGGGTTATAATTTATTTTCAAAAACCTACAAAATACCATGGTTGTGATGAATTATCACAACTTTTGTTCTAATATAGTTAGATAAAATGATCCAAGTGAAAAGAAAAGCCCACCAATTAGAATCTGATGACAACTATGGGATCTCATGGAAAATTGTTCTTTATGATTCTTAGTTAATACACACAAAAAAGTGAGACATTCTAATTAAGACCCATGATAGAGATATAAGGTAACATTTTCAGCCAGAAAGACTAGAAAACTATTTTTGATGAGAGACTGGGAATATATCCAAGAGGCATAATGAAGAGATACTACGACTTCTGTTGATGTTTTAATTACAATGGCTTCTGTTATTTTATCCCATACTGAGACATAATAAAATCTTATTTTTCTATAAGCTGGTAATCAATTATCTGAAGTAATTGTTGGTTAGAACATTCTAAGCACAATTTTATTATTTAAAATATCAAAGTTATTTTATCTTAAAAGATTCTTTTTATTCTGAGGGACAAGTACTTTCAAACAGTACTAAAAAATATTTCAAGCTAGTATATATTTAAAATGTATGTAAGACTCTTTCCATTATGGCCCATACTCTAGCTTTCATTTAAAACATACCACAACACACTCTGATTTAATTGAAAACCTTAGTTAATGACATAGGATATTTGTTAAAGAAAATCAATAAGCTTTCCCTATTTTAAAATAAATAAATACTAGAAACATCATAAACAAGTGCTTGGTTTGTCAGTACAATAGATTTACAACTATATTTTACTGTATTTTTTCTTCTTCCTTTCTTAATGTAGAATGTCTCTAGTCACTTTTAATATTCCAGATTAAGAGAGATTCATGTTTTTTAATATAATGTCAAATACAGTTACATAATTTATGGCATCAGACTTGTGTTAGTTGTTTAAGATTCTTCAACTAACTCTTTTAGTTTCTTTCTTTATTTTAAAATAATAAAGTATTTTTAAAGTACTGCAATGCTACAAAGGAAAAAAAAATTACCATGTGTCTAGGCCATGCATTCAGATAAAAATTCAAGAAGAACAACTTTACAGAATGATAGAAGTAGTCAAGGTAATATGAACCTCTCAGACACAAAATTCTTCAAAGCTGGAATATGTTATACTTTCATAAGTATGGATCGACCATTTTATCTATTGAACTGTACCTCTAGAGACAGTTAATCCTAGGATATGCTTTTAAAGTCATTGATAAAGATGGTAAAGCAAACATCTAAATTCTAGGCTAGGTATCAATTTCTTTATGACTTGTTTCATGATATTATAGTACTTTGAAATTCAAAGATTATAAGAGCATAAAAATAAGGGAAGACTCCTAACACATGAATAAGTTAGAAGAATCAGAAATATGCTCTAGAATACTGAATATTTGTTTAGGTCACATTTTATACATGTGCATGGGTCAAAACCAATTTGTAATGAAGAGCATATCATTTTTACACTTGTAAAGATTTTGAAGTGAATACTATCTCATTTTAGTAGATAGTTTACAGAAAAACAGGTGGAGAGAAGAAAAATATCGCTTACATATTTTCCTTACATAACCCTCAGTTCTTTTAAGAGCTTCTAATCTTCTGGAGATATTTCAGTGTGTGTGTGTGTGTGTGTGTGTGTGTGTGTGTGCGTGTGTGTGTGTGTACATGTTTAAGTATGTGAAAAAATATATAGCATACAATTACATAATCTGCAGAGGCAACAAACTTTTGCAAATAAATCTTTTCTTATTATTATGTCAGCAACTTTGACTTTTGCCAAGTTAATCATTTAGTCAGCTGAAACCTAACACATTTGTTTTGCTGGTTTGGATCCTGTCAGCAGTAATGTAAGTAAAAGTAGTTTTCTTAATAAAATCATTTTTTGTCCCTTTTACTTTAGCTAGTAGAAGTAAACTCCTGCATAGATTATTTTTCTTAGAAAAAATACATTTTAAAAATGTTTGTGTGATCTAGAGGATGATTAATTTATTAAGATTTCTCATCCTATAAACTGGATAAGCTCTCAGCAAATCTCCAAAATTGATATTGTTAATTTGTTGTAGTTAATTTCATGACCTCATTTTATCATATTATTTTGTACACCTTGTGTCAAGTGCTCTTCTCAGACTGAACAAAAGGCACCCTTGAAGAGTTTTACTCATGCAGTATAAGAATATCTCCTAATTTCTCTCTGTCATGTTCACCGAAGCAATTAACTAATTCTATGTACTAGAGCTCACATACCAAATAATAATAATATAATAATAATAATTTTGATAAATTAATCATACTAAAAGTAAATATATGAACTCTTATACACTGCTGGTGAGAGTCCAAATCGTAGACACTTTCTAGAATACAATTTGACAATATAATTTTAAACCTTTAAATATTATGAATATTTTGATATAGTGATTAAATTTGTAGGGCTCTACCCTCCTCTGGATTTGATTTTTTTTTTTTCCTGGCCACTCGAGCACATCTAGATCAGCCATTAGATTTTATCTGGGACCTGCAGTTTGGCTTGGGGATTGATTACATTGTGGATTTGATTCTTGACGAATCCCTTGCTGCCTCCCCTTTACTCTCTCCTCTGGTTCTCAGCCTCAATAAGTTCAAATTAGTCATCTTTTTTAGCTCATGTGGCACTGTTTTGTACCTGCTTCTTTATTAGTCTACCTTAGTGCCATCTACCAGCTTCTTTCTCTCTCTCTCTCTCACACACATACACGATTTTAACTTGGTTTTTCCTTTTTTTTTGTAAATAATGTACATACTGTCAATTTTTTATTAAAAGATATGCTTTGATGTGCTAACATAACTGCTCTAGTTTCTAGCTTCTAGCTTTTTTTTTTTCTTCAATTTTTTTAAATTATCCCCCAACTTCCACCCCTGACCTATGGATGCTGCCATCTCCCCTTTTTTAGAACTGGATCTCTGAAGGCAGCCATCTTCTCCCAAATCCTCATGGCACACATCTGGGGCCTGGTACACTTGGAGAGCCTGGTGTACCTGGGGTATGGGCTGTGACTCCTTTGCGGCTCGAGCACAGGACATTCTGCATGTAAAAGGCCAGTGCATGTGGGTGCCAGGGAGGCTGATGAGGAAAAAAAAATCTGTGTTTTTCCCTTTTGTGGGGAGAGGAGAGGAGAGGAGCAGATTAAATATACATATATATGTATATATATATAACATATATATAAGATATATATAATCAGGTATATATTTTAAGTTATATAGACAAATTTGTATCTTAGTGTTATCATAAAAGTGAAAAAGAAATGACTTCAGTGGCCAGCTATGCAGAGTTGTTATAAAAATTAAATAAGCAAAATCATGTGATAGAATAACGTGAAGTAATTAAGAACACAAAAACGTCTGCTTTCGGCAATTTGGTGGACTATACACCATGAAGCAACTCCCACTATAAAACAACTATATCTTCAATGAATAATTCCTTTTCGTATATTTGTGAACTCGCACAAAGTAAAAGAAATCTATAAGGATTATCCATCATTACACACACTTAAACATAAACTATGTGGTGAGATCTCAAGGGATAATGGAAATATTAGCACCACAACAGTCCCAACTGCCAAGTGGCAGAATTAAGTTATGATGTTTTCATAAGTCTATATTTTTCAAAGGAGGCTAAAGTGGTCCCGAATTGACATTAACTTTGATTACCATCACAAGTGGATAAAAATCGTTTCTAGAGTAAAAGATCCCAGAGTCAGGCCTTTAGGATTCCTATGACTGTGGTAAAGAAAGAATGAAACAGTAAAGATCCCCAACAAAAAAAAAACTACTATGCTTGAGAGACAACAGAAATAATTACTAGATATAGTGCCTGTTTATTCCATATATTTTAAAATCAAATAAAGAATATTGAATATTAATTAAATATGTACATATGTGTATATATGCATATATAATTTAAAAATAAAAATTAGGTGATGTGGTTATTTTTAAAAGACAAAGTTAATTAGAAAATGAGTCAAATATTAATAAATGAACTTAAAAATACATATTTTTTGGAATAAAAATGGATAGGTAATGGATGGGTAAAGTGGACACAGTTAAAAAGTAATCAGAAAAACGAAGGTGAAGAAATTAAAACAGATGAGATGAAAAATAAAAAGTCATGAGTAGGATACATTTAGATATGATGCACATCTAAAATTATTAACCTAACAGAAGATTGCGTGAGTTATCTATTACCACATAACAAATTATCCCCAAAGATAGCTACTTAAAAACAACAAATATTAACTGGATTATCTGGCTCAAGGTTTTTTATAAATTTGTGGTCAAATTATTGGCCAAGACTACAGTCTTGGGAAAACTGACTGAGCTGAACTTCTGGAGCTTCTAGGGTATAATCCATGTCCTTGTTTTTTCCCCCCAGCTTCAAGAGGCCATCCTCATTCTTTTCACATGACTCATTCTCATCATCTCTGCTTTGTTAATAATCTTTTCTGACTCTAACTCTCTACCTCCCTCTTATAAGAACACTTGTGTTCATCACATTGGGCAAACGTGCATAATCCAGAGTAATCCTCCCATCTCAAGATACTTAATCAGAACTGTAAAGTGTCTTTTGCCATGTACACAATATATTTACAGATTTCAGGTGTTAAGATGTGAACATCTTCGGGGGTCTTTATTATGTCTGTCACAGACACCTCCATCTATAAAATGAGGGGAGTAATAATGCTCACTTCCTAGGGTTGTTATGAATTAAATGAGTTTAGTTGTTGTTGTTGTTGTTGTTGTTGTTGTTGTTTTGTACTCAGAATACGAGCTAGCCTATATTAAGTGCAATAAAAATATTTAATGAATAACATAAAGAACTACATGGTCTGACTCTCTTATTGCTTAATTATTTTGGATTTGTGATCTCTTCCATTTTTACCTACACAAGAATGCATGCTTATTTTTGACTGAGTACTAGATAGTACACATATAAACTATAGAAATAAGTTGAACTGCTAGATACTATTCTCCTTCCAGAGAAGATTTTTGCTTGATATCAGCTGATGGCTAGCCTAAGATCTCTGCAATCTCTGGGTTAATTTAATTCAATCAGGTATTGTAACTATTTTAATCTAGGCCTTGACCTCATGGAGATGCTCAGAGTATTTTCCAGGGGTTCTCTACTTATGAGTTTAAACTCCAGTCTTTATCTTTCCAGAGCCTGTCTGTTGAAAACACTGCTCAATTACTTGGCCTCTCAGTCTTCTCCAGAATTTTCAGGTTAAAAAAAACCTATAAGTACCAACCTTACCTCCCCTAGTTTTCTTCTATACCTTTGTTTTATAATTCTTTACTACTCTGACAATTTTCTGGTGCTTTCTAATAAATATGCATTATATTATCTTAAGCTATTCTCCTTGTTTTCAGTCAGCCATTATCAATAGCCAAAACTGAGCAACTTGATTTCAAACCTAAATTATGTGCTCTTTAAAAAATAGCAACACTTAAGAAATAGTTCCACTGCCAGAAACTGATTGTCAGATTATAGAAAACTAGATGCTTATGTGACTCAAGTAAGCCACAAATCAAGAAAGTGTAGAAGCACACTCTCATAAAGTGAAATGGTATATGCCTGACCACGTTGAGTTGATCGTGAAGGGACAAATAGAGAATCATAAATATGTCAATTATAGGATTGTTTCCAATTGTTAAAATTTAAAACCTTTTATATACCTTTCTATGTGAGAATTCATAAGAAAATTTTTATATCAACTACAATGAAATATGATGAAGCTAAAATTATATGATGAAGTTTAAATTATAGTTATGAGAAAAGTGAATCTGTAAAAATATATATAGTTTAATACAATTTATTTGAAGATTAAACCATACATACATAAAACAACATAATACTGTATAGTTTACACATGTTTATATAATTATATACATTTATACAATCATATATTTTACATTATTTATAAAGATAAAGTAAAATTCTAAACACTTGTGGAATTATCGATTATAAATTGAATGAAATATACATAAATCAAAGGAGGGGGCTAGGTTCAAATTCTATGGAGATCTTTAACTACATATGATATATATATAGTCAAAGATATGAAGCAAATGTGGGTAATTTTTTAAGATTAGAAGAAGCTGGTAAAAGGATACTTTCTAGAGTATTCTCTATACTTTTGTGTATAATTAAATTATTTTTAATACAAAAGAAAAAAATTTTATAATAAAAAGCCTTCTTAGAAAAATATACGCCCATGTAGTGCTATTTATATCCCTCTATATTACTAATTGTGCTAAATTTTGTGTTTGCCTTATCCCAATCCACTCTCTCTCATGCTCTGCCCTAAGAAGCTAAGCCCTGTAGATTGCATCTTCAAATTTCCTTAGCTTGCTGTCCTCTGATTTGGTCAAGCCAATGGGAGCCACTGGCAGATTGTAGCAGAATGAAGTAAAAGATCACAGTATCTCTTCCCTGCTCTTTTCTTCTTTATGGGGTTTCTGGCAGTGTTTTATGCCACCTGGCCACTCCTCCAAAGTTCCAGTTCTCAGCGGGCCCTGAAAACATTGTTCATGTCTTTTTATTCCTAGGAGTGGTAATGGTTTTGCATTGCTGCCTCAGGTGGCTCACCATTCCTTATTTTCTTATTCCTGCCCACTTCTCTGGAAGTGGAGTTCCTTTATAAGTTTGCTCATTGAAATATTTGTGTTTTCCTAATGATTCCTTGACTAATTCACTAAAGAAATGAGAAAGCAAAAATAATATGATAGGACAATAAGTGGTAAAATCTATTGAAATATTTCACTTAATTTATGCAATGTGAAAAAAATTGTGTGAAAATATTTTAATTAGTTGATTAATTGACAAGTCAGATTTGTTCACACTAAACTCCAAGCTATATGGTCTATTTGGAACGTTCTAAGCCATGAAACAAACTGGTTTAATAATAGTTGTCAGCGTGTTTAGGATAATTAAGATAGAGTTATATGCAAATGTAATTTTCAATATATTTAATAATTATTTTGAAAGGGACAATGGTAATAGATGTTATGATCAATTTTGTGGTCAGGTTTTAATATGATTACAGTGATGTGAAATTTTAAAATGTGGCATCTGTTTTATAATTTATTTTCCAAAGATTATTCATATATTGATATAAAAATAATATATCTCATTATAAGTGCAAGGATTTTTGAAATGGAAGGTATCTTTGTTTCTTTAGCAAAACTTAGTCTGTCCCCCTACTTCCGTGGGTTAACTTGTTAAAGCCAAACTAATTAGCAAATTCACTAATGAGGTTCCTATATCTGTTGTAAAGAAAAACTTCTCCATAGCAACTTTGTTATTAAAACAATAAGTCAGACTGGAACTCAGTTTGGCAAAATTTTGCAATCTGTACTTGAAAAATGTAAGCATATTTTCCTTTACTGCCTACATTGTGGACTAGTAATAGCAGAATCTCAGTTCAAACAAATAATTAGAATTGATGATAAAAGAGTAAACATATCCTTAATTAATGACTTTGCTAATGGCTGTTGCTTATTTAAGGCATTAATACAAGTTCATTATTTAGCCTCTTCGTAGCTACTAACCTATATGGAATAATTAAAAATTCATTGACTCAGCCTTAAGGCACTATGTGATGACGCATGACTGTATATTTGAAATGCTGCTAACGATGATTTTGTTTGTCTGCTCTGCATTTCGTCGTGATCTTCTGCTGTAATTTTCCACCATAGGCTAGGCATTCCACTCCCACAAACACTTGTTGGAGAACATGATTGCAAATAGTTTTGTAACCACAGATCACCTACGATCACAGTAGAAGAGAATGGCACAAGAATAAATGATTATTATCTACCTGCTTGCCTATGAGCAGAGATTTTATGTAGTACTGGATGGTGATTGCTAGACTAAGTCAGATACTTTCATTTTGTCTTTGAATACAAAACACACAACATGTTTTAAATGCTTAGAAAAGAGAAAACCGAATAGACCCTTTGAAATAAGCTTAGTTGGGTGGCAGAAATGACTAAAAATAAGGCTAGAGATAAGGTCATGGCTTATATATTGGAAGTTTTGTAAATCATCATAAGGATTCTGATCTTTATTATATAGGTTATTGAAAACCTCAGTAGATATAAAGCCAGGAAGTAATGTGATCAGATTTACACTTTTCCTTTTCTCTAGTTTACTCTTACATTAAACCTTGATTGACTGGAGCATGCCTCTCTTAAAACCTGGAAGATGCAAGCTAACTCGTTTCTCATTTGTGTGATCATAAGCTTAAATGATAACTTTGTTCTTTGCTCTTAGTATACTCATTCTGAACTAGCCATTTGAGCTTTTTACTTTTTTTCCCTATAGTAGATGCTTTAGACTTAATTTCTGCCTCTCAGAAATCCTGCTGTTTTTACTCCTTGTACAACTTCTTCTAATCCAGTTCATCTCTGGTAGACCATGTTTTACCATTACTTATAACTTATATTGACAAATTTTTAATTTTCAAGTGAGATTCACGGTCAGAAGTTTGTGACTTCATTCTGCTCCTTACTAACTAGAAGGGTTGATATCATCTCATCTAATTCCCATAGTCTGAATTTCTTTTTCTCTTGTGGGAGAGGAAGAAGCTTTCCTCTACTCTCCTAGGTTCTTTCTGCTGGTCTAATAATCTATATGAGACAGATTAACAAGAGAAAATAACCAAATTTAATTACATATGTACATATGGGAACCCCACATACAAGAGAGGTTCAGAGACAGAAAGAGAAAATGAGATATATATGACATTCTGAGCTAAAAATGAGGTAAGACACCTTGGAAAAAAAAGGAAAATCATTCACAGAATAATAAAAAGAGCAGATATTCAGTAATTAGAAGTTTGCCCTGCCCTATAGTTAGGTCATAAAACGTTAATTCTGAGGATGACTCATTATGGGAAAGGCTTCTAATTTAAATTCTTTAAGAAAAATGTAAAAGTTTCATGTAAGCTAGCAAGGTCTTCATTGCCTTTAGCTCAAAATAATCCACATACCACAAAGGCACATTTTGGGATGACTCCTTCTGACCCTCTACACTGTAAAGGGATAGTTTGTATATTACATTTTAGAGATTTATTTTGAGAGAAATTAGAAAATCTAGATGACAGTATTAAAAATATAACATGATGCATAAATATCTTACTATGTAAAGTGAATTTGATTAATACAGGCATACCTTTGGAGATGATAGATTCAGTTCTAAACCACAGCAATAAAGTGGATATCACAATGAAGTGAGTCAGACAAATGTTTTCATTTCCCAGTGCATATAAAATTTATGTTCACACTGTACTGTAGTCTATTAAGTGTGCAATAGCCTTATATGTAAAAAAAAACAACAACATATCCACCTTAATAAAAAAATACTTCATTGCTAAAAAATGGTGTCTATCATCTGAACTTGTTGGAAAGATGGCACTGACTTACTCAGTGAAGAATCATCACAAACTTTCAATTTGTAAAAATGCAATATCAGTGAAGTGCAGAAAAGGGAAATAAAACAAGGTGTGCCTGTTATTATTGACATTGGAAAATGATAGCGTAGACTCATGATCATGAATACAAGCTCTAGAGTTAGACAAATTTCTTTTTTTAAAAAAATAATTTAAAAAATTTTCAATTAGAGTTGGCATACCAATATTAGTTTCAGGTGTGCAAGGTAGTGATTACATTTATATAGCTTACAAAGTAATCACCCCAATAAATGTAGTACCCATTTGACACTGCACATAGTTATTATAATATTATAACTACATTCCTTTTTATATACTTTAGATCCCCATGAATATTTTGTAACTAACGATTTGTACTTTTTAAATCCTTTTTCTTTTTCACCCACCCCCCAAATTTCCTCCCATCGGCAACCATCAAAATGTTCTCTGTATCTATGAGCTTGTTTCTGTTTTGTGTGTTTATTTCGTTCTTTAGATTCCACATGTAAATGAACTCATATGACCTTTGTCTTTGTCTTATTTACTCCACTCAGCACAATACCCTCTAGATCCATTTATGTTGTTGCAGATTTCATTCTTTCTAAGAAATATTCCATTGTACCATCTCTTCTTTGTCCATCTATCCATTGATGAACAACCAGGTTGCATATGTATTTTGGCTATTGTAAATGATGTTGCAATGAATATATGGATGTACATGTACTTCCAAAGCAGTGTTTGGATAAATACCCAGAAGTTTTGTTACTGTGTCTTTCTTCTTCTCTTGTTATAGCCTTTATTTTAAAACCTATTTTGTTTGATATAAAGAATTGCAACCCTAGCTTTAAAAAAGTTTTTTTTTGTTTCCATTTTCAAAAATTGTTTTACTTTCCATCCCTTTACTTTCAGCTTGTGTGTGTCTTTCAATCTGAAGTGGGTTGCTTCTGGCAGTATATGTAGGGGTCTTGTTTTCTTATCCATTCAGCCACTCTGTCTTTTGATTATAGAATTTAATTCATTTACATTTTAAGTAATTATTCATAGATATGTAATTATTGTCATTTTATTATTCATATTTTTAGTCTTTTTTTTTTTTAAGTGAGGCAACCCTTGGTTGACCTCACAGATCGCAAGGACCTTGTCACCTTACAATCCCTTATTTATTTATTTTTTTCATGCCTACAGCACCTGGTCTTCCTAGGTGGTCTCCCATCAAATACTACCAAGCTCAACCCTGCTTAGCTTCTGAGATCAGACAGGATTGAACTTGTTCAGGGTGGCATAGCCATAGACCCTTTTTTCTTCTTATTCTTAAAGAAATCCCTATAATGTTTCTTGTAATACTGGCTTGACGGTGATGAACTCCTTTAACTTTTTCTTTTCTGGGAAGCTCTTTACTTGTTCTTTGATTCTAAATGATAGCTTTGCTCAGTAGAGTAATCTTGTTGTAGGTCTTTACTTGTCACCACTTTAAAGATATTTGTAGGAAAATTCTGGGAAACATGGCAGAGTGAGATGTCCTCAGATCTCTCCCCTTGAAACAACAATAAGCTAAACATCTAAAATTCAACATAAAACACCCAACTACACACCAGCACGTCTGATCGTGGGATCTGCACATAAAAACTACCACAAGTCAGAACCCTGGGTGTTTGGGCAGTGGACTGGGAGAAATAAAGAAGCTGCCTCTCACAGTCTCCAGAGCTCCCTGCAGGAGAAGGGGGTGGGGTGAAGATGTGGTGACTTCCCTGAACAGCCCTGCCTGGTAGTGCTGTGAGTTCCATGCAGCCAGTGGCAGAACCCAATCATCAGAGCAGAAAGCATAGAAGCAGGATGGGACTGCAGAGAAACAACAATTGTTTTTTACTTACCTGGGTTACAAAAGGAAGGCTGAGCTGCAGACCCCAACTCCCAATCCAAAGGGCCCTACCCCATACCCTCTGAGACCAAACACCACGGAGCCCCAGGGGAATCTGAGCAAATGCTGCTAAGACTGTCTCTGACAATGACAGGGACTGAAACTGAGGGTAGTGAGTGTGATTAAATATTTATCAGAAAATAAAAAGGGATTTTTAAGGCTTTATACAAAGCAGGAATCCAAGAGGCTTAGACACCACCTACTGGAAACCAAAAGAAAAGTGCCTTCTTTACAGCAGGCTGAAGAGAGACCTTTATATATCAAATCTTCTTTCTGGAAAAACAGTAGAATACATTTCTATTAATGGCCAGGTGGAGAAACAGCCCATTAAACACCATGAACAACCAAGGTGACAAGGCATCTCAGAAAGAAAGAGAAAAATTTCCACAAAATAAGCTTACAGACTTAAAAATATGCAACTTAAATGACAGAGAATTCAGGATGGTACTTCTGAAAGAACTCAGTGAGTTCCAAAACAAATCATATCAACAATTTCAGAAATTAATAAACCAACTAGATTAGCAGTGCAAGGAGACTGAAACCCTCAAAAAAAATAATAGATCTTCTGGAGATAAAAAACACACTTCAAGAGCTAAAAAATGAAATAACAAGCTTGGGAAATAGAGATGATCAAATGGAGGAAAGGATCAGTGATACTGAAGACAGAAATCTAGAAATAAAAAAGAAGGAAGAAGGAGAAACAGAAGAATACAAAATATGAAAGAGAAATACAAGAACTAGTTGATACCATCAGGAGAGGAAACATATTAATAATGGGCATTATCGAAGGTGAGGAAAAGGAACAGGGACTAGAAAGCATTTTCAGACAAATAGTGAAAGAGATTTTCCAAATCTAAGGAATGAGCTGGAGCTTGGAATTCAAGAAGTCAACAGAACACCCACTTATCTAAACCCAAAAAGGCCTTCACCAAGACACATTGTATTAAAGTTAACAAAAATCAGTGACAAAGATAGAATTCTCAGGGCAGCTGGGAGAAGAAAACAGTAACTTAAAAAGGAAAACCCATTAGATTATTCTCGGAATTCTCAGTGCAAACCTTACAAGTGAGAAAGGGATAAAATCAAACATTTAAAATATTAAGTGAAAGGAACTATCAGCCTAGAATAATGTATCCAGCTAAGGTCTACTTTAGATATAAAGGAGAAATTAAGACCTTTCCAGACATACAAAAATTGAGGGAATTCTCCACTATGAAGACAACACTATAGGAAATATTGAAAGGTGTCAGCTCAACTAAAACAAAATAACAAAACGAAACAAAAAATACATAATTAAGAGTAAAGTAACTATCAGGCAAATAGAAGCAGAGGAGAGCAATCCTTACTAAGAACAGGGCAATATAAGTTTAAATAATAAGAGAATTACTAAAGCAAGATAGTAATGAACATTCAGCATATGTAGGGACAAATTGAGATAACCATGACTGAAAAGGGGAGGATTCAAAGATACAAATACATAAAGGAGAATGGAGATAAGGCACTTGCAAAAGAAAATAGATGACTGTAAATATATAAATATCCTTTATATATTCATAATGGCAACCACACACAGAAGATTCAGAATGGAAGTATATAACATAAAACAAGAAGAACCAGAAGCAAAACCCATAAAAGCCAACCAAAATAAAGAAAACAGTTATACAGTATTACAAGGACAAGGAAGCAATGGAAACATCGACCCACCAGAGAGCAAAAGATAAAATGGCTATAAGAAGATCACATATATCAATAATCACCCTAAATGTAAATGGATGAAACTCACCAATAAAGAGGCACAGAGCTACAGATTGGATAAAAAAACAAAAGCCAACCTTATGCTCCCTCCAGAAGACACATCTCAGCTCCAAAACAAATATAGACTCAAAGTGAAAAGGTGGAAAATAATATTTCAAGCAAATGACATTCAGAGAAAAGTGGGAGTAGCAGTACTAATATCAGATGAAATGGACTTCAAATAAAAAAGGTAACAAAAGATATTAAAGTCTACGGCCATGCTACCCTGAAAGTGCCCAATCCCGTCTGGTCTCAGAAACTAAGCAGGGTCAAGCTTGGTTAGCACTTAGATGGGAGACTACCTAGGAAGACCAGGTGCTGTAGGTGTGTAAAAAAAAGAAAAGAAAAAGACTGAGAGACACTTCATAGTGATAAAGGAAATCATGCACCAAGAAGACATAACAATTATTAATATCTATGCCCCAATCAGGAAGCCCCAAAATATGTAAAGAAATTACTAACAGAACTAAAGGAAGAAACAGAACAAAACACTATCGTAGTAGGGTAACTAAATACCCCACTGGCAGATATGGACAGATCATCCAAACAGAAAATCAATAAGGAAATAACATCCTTAAATGACACATTAGACCAACTGGATATACTGACATTTACACAGCCTTCCATTCCAAAACAGCTGCTTATTCATTCTTCTCTAGTGTACACGGAACATTCTCAAAAATTGACCACATACTGGGACACAAAGATAGCATCAACAAATATAAGAGGGTTGAAATCATACCAACCATATTCTCTGATCATAATGCTTAAAACTAGAGATCACCTGCAAAAAAAAATCAGAAAGAACCACAAATACATGAAGATTAAACATGCTACTGAAGAATAACTAGGTCAGAGAAGAAATAAAGAGAGATCAAGAGATACATAGAAATGAATGATAATGATAGTACAACATATCAAATGTTTTGGGACATGGCAAAAGCGGTCCTAAGAGGAAAGTTCATAACCTACAGGCCTATCTCTAAAAAAAAAGAATGAGCCCAAATAAACAATCTAACGCTTCATTTTAAAAACTAGAAAAGGAAGAACAAATGAAGCTTAAAGTCAACAGATGGAAAGAAATCATCAAAACTAGAGCAGAAATAAATGAAATTGAAAGCAAAATACAATAGAAAAAATAAATGCAACGAAGAGCTGTTTTTTTTAGAAGGTTAATAAAATTAACAAACCGCTGGCTAGACTCACTAAAGAAAAAAGAGAAAGGACACAAAATCAGGGATGAAAGAGCAGAAATTACAACAGACATCACAGAAACACAAAGGATCATACAAGAATACTATGAAAAGTATATAACATCAAATTTAATAACCTAGAGAAATTAACCAGTACTTAGAAAAATACAACCTTCCTAAACTGAATCAAGAACTGGGAAATCTAAATAGGCTGATTAGCAATATGAAAATTGAAACAATCATCAAAAAGTAAAAGTCCAGGACCAGAAAGCTTCACCAGTAAATTTTACCAAATATTCAAAGAAGATTTAATACCTATTCTCCTGAAACTCTTCCAAAAAAAAAAGAAGAGCAAGCAATACCACCCAACACATTTTATGAGGCCAATATTATCCTGATACCAAAACCTGGTAAAGATAACACAAAAAAAAGAACACTACAGACCAATATCTCTCATGAACACAGATGCAAAAATCCTAAATAAGACACTAAGGAACCAAGTACAGCAACATATTAGAAAAATTATACACCACGATCCAGTGGGCTTCATCCCAGGGGCACAAGGATGGTTCAACATACTCAAATCGATTAGTATAATACACTACATAAACAAATTAAAAAATAAAACTCATATGATCATATCAAGAGATTTAAAAAAAGCCTTCGACAAGATACAGTATCCATTTACAATCAAAACACTTCACAAAATCAGTGTAGGAGGAAAGTACCTTAACATATTAAAGACCATCTATGATAAAACCCTCAGCTAACATTATACTTAATATTGAAAAACTAAAACCTTCCTTCTAAGATTAGGAACAAGGTAAGGCTGTCCATTATCCCCACTATTATTCAATATAACATTGAAGGTCCTCATGAGTGCAATCAGGCAAGAGAAAGGTCTAAAAGGCATCCAAATAGGAAATGAAGTCAAACTGTCACTATTTGTGGATGGCATGATTCTCTATATAGAAAACCCTAAAGACTCCACAAGAACACTACTAGAAACAAGAAGCAAATATGGTAAAGTTTCTGGATACAAAATTAATGTTCAAAAATCCATAGCGTTCCTACACTTTAATAATGAAATTACAGAAAAAGAAGTGGAAAAAGTGCAAAAAGAATAAAATACCTAGGAATAAATTTAACAAAACATGTGAAGCATCTAACGAAAACTACAAGACCCTCTTAAAAGAAATTGAAGAAGATACAAAGAAATGGAAAGATATTCTGTGTTTTTGGATTGGAAGAATCAACATAGTTAAAATGACCATATTACCTAAAGCATTATACAGATTTAATACAATCCTCATCAACATCTCATTAGCATTTCTTAAAGAAATAGAACAAAAAAATCATCAGATTTGCATGGAAGCACAAAGGACCCCGAATTACCAAAGCCATCCTGAGAAAAAAGAACGAAGCTGAAAGCATCATTCTGCCTGACTTCAAATTATACTACAAAGTGACAGTAATCAAAATAGCATGGTTTTGGCAGCAAAACAGATATACAGACCAGTGGAAGACATTCGCAAGTCCAGAAGTAAACCCATATTTATATAGGCAAATAATTTTTGACAAAAAGCCAAAAACATACAGTGAAGAAAGGAAAGCCTCTTCAATAAATGGTGCTGGAAAATTGGAAAGCCACCTGCAAAAGAATGAAACTAGACTGTTGTCTATCACCACACACCAAAATTAACTCAAAATGGATTAAGGACCTAAACATAAGACCTGAAACAATAAAATGCATAAAAGAAAACATAGGAACTAAATTCAAGGACCTTGGACTTAAAGAGGATTTTGTGAATTTGACCTCAAAGGTAAGAGTAGTAAAAGCTAAAATAAATGCATGGGACTGCATCAAACTAAAAAGCTTCTACTCAGCTGAAGAAACCGTCAACAAGGTAAAGAGACAACCATCTGAATGGAAAAATATATTTGCAAATAACACCTCTGATAGGGACCTACTATCCAAAATATACAAAAACCCATACAACTCAATAACAAGAAAACAAATGATCCAATCAAAAAAAGGGCAGAGGATCTAAAAAGACACTTCTCCCTAGAGGACATACAAATGGCCAACAAATATATAAAAAAAGGCTCAACATCACTAGTTATTAGGGTAATGCAAATCAAAACCACAATGAGCTATGGAGAGTATGTGGAGAAAAAGGAACCCTCATACACTACTGGTGGTACTGCAAATTGGTACAGCTTCTATGGAAAACAGTATGGAAGTTCCTCAAAAAACTAAGACTTGATCTACTACATGATACAGCAATCCCTCTATTGGGTATTTACCCCAAAGCCTTGAAAACTCATATCCAAAAAGACATTTGCACACTGATGTTCAAAGCAGCATTATTCACCATGGCCAGGACATGGAAACAATTGTCCTGGTGACTGGCTAAAAATGCAGTGGTATACACACACACACACACACACACACACACACACACACACACAATGGAATATTACTCAGCCATATGAATAAGTGAAATACTGCCATTTGCAACAACATGGATGGACCTTGAAATAATCATACTAAGTGAAATCAGCCAGACAGAAAAAATGGAACATCATATGATGTCACTTATATGTGGCATGTAAAGCTAAAAGCAACAAATGAACAGGACAAACAAACAGAGACTCATGGACATGGACTATAGACTAGTGGTTACCAGAGGGTATGGAGAGGGATGAGGAGATAGACACAGTAAAGGGGTCAAATATAGGGGGATAGGTGGAGGGTGAAGTGGGTAAAGGGGATCAAACATATGGTAGTTTAAGGAAACTGGACTTTGGGTGGTAAACACACATAGAATATACAGATGTCCAATTTAATGTACATCTGAAAATTATATAAGTGTATTAACCAATGTTACCTCAATAAACTTAATTAAAAAACAAACAAACAAACAAACATACATACAAATAAATAAAGATTTTGTGCCAGTCCCTTCTGGCCTGCAAAGTTTCTGTGAAGAATTCAGCTAACAGTCTTAGGAAGGCTCCCTTGTAGGTGACTAATTATTTTTCTCTTTCTACTTTTAAAATTCTCTTTTCCTTTAACCTTTGGCATTTTAAATATAATGTGTCTTGGTGTGGGCCTCCTTGGGTCTATCTTGATTGGGGCTCTGTGCTTCCTGGGCTTCTATGGCTATTTTCTTTGTCAAATTAGGAAAGTTTTCTGTCATTATTTCCTCAAATAGGTTTTCAAATCCTTGCTCTCTCTTTTCCTTTTGGCACCCCTATGATGTATATGTCATTACAGTTGATGTTGTCCAGATGCTCTTTAAACTATACTGATTTGGGGTTTCTTTTCTTTGTTTCTGTAATGACTGGGTGTTTTCTGCTATTTTAACTTCCAAATCACTGATTCAGTCCTCTGCTTCATCTAATCTACTGTTGATTCCCTCTAATGTAGTCTTCATTTTGATTATCGCATTCTTCATTTCTCACTGATTCTTTTTTATGTTTTATATCTCCGCTTATACATTTTCTACTTCTTTATTAAAGTACTCACTGAGTTCCTCTACTCTTCCCCTAAGTTCATTGAACATCCTTATAACCAGTGTTTTGAACTCTGCATCTTGTAGAGTATTTATTTCCATTTTGTTTAGTTATTTTCTGGAGCTTTGTTCTTTTCTTTCTCTTGGTACATTTTTCCTTTTTTCTCCATTTTGGCTTCCTTGCTGTGTTTGTTTCTATATATTAGGCAGAATTGCTATGTTTCCTGGTCTTAGGAGAGTGCCCTTATATATACAGTGTCCTCTGGGGCAGAGTAGCACAATCTTCCCTGATCACCTTACCCTGGTGCTCCAGCTATATCCCTTATGTGGTTTGTGTGTGCCCTTCTGTTGTAGTTGAACCTTGATTACTGTTTGCACATCAATGGTAGGAAATGACCTTTGTTCTGATTTGTTTTGAGGTCTGTACGGTGACTGTAGTGGAGGAACTATTGTACAGGAGTCAACACTACATAGCAGGATTTGCTTTAGCAAGGCTCTAGTACTTTCTAGTTTTCTTTTTAGATGTGTCATTCTCAGATATAGCTACTGGTGGTGCCCAACCTTCAATTAAAACTGCTTACCAGGCTTGCTGGCCCAGGGCCTCCTGGTAGAGGTCTCACCATGAGCCTAGTTTAGCTGCTGCCTGTACCCTGCCTGGGGCCACCTGGAATGAGCCACCAAGTAATTTGAAGATGGCCACTATCATGCTGGGCTTGGAGCTACCTCGAGAGACCAAGCCATGAACAAAGGTCTGCTGCCGCTAGTGCTGTGCTTGGAGCTGCTGAACAAGAGGTACAAGGCACACCGAGGTTAGATGCTACTTGTTTGGGTTTGTGAATCTTTGAGAGAGTTTTAGAACACATCATAGAATGAACCAAGACAGGCCAAATGTACAGAAAGTCCCCTGCAAGCAGGTTGGGTGGGCCCACAAGTTGGGTGGGGTAGGTTCTCAGGGAATCTTTAGGGCTGCGTGACTAATGTTAGCCAGTTTGATGGAGACTTAGATATGGCTAATTCCCACATCTGCACACCAGGAGCGGGTAGGGCTGAAGAAGTAAACAATAGATTTTGCCAGTACTCTGTCTCGGAGAAAGCTGCCCCTCCTGCCTCTATCCTGAAACTAGACAATTCAGTCACCCACCCCTAAACTGTGTATCCCTGGTGCTTTTCAAGCTGCCAAGCACTGGAGCTTAGAGTGAGTGAGTAAGTACATCAGTGGGCCCTTTAAGAGGAACTCCTGGCACTCCAGCTGCCGTTGTCTCACTCAGCCATAACTTTTACTGGTTTTCACAACCAGAAGTTGTTGAGACTTCTCCTCCCAACACTGGAACCCTGAGTTGGAGAACCTGATGTGGGTCTGAGATCCCTCACTCCTCCAGGGGTACCTCCATGCTGAGCTATCCTCGATTTTTAACTGCCACACAGGGGTGTGGGATCAGCCTGTTCTGTGTCTCCTCCTACCAGTCTCAAGGTGGCTTTTTATGTATGTCCTTAGTTGTAGGACTTCTGTTCAGCTAGATTCTAGAAAATTCTCAATGACGGTTTTCTATGGTTTAGTTGTGGTTTTGGTGTGGTGGTCACAAGAGGAGGTAGACACAGTGTTTGCCTACTCTGCCATATTAACTTGAAATCCATAGTCAGACAGATTTCAATCAAATCTTTGCTACTTGGCATCTGTGTAACTTTGGGTAAATTAATTAACTTCATGTTAGTGGCTATCTGTAACATTGAGATAATATTCACTTAACACTGTTGTAATGAAGATTTAATGAGGTAACATACATGAAGAATTTAGAAGAAAAAGTAACAGGTACAGGAAGTGTTCAATAAAAGTTTACAATTACTTTATTAAGTACTAAAAATGTTTTGCACTTTACAATTTGAATTTAATTATAGAGACCCTCTTATAATTTATCTAGAAAGTAACAGCTCATAGAAAACTGATTTGGACAGAGTGATCATTTTGTCTAGTAAAACAGTTTCTAGGATATAAAGATAATGCATAAAAGAGTTAATAGGAAATTAGCAGCTATTTAGAAAACTGTGAACAGAGTTGGCCTTCTTTCTGCCTTCCAAAATCAGCTTTAACTTTAGTGTTGAACACACAGTATTCTATTTAGTAGGTGTTTTTGAGTAAATACATAAAGAAAAACATAAATAAAGACTGTGTTTGCAAAATGTCATAGCATATTCTGGTCGTTTCATGCATTGGGAGAATAAATTAGAGACTGCAGGGGTATTAGGTAAGATTTCTGCTCTAAAGATAGCTCTAAAGAGTAGACACTGAAATATGTTAGGTAATAATAAATAAATAAACAGATGATGATAATGATGATGATGATGATGATCCTAGTGATTACATTGAAGATACAAATATATACTCCAAAACATGCTTCTTTGGCATATCGATTATTTTGAGCTGGTCATTTTTAAGAAATAGCAGACACAGGAGAAGCTCTGAAAATGGAATAGAAGTTACTTTTCTGTAAGAGACATTTAAATTTATAAGAGAAATTTCCATTTGTAAGAGTTTCTCTTTCTCTGTACCAGAAAGAGAAGGATGATTCTAAATTTCTAGAAACTCATGGATGGAAAAGGCTGAGACTTAAATTGGCATAACAGTCTTACCCTTGTTTATTGTACTTTCTCTGTTATCCTCCCATAACATCTTCTTTTGTATTTAGCTGGAGATGGTATTTAAGGTGGTGGCTTGGGCCATTTCAGGGAGTACTCAGGGAGAACTCAGTTCTTGGGTCTCCCTCACATGTGTAGGTGGTATTCAGGATATTAAACTTCCATTTGTTTTTCTCCTGTTAATCTGTCTTTTATTATAGGGGAGTGTCTCAGCCACAAACCTAGAAGAGTAGAAGAAAGAATATTTTTCCTCTTTCACAATTATAACATTTTTTAAGTACTTAAAAGTACTAGGCATAGTTTCAAGTGGTGTATATATATATATATATATATATATATATATATATATATATATTATCTATTAATCCCTCTAAAACATGTATTATCCCTAATTTTTTATAGGAAGAAACTGAAGCAAAGAGTATGAACTTTGCTCAAATTTACATGTTATTAAATAATTTCCTGTCTGAATGAATGAGAGAAAATAGCTCAGTTGTAATCCTCCAGGTTCCAGTTCAGTTGTGGAGGAAACCAAAGAGCCAATTCCTTCTTCTTTGGCACTTGGAGGTACCCTGCAGAGAAAACAGTCTTAGTGATTAAAATCACCAGAACCATGCAGCCAAGAATGTTGCATGCAAAAGTACCTGTCATTGCTTTCTCAAACTGGGATGAGGAGAATATTTTTTGTACTCTGATATTTCTAGTGATGGAGGTTGTTGGATTGAGGTTGTTTTCCTTCTCAGAAAGAAAAACAAACAGTTATACATTCTTAGGTGTTAAAGAAGAAGAGCTGAGGCTGGCTTAGGAAATAGGTAAGAATCAAGAAACGAGAGTCATGAAATTTTTAGGTGCTAAAGATTTAAAATCTCCCTTTCCATATTTTTCAGTTAGTAGTATCCTTTTAGGTGTTTCTATCTTTATATTCTCTTTATGCTGAGAATATATATAAGCTCAGTAAGCTTATAACTAATGAAATTACAGCAGAAAGGGCAAACATGTATTTTTTTATTCACAGATGCACAGACGCATGCACACATTTAAATTTCCAATTTTGTTCAGTTAAAGTCAAATATCCTATCTATAATTTCTTGAAAGTTTCATTTCTTTACTTATCCTCCCTGCTTTCCTCTGTTTTCCTTTCCCCTAGGGTCTAGTATGCTATGCTTCTATTTCTCATTTCTGCTCTCTCAATCCTATTTACTCAAATACTATTTGTCCTTAATTTTCACATTTTTTCCTGTCATAATAGATATATTAGACAAAAAAAGTGTTTCCCTTGTTAATACTGATCACCTTTCTGTTGGGAGCCGTTTTCAGGCTGGAGAGCCAAGCAGGATATTCGCACAGTAAAGCTAAGAAGTCTGCTGACACAAAAAGAACACTTGGAGAAGGGAACAGAGAAGCTGATTGTTCCTTGGCCTTAAAGAAAGGGATGCAGAATGCCGAGATAGCGTTAGGCTCCCTGTGTAACGTTGACAAGGTTATTGTGCATAACTAACATTTTTTGAGCTGTTTCCCATGCTTGCTAGGGTATATCAGGATGGTGCTAAATAAACTTGGGACTGCAGCTTTGACTGTATGCCCTCCCGAGATCTTTTTCTCTTCTCTGTCTTTTTTCCTAACCTTCGCTCCCCCACTCAGGACTGTTCGACTCCGTCCGGCAGGTTCCGGCACCTTTCACAGCATAACTTTAAAGTGTTATTACCCAGCAGATAATACAACATTTAGCACATAGTAAATGTTCAATAAATAGGTCATGTACAACTGTTGAATGATGATTACCTCATCTATTCCTGTGTACTGCAGAGATGGATTACCAGGTTGAAGGACACACACTTTCTTATCCTGCCTCATAAATTACTATTGTACAAACAAATAGACACTTTATTATTAGTTTAAGTTAAAATATAAAAATCTAGTGGAAAAGGATTAAACTTATTTTTATAAAAATTTAAAATAATCAGGTTAAGACAATTTGAGAGTAAAGTTCACAACAAATTATATTGTTAAGTATCAAGACTCATCATTATGTAAAATTCCATTTAAGGAGAGTTTGTTCTGGAATGTACAATTATATATAGACCAGATAAAGTTGACTTGCCTACTGGTTACTTTAGTAACATGGTTCTATAAGGATACAGTAGTAACAATGTTCTTAAAATTAATGTAATTTCAATAATAGTATTTCCTACTCTAATTTCTAGAAAAAAGTATGAAGCGTATTTGCATTTAAAAGCTTATAGATGGAATTTGGAATCTTGGTCTATAATTCCCACACTCAAAGTGTTTCTTATATATATTTTTAATTTTAATTTTTGTTATTAGCACTTCTTCTGTAATGCTGCCATCTTCAATGCTCTATTTAACTGGGACGTTGTTCTAAATTTTGTGCAGAAACACCTTTCCTTATGCCATGCTTTTTCTTACTGCTGATTTTATTATTTTCTCATTCTGTGATCTCAAACCCCTAATCTGACTTTTCTTTTTTCGAAGGTATTTTTATGTTTACTTCCAAAGATGTCTATTTCTTCTGAAAGGCCAAACTATTTTTTTTTTTTTGGTAGTCACTATTTTCAGTAGAACTTGATGATTTTGGCCACTAACTTCTGTCTAATATTAGGAAAGAAATTCTAAATTCTCAGTTCTGAGAAGTAGAAACTTTCATTCAAACTCTAGGAGAAAAAGAAATCAATTTTTCTGAAAGTCTCTGAAACAGAACTGTAAATGTCCAGAGTGTACAAGAGTTGTTAACCTGGTAGATTCACTCAATTTAGAGTCTAAATTGCTCACTACTGATTGTGTCATTACCTCATCATCTCTCTCCATGTTTCTATCTAGGCTTTTTCTTCAAAAAATGGTTTCCTATTTGTTGTTCTTAGCCACAATGTTTATTCTTCAAAGCTCCCATGGATCTCACCCTTATTGCTTATCTCAGCAAATGATAATAGTCCTTACCAGTTGTCATTTTCTGCCATGTTTAGACCCTTCTCAATACCCCAGAGTCATCTTTGGAAATAAACTTGGCACAGGGGCATAGATAAGTGTTAAAGTGGTTATAAATCTAAGTGGTCTGTCATGACTTTCTGCAAAGGAAAATCAAAGATTTTATTACAGTATGTCAAGTTGATACAAAGGGCAGTATATTTTCTGATTCATCCTGAAAACCTAAGATTGTTCTTTATCTTAAAGTTAAGATTACATTGTCTGAACCCTATTTAATTCTTCCTGCAGTTGTGTGGTAAGAAAACATAGAACACATTTATTTCTCTTTCTCCGCCTTTTTGGATTCATGCAGCTGTATGGTAAAAAGGCCAGTGTCTTTTTGCCCCTATATGATACTTCCTCTCTGCTTTATTTAATCCCTGATTGGTTTGGGGCTTAGGCAACTACTCTGGCTGTGAACTAGGCAGCCTGACCAGCTCCACATGGACATATTGGTAGTAGGGCTAACCATAGTCTATTTGTACAGTCCTTTTGATGCTCATGGACATGTTTTAGATTGTTCTTTCTCTATTCCAAGGGTAAAATCCTACCCTCACTAATATTTGGGGGTCTTAGTAATTTCTACCATGGTTATACCAGACCTTTTGGGGCAAAAGACAATATGGGAAAAATCAAGGAGGCAGTGAGTTACATTTCTAATAGTGACTGTTGAGTTTGAGACAAGCATGTTCAAACCCTCCAACTGAGACGTTAGTGAGTGAATCTTGCTGTGGGATATGTTGACGTAGGTCTATGCTGTATAAGAGTCAGAGCTTTCCTTAGTAACCTGAGATTTTAAAGATGGCTTTTCTTCCCATGAGTAGAGTTCCACATAAGAGAATTACTAATTTGTTTTGGGCCAGAGAAAGCTCAAGACAAAGCAAACAGAGGTTTAGTATATAGATGATATAGGCACTATGATGTGGAATAGCTTTCTATAATAGTGAATGTGTGTTTAATTATCTACTATTCTCACCCCTCCCCCCATTTTTCTTTACTATCTGGGATATTTCTCCAGAGAAAACAGGTTCTTCCATTACAGAAACAATTTGAGGAAATAGATATATTTTTCTTTTATTGTAATAGTGAAACTAGTAATCTTGCCTGGTAATATGGAATAATTCTTTGAGTATATTATTATCAGAAATTGGATGTATTCCAAGGTCTTGAATATCGGATAATTTACATTAAAAATTTTCTAATTCATAAAGAATATCTTATTTTGGTATAGAACTTTCAGTCTGTAGTATTTGTGTTTGGAACATAGAACACACATTTAATTATTTTCTTATATTTTATGGTTCAGTGTATTTAATGGCAATTTGATTTTCCTTACCTACATAAAAGTCTCTATATAGAGGGGAAAAAAATGGTGGAGTTGATAGAGGCTCTGTTTTTCCCTCTGGTGACCAAATCAAAGTTGTGACAGAAACAAGGAGCAAACAGCAAAGAAAAATCACTTGGGATCTAGATGAACAAGCCATATAACTAGGGAGAAACCCAAGAAATCACCCCACTATGACAGAGGTAGGACGGGGCAATGATGCAGGGCTGCTCGGTCCCCAGAGGCTGAGTGAGACAGGAGCTGAGGCAGCGCAGTGGCAGACACCTCTTAAAGGGGTCATGTCTGTGAGCGGATTTTCGTGGTGATGAACCTACTCACTCTGAGCACCAGTGCCTACTCAGCTGTGTGTAGGGGGCACCAGAGACTTACAGGGAGACATTGTTGGAGTGAGACTCACTGTGTACAGAAGTGTGGTGGTATCCATTATTCCCTGTTGAGTCCTCCCTCTTACCAGTGCTGTCATAGTTGTGACATCATTAAACTGGATAACAGAGGTCGCTCTGCCCAGAGGATTCCCTGAAATTCTGCCTCCCCCAACTTGCAGCCCCACCCAAGCCATATCCAGGTATATCCTCAACAAATCAGATACTCCTTGCTGAGCAGCACCTAGCCTCACACTGGAAGCAGCTGGCCTCAGTTTCTGGTGTGGCTTTTTGAGGCAACTATAAGCACAGCATCTGTGGATTGCTTGCTGAATCTTAATAGGTGGCCCCGGAGGGGTAGAAGCTTGGGCTAAATTTGGCCTGCAGCTGAACACCTCTCAGGACTATGCCACTGGACACCTACTTCACAAATTCACATTAATAAGACTGAGAGACTTAGGAGCTTTGCTTAGTACATAGAAACAGACATGGAAAGTCAGCCAAAATGGGAAGACAAAGGAGTAGAAACCATATGACAGAACAGAACAGAGATCCAGATATAATGGAATCAAGTAATATAACAGATGCAGAGCTCAAAACACTGGTTATAAAGATGCTCAATGAACTTTTGGGAAGTGTAGATAAATTCAGTGAGAACTTCAACAAAGAGATAACAAACATAAAAATGGAAATGGAAATGGAAATTACAAAAAGGAACCAGTCTGAAATGAAGGTCATGTTATCTGAGATGAGAAGTATATTAAATGAAATAAACAAAGGAATAAACAAAGTGAATGAAGAAGAGGATCACATGCCCTATCTAGAGGATGGGAAAGCCAAGTACATTCAATCAGAATGGCAAGAGATAAGATGCCAATACTATAAAAATAATTTAAGGAGCATATGGCACACTATTAAGGGTCCAAATATCCATCTGATTGCTGTAACTGAAGAAAATTAAGATGTTGAACAGCTGTTTGAAGAAATAATGATGGAAAACTTCCCTAACCTGGTGAAGGAAATGGACATAAAACACCAAGAAGCTCAGAGAATCCCAAAAACCAGGGATCCAAAGAGGCCCACACAAAGACACATCATAATTAAAATTCCAAAAGTTAAATATAAAGAAAGATTATTAAAAGCAACAAGAGAAAAAGGGATAGTTAGTTATAAGAGAACACACATAAGACTGGCAGCTGATTTCTCAAAAGAAACTATGCAGGACAGAAGGACTTGGCAAAAAATGTTCGACAGGATGAAGACCTAGATTATACAACCAAGAGTAATTTATCCAGCAAAGCTATCATTTAGAGCTGAAGGACATTTAAAGAGCTTCCCAGACACAAATAATCTGAAGGAATTTATTACCATCAAGCCAGTATTACAGAAAATGTTGGAGGAACTTCTTTAAGAAGAAAAAAAAATGTATCAAAAGCAGGAATAAAGAATGGTAACAACTACACTCCTATCAATAAGTACCTTAAATGGAAAAGAATTAAGTGCTCCAACCGAAATATAGAGTGGCTAAAAGGATAAGAAAACAAGATCTCTAGATACAAAAAGGAAGGAGATGGAAAAAGATATTGCTTTGATGGACCTAGAAGGTATTTAAATCAGACAGAGACAGATAAACACTATATGATTTCACTTATATGACAAATCTAAGGAATAGAAAGAGCTAATTAATCAAAAACAAACTCACAAATATAGTAGACAATTTGGTGACAGACAGAGGGGAGGGGCATATGGGGGGGCTGGGAGAATTGGGTGAAGGGTTAAAGAAGTACAAATTAGTAGCTGATGAATGGTCATGGGGATGGGGAGCACAGAATAGGGAATGCAGTTAGAATTAATATGTTGGCTAGGTGGAGGGTCAGGGGAGATAGGAGCAATTGAGAGGATCATTTTACGAACTATATAGATGTTTAACCAATGTCCTGTATACTTGAAACTAATTAAAATCTCTCTCTCTCTCTCTCTCTCTCTCTCTCTCTCTCTCTCTCTCTCTATATATATATATATATATATATATATATATATATATATATATATATCTTATACACATATAGACACACACACACACACACTCATCAGAGCTTTTATTTATCCTTAATATACAGAAAAATTTTTAACTCCTAGATTTTTCTAAAAAATGCCTTCTCTTCATTCAGCAATTTTTTTTTTTGTTCTAGATCAGGGAAAGCATCTTAAATTGTTTTAAAAGATACTTAATTAATTTTTGTAGTATCTAAACTGCTTTTTATTATACTAATTAAAGTACACATTTTAGCAACTACATTTTTTTACTCAAAAGCAATATTTGTGATCTTAGATTATCCTAATTTTAAAATACCTATGTAATAACTTTAATTTTTATACAAATTATAATGGCCTGACTTTTTTTCTTTTCTTTTAGTAAATTAGCCCATAGGGAATTGAACATTTTTATTTTATTTGTCAGAAAGAGTCTCTTTTTTCAACTACTGACTAGTTTCATATACTTAGGATTTTCGTATATTGTTTTCCTGTTACATAAGGACATCTATATTTAATTTTGGTAGTTAGGAAGTCCTCTTTACAAATTAGGATGAATTTTCATTAAAATATTAAAAACTCATTTAAAGAGAGATATTTGAGATTATTCTATTTCCCTAGATGAGTAGTTTCCCATGCAAAATTAAAGGTTTATTTTTAAAAGATCTTACTTATGACATAATCAAACTGATATTTTATTATTTAACCTGGTATTTCTTCCAAAAAATTATTTTCAAATTAGGTTTTGAAATGTATTAATATGCAAAGAAAATGAAAATTTGCTGTTAAAGAATATATATAATTTAAATAAATGCATATATGGTATATTTATACATATATACATAGAGAGTAAAAGCAAAATGATATAGAATTCAAAATAAGAGATATAATTATTTCTGAGCTGCTGTGCTTTAAAAATCAGTAATAAAAGCTCCATAGTAACTTCTCTTTGATATTGGGCATTCATGTGCTTAACATTAATCAGATTGAATTTTATAACCAGCTGGCTTAAGGAGTCTAAATAAATGAAGCTAAATAAGCCTTGTTTAGTTTAACAGCCTCCAAATTGACAGTATAGGCTCAATCATGTGATACCTTTCAGAATGTCATTACATATATTTTTGTAAGATCATTTTTTCTTCCTTACTGCAAGCTCATGAAGATAAGCAGTTTGGCAGTTTTTAAAATATCAGTCCAGTACTAAGGAAGATCTAAGTACTAGGAAATGAACTCAATAATAATTCCTGCTCTGATATTGTGAAAATGTATTATCTAGGATTAATATTTCTTCTACTAATTAGAATAAGTTAGAAATAGAGTTAACAGATTTAGTTACTTTGACATATCAAGAACCCACTAAAGATTTATTGAGTAAATAAAGGTGACAATCTAAGTCAATTGATTCTCAACCTTCTTTTTCCCTTAATGAAAGTCACCAATAAAGGATGGTATTTATATGCATAACAGTGCTCTGGAAGCATTCATATTTTGATGAAACCAAAATTATTTTTTTAAGGAATTAAATCTCCTCAATAATTTATATTGAGCTCAACCATTAAGTCTCAAAAAGTGTTCTTTGTGGGTTGAGGCTAAAAAAATGGCAGATTATAGATTGTACTCAATTCCAAAGATACTATTAATTACTTCATTTCCTTTTTCTCAACACAGGAAAAAATATACAGCAATGTAAATGACCAATAGTCATAATAGTAGTTCCCCTTTATCCATAACAGTTACAACACCCCTAGTGGATAACTGAAACTGTAGATAGCACCAAACCCTATATATACTGTTTTTGTCTATACATGCATAGCTTTTCCTTTATAGGAAGCATTTTATAGCTTCTCTTGGGCATATCCAGATTGCCAACATCTTGTGCTTTGGGGCCATTATTAAGTAAAGGTTACTTGAACAAAGATACTACAGCCATACAGAGATAGTTGATCTGATAACCAAGAGGGCTACTAGGTGACTTACAGGTGAGTAGCATAGACAGTGTGGATATTTTGGACAATGGATAATTCATGTTCCAGGTGGGATGGAATGGAAAAAGATGAGATTTAATCATGCTACTCAGAATGTACTCAGAATGACATGCAATTTAAAACTTATGAATTATTTATTCCTGAAATTTTCCACCTAATGTTTTCAGACTTCAGTTGACCTTGGGTAACTGTAACTGGAAAGCAAAACTATGGATAAAGGGAGACTACCATTAGAGATAATATTGAATTTCCTCTAATTCATTCAAAATAAATTACTTACCATTAAAATGTCTACATTTTGTTATGTTACAAACTAGTTTTAACTAATCCTAATACACCAGTGAATTGTGACAATACTGTAGAGAATGCTTAATTCCTTTAATCCTGCAATGTGAAAGAGATACATGAGTTGTTTTGAATAATTTGAAAAATTTTAAAGGCACCAAATATACATATATATTGTTAGGAGTATTATCTTTATTCCTATTTTATGAACTGCAAAAAATAAGACCTTGAATGTAAATAAAAAATAATTTATAAAACCAAATTTACTTAAGGTTAATGCATAGTGGATCATTCTCTTAAAATACTATATATAAAAGTTGTTTTCTTTGTCTTTTTTTACAAGATACCTTTTTTGTTGCTGTTCATTTGTGTCTTTCTATTTCAATTAATAAAATATAGGGGGGCAATTTTTGAGATTTTCCTTTAAGAAGAGACATCAAAGTGGTTCTTTGTTTATGTATGCAAACTCATGGAAGGTTACTTAACAAAAATGATTCCAAGTTTTAGGTAGGCATAAGAATAAATGAACAACCTGAGAGATTATTATTTCATCTATTAATGACTGAAGGCTAGTGTTGGCACATATCCAAAAATTTAATACTTCCAACCTATCAGTCAAAGATGAAAAGGGAAGCACATTGATTGGCCTATCATAGGCTTACTTGGACCAGTCACTGAGTCAAGATATTGCACATTATGATAGACCTAGTTTCAGACATTTACCACTTGTGTAAGCATGAGAGCAGGATCTTTTATCAGAAAAAAGGGGATTAGCACAGACCTGTGGACCTTCTAAGTCATATACCAAGGTATTGCCTAAGAAGAGATTTTCTTAGTGGAGCTAAGTTAGAAATTATATGATGTTTCCCTGTCAAAAAACACTGAAGATACTGTGAATAACCTGGGTCATTTGATATAGATCTTTTCTATTTGTTTATCATTATTTAAAAAGAATTTATTCAATATATTTTAAAAATTTAATGGAAACAAGTTTAATTTTAACATTAGCAAGCACTGAGATAGGTGTTTCTGAATACTGGAATTGGCATGAGAGGGTAGATAAAATAATAATATTTGTCAAATATAGGTATATATGTATGATCATTTTAGAGGTTACTCAAGAGGTTTTGAAAATCTAGTCAGAAAATCTTTACATACACTGTGTGCATATAAATGTGCTCCAATTTAAAAATGCTATGTTAAATATATATTTTATTCAAGTTTATTTATTTTAATATTTATTGTACCATTAACAAATTTTTAAATTTTAAAAAAATTAGCTAATTTATCTCTTTGGTTTTTTCTAGAAGTGTTTGCCTTCAGAATGTCTTCTCAGGCAAACTGAGGGGCAAAGTAATCCTTCTAGCTAAGACACAAATGCATGTCAAAGGCCTTTGTTAGTGTGTTAACAAGAATATGAAAAGAAAGTCTTTTTTTCTTTAGACTTAGTAAAAAACATGGCTGCAAATAAATAAATAAGAAATTAATTCTAGAAATGAAAATATACTCTCTGAAATTTTAAAAATTATTATATGAATAAATATTAAAAATTAGAAGACATACATATAAATTTTCTCCAACAAATCTGGCTGACAAAAATAATGTGATTTGTTAAGCAATTCAATTAAATATTACACAATGGATATAACCTATTTAGAACCATTTATTAGACATATATAATGCAGTACTTATTGTTAAAATTTTAAAAGGTGTCAATGAGATGTAAATAGGTAGATTTTCAAAGACTGATGAAAAAATATTTGCAGAACACTTTAGAAAAACATGTATAAAATGCAAGACCTGGTAGAACTTTCTTCCCTGTGGAATTTACAGGTTTAATATATCAGGGACTTTTAAATGATTTCAGAACATATGCGAGGTGCTGTCAGAAATTTTGGTTTAGAAAATCTTTTCAGTATAAATATTATAAACAAGCACTGTTTTTGTATGCTGTGTTAAAATATCAACTTATCATCTAACAGTTATCTAACCTTCCACAAGCCATGTTAACTCCATATACTTCTATTTGTTCACCTTTAAAATGAAGAGTTTGGACCAGGGGACCCTAACATTTTTTTTTATAACATTAAATATTTTGACTCTATGGCTGCAGTTCTTAACCTGAGGTCCATGTTCACTGAAACTGAATCCATCATATTTTAAAGTATTGGCTGAAACACATTTTAGGGGAATTTCCACATTTTATTATTTTCATTTTTTTAATTGGAGTTGACACTTAATATTATATTAATTTAAGGTGTAGTGTATAGTTGTTAGAAATATATATATATATATATCTTACAACGTGATCACCCCAATAAGTCTAGCATCCAACTGGCACCATACATAGTTCATACAATATTATTGACTATATTCCTTAAGCTATAGTTTACATCCCCATGATTATTTTGTAACTGACAATTCGTACTTCTTAATCCCTTCACCTTTTTCACCCAGCTCCCCCACCCCCCTTCCAAGTGGCAACCATCAGTTTGTTCACTGTATCTGACTCTGTTTCTGTTTTGTTTGTTCAGTTATTTTGTTTTTTAGATTTCTCATACAATATTTGTCTTTCTCTCTCTCTCTTTTTTTTAACAGCATAATACACTCTAGGTCCATCTATGATGCTGTAAATGGTAAGATTTAATTTTTTTGTGGCTGAATAATATCCATTGTATATATATTGTATATATATACCACATCCTCTTTACCCAATCACCTATCGATAGATACTGAGTTTGCATTCATATCATGGCTATTGTAAATAATGCTGAAATGGACATAGGGATGCAAGTATCTTTTCAAATTAGTGTTTTAAGTTTCTTTGGATAAATACCCAAAAGTGAAATTGTTAGGTCATATGATAGTTTTATTTTAATTTTTTTGAGAAACTTCTAAACTGTTTTCCATAGTGGCTGAACCAATTTGCAATCCTAACTAACAGTGCATGAGGGTTCTCTTTTCTCCACATTTTTATCAACACTTATTTTTTATTTTGTTTTATTTTTGATTTAGTAATGTTAGTCATTTTGAAAGGGTGAGATGATATCTCATTGTGGTTTTAATTTGCATTTCTCTGATGATTAGTGATGCTAAATGTTTTTCATATGTCTATTGGCCATCTGTACATCCTCTTTGGAGAAATGTCTATTCAGGTTCTCTGCCAGTTTTTTAATCAATTTTTTTTAGTGTTAACTTTTATAATTTCTTTATATATTTTGGGTATTACACCCTTTTCAGATGTATCATTGGTGAATATCTTTTTCCATTCAGTAGGCTGTCTTTTTGCTTTGTTGATGGTTTCCTTTGCTGTCCAAAATCTTTTTAGTTTGATGTAGTCCCATTTGTTTATTTTTTCTTATTTCCCTTGCCTGAGGTGACATATCCAGAACAATATTACTAAGATCAATGTGAGAGAGCTTACTATCTATGTTTTCCTCTCAGTTTTATGGTTTTAGTTTTCACATTTAAATCTTTAATATATTTTGAGTTTATTCTTGAATATGATGTAAAAAATGGTATACATTTTGTTTTTGTATGTATCTGTCCAATTTTCCTAACACTATGTATTGACTAGGTTGTTTTTACCCCATTGTATATTCTTGCCTCCTTTGTCATAGACTAAATGACCATATAGGCATGGATTTATTTCTGGACTCTCAATTCTGTTTCATTAATCTATGTGTCTGTTTTTAAGCCAGTACCATGCTGTTTTGATTACTACAGACTTATAGTATAGTTTGATATCAAGTAATATGATACTTCCAATTTTGTACTTCTTTCTCAAGATTTCTGTGGCTATTTAAGATCTTTTGTGATTCCACATAAATTTCAGGACAGTTGTTCCAATTCTGTGAAAAATACTATTAGTATTTTGATAGGGATTGTAGCTTGAATTTGTAGCTTGCTTTGGGTTGTATGGATATTTTAATGATGTTGATTCTTTCTACCCAAGAGCATAGTATATGGTTCCATTTATTCTTTAATTTCTTTCTTCAATGTCTTAACAATTTCCCAAGTATATGTCTTTTACCTCCATGGTTAAATTTACTCTTAGATATTATTTTTTTTTAATGAAATTATAAATGGGATTGTTTTCTTAATTTCTCTTTATTTTTTATTTCATTAAATGTATTGGAGCGACATTGGTTAATAAAATTATATAGGTTTCAAGTGGACAATTGTATAACACATCATATTTGTGTTGCACTGTGTTCACTACCCAAAGTCAAATTAACTTTTGTCACCATATATTTGACCCCATTAACCCTTATCTACCTCCCCTCCCCTTTCCCTTTGGTAACCACTATTCTGTTGTTCATGTCCATGAGTCTCTGTTTGTCTTATTCTTTTGTTGCTTTCTGTTTTATATACCACATAGGAGTGAAATCATAGGGTTCTCAACTTTTTCTGACTTATTTTGCTTAGCATGATAACCTCAAAATCCATCCATGTTGTCACAAATGGCAGTATTTCATCTTTTATTATGGCTGAATAATATTCTACTATATTTATGTATCATATCTTCTTTATCTAATCATTGAAGATAATTTTGGTTGTTACCATGTCTTGAATAATGCCGAAATAATCATTGGGGTGCATATATTTTTATGGATAAATATTTTCAAATATTGGGGGTAGATATCCAGAAGTGAGATTGCTGGGTCATATGGTAATTCTATTCTTCATTTTTTGAGGAATCTCCATACTGTTTTCCATAGTCGCTATACCAATTTACATTTCCATCAGCAGTCTGTGAAAGTTCCTTTTCCCCCACAACCTCTCTAACATTTGTTATTACATGTCCTATTGATGATAGCCATTCTAATATGCGTGAGGCGATATCTCATTGTGGTTTTGATTTGAATTTCCCTCATAGCTAATGGAGTTGAGCATCTTTTCATATGTTTGTTGGCCTTTTGTATGTTCTTGGGAGAAGTGTCTGTTCAGGTCCTCTGCCCATTTTTCAATTGGATTGTTTAACATTTTGTTGTTGAGTTGTATGAGTTTTTTATATATATTTTGAATATTAAACCCTTAATGAAGGCATCGTTTACAAATATCTTCTCCTATTCAGTTGGTTGCTTCTTCATTTTGTTGATAGTTTCTTTTGCTGTGTACAATCTTCTTAGTTTGATATAGTCTTATTCATTTATTTTTCTTTCATTTCCCTTCTCTTGGAAGTCAAATTCATAAAATGCTTTCTAAATCCAAGATCTGTGAGTTTAGTATCTATATTTCTGTACTGATTTCATTTACCATTTCTGATAGTTTTTTAGTGGGTTCTTTAGGGTTTTCTATATATAGTATCATGTCATCTGCAAATAATGATAGTTTTATTTCTTCCTTTACAACTTTAATGTCTTTTATTTCTTTTCCTTGTCTGATTATTGTGGCAAGGCTTTCCAATACTATGTTGAATAAAAGTGGTGAAAGTAGACATTCTTGTCTTTTTCTTGATATTAAGGAAAACACTTTTATCTTTTAACCATTGATTATGATGTTAGCTGTGGGTTTGTCATGTGTGGCATATATTCTGTTGATATATATTTTCTCTTTTTTTACTTTGATGAGAGGTTTTTTTAATCATAAATGGGTTTTGAAATTTGTCAAACACTTTTTCTTCATTTATTGATATGATCATATGGTTTTTATCCTTTATTTTTTATGAGTATATTACATTAATTGATTTGCAGATATTGAATCAACTATGCATCCTGGAAATAAGTCCCTCTTGGTCATAGGTATGATTTTTTAATGTATTACTGAATTCAGTTTCCTAATATTGGAATTTCCATATTTTAACTTAGCCCTTTATTTCATTACTCTCCAAATGAAATCTTATTGTTTTAAGTGAACAATATTGTGATAGAATCAACCTTTTTCTTTAGGATTGAATTCTGAAGAGTAATATATTCAGTGAAATTGTAAAATGTCTTATAGTGCATAATGATTTTTTCATTCTTTCATATTATTTATTTATACCATATCCTGTTTGCTTCTAATTTGAGAAGTCAAATTATCTAGATAAATTCTGAAGAGTGATGTTTAATTAATAATCTCTCCATTATTAATTAGGTGAACTATTTCCAAGAGAGTAATGACAGAGATTTTGTTTAGATGTATACATTCATCTATTCGCCCATTCATTCATTTATCAAATAAACACTGAGCCCTTAATATGGACTGGTCTTTGTTCTAATTAAAACAGTAAATAAAAATATTTTCCTTTATGTCTCTTAAATTTCAGTGAGAGAGACCACCGATATATGAATATGGCAAGAAATATAAATTATTGTCAGAGTGTGGAATGCTATAAAAGAAAAAACAAAGGAATACAACAAGATTTAGAGGCTAATTTTTCAGAAGAGTAATGGATTCTTGTTTAAATATAGTGCTCATGGAAAAGATTAATGAGGAGGTAGTTTTTAAGCAAAGATCTGAATAAAGTGAGAGTAAAAAAGAGCTCTGTAAATTCCAGGATAAGAGAGATCCAGGCAGAAGGAAGAGAAAGTCCAAAAGCCCTGTTTCAGATATGTGATTAGTATGTTAGAAGAAACTAAATAGATGGATATCATAAGATAACAAAGAAAGAAAGATCTGGTACCTAACTTTGCAATACTGTGTTCATAATATCTTATTGCTTATAACAGAAATTCCGAATAAACATCCTATGACTTTCAATACTGAAATTGTTGATAGGACTCATTTCAGAATTCTCTGAGTTTTTTCAGAAATACCATCCTGAATTCTCTGTCATCTGAATTGCATATTTCTATATTGGAAAGCTTATTTTCTGGAAATTTTTCTCTTTCATTCTGAAATGCCTTGTCACCTTGGTTGTTCATGGTGTTTAATGGACTATTTATCTGCCTGGGAATTAATGGAAATGTATTCTGCTTTTTTACCAGAAAGATTTATTATATAAAGGTCTCTCTTTAGCCTGCTGCAAAGAAGGCACTTTTCTTTTGGTTTCCGGTAGGTGATGTCTAAGCCTCTTGGATCCCTGCTTAATATAAAGCCTTAAAAATGCCTTTTTAAATTTTCTGATAGATATTTAATCATGTTTGCTACCCTCAGTTTCAATCCCTGTCAGTGTTAGCAGCAGTTTTGGTAGCATTTGCTCAGATTCCTCTAAGGCTCCATAGTATTTGGTGTCAGAGGGTATGGGAGGAGGGACCCTTTGGGTTGCGGGTAGGGAGCTGTGGCTCACCTTTAGTTTTGCAACCGTGGCCAGTACAAATCAACTGTTGTTTTTCTGCTATCCTGCTTCTCTGTCTTCTTCCCTGATAACAGCCCTACTGCCAGCTGTCCACAAAGAGCTGGCAGCTTTTCCAGGCAGGGCTGTTCAGGGAACTCGCCACTCCTTCTCCCCTCCCCCTCCTCCTACAGGGAGCTTGGGCAGCTACAAGAGGCAGCTTCTTTACGTCTACCAGTCTACTGCCCGATACCCAGGGTTCTGACCTGTGGTAGCTCTTATGTGCAGAACCCATGCTCAGACATGCTGGTGTGCAGTTTTTTGTTGTTGTTGCTGAGTTTTAGATGTTCAGCTTTTTGTTGTTTCAAAGGGAGAGATTGGGGACATCTCTCACTCCACCTTGTTTCCTGTGACTTTCATTTTGAAAGGATGAGTGGCTACTGGATGGAGACTATGGAAGAATAGAAATGGTAGATCAGGTAAGACAATATGACAATAAATCAGGAGAATGAGATTAATGTCTTAGATAAAGAAGACTTTACTTTGTAAACCTCAACCGAAGGTATGATTTGTCATCATTAGGGATTTTTACTTTTGTTTTGTGGCCTGGTTGAAAGCTGTGTTGTCTTAATCAAGACATTCATAGTTTTTTTACAATGTTTGTAATTTTATCTAGACTTGATTTAGAGAGTAGGAGTTCTTGTCTTAAAATAAGTGATTTTAGACCTTGTGATGATAACAGTATCCATAAACTAGATTCAGCTCTTAAGCAAGCTTATGAAGTTTTTGTTTAATTTAAGATTTCTCTTTCAGAATGTATAGAGAGAACTGGGAATTCATAATAGTTTGTATGTAATAAGTTCAGTTGCCTTCCCAGCAGGGTAGAAGTTAATGTTAAATGAGATAATGCAGTAGAGAATGTTTTAATCTCTTAAGTGGAAAGTTGTTTTGCAATTTATTATATTTTTTCTGTTATTCTAACATTTTATATTGCTAATGCATATAACCACTCCACTCAACATGTTTTTATAAGTTTTTTTTTATACAAGCAGAGTTATTTCCTCATTCTTCTCAGATAATCTAAGATTGGCTTTTATCCAGTATTTAAATTTTGGTGTATGTTGTTTCTTTTTAGATATGTATAACATGTACTCACAGAAGACATTGGAATATATGTGATGTATTTCTCTAAAGAAAACTCAAAACAAGCATAGTAAATTAAGAATTGATTATTTACTTTCCAAGGGAAATCACAAAAGGGACTCATTCACCTTGTAAGATCCTTAATAAATTTATAAAATAGTCCAATTATGAAAATATTCCATTGAAAAATATATTTACATATTTTTCAGAATTATGTTTATTGTATAATTATACTCATGAGGTACCCTAGCACCTTCAATATAGTTTTCTTTATAGAACTGCTTTAATCTATACTTTCTGTTCTTACCGACAAAAAAAAAATCATACAACACACCTTGGGGATAGAAATATATCAAAACAAGGAAATATTTTATACTCTCTCATATGAGTGGTCTAACATGATATGTGCTATCAGCTGCCATTCTGTATTACTGTCAGAGATTCCTCCAGGTTCATTTGCAAAGCTTGATTTCTCAGTGATTATCTCTGAAAATTTAGCTTCCTCTAATTCAAGATATCCAATAAATATCTCAAAATATAATTTAATAATACTATTTTGGGATACTAAAATGATACTATTTTGTACCTTAAAATTCAACTGCATTACTATACTGTGTAATTTCGGCCATGAATGCATCCATGCATTTATTCATTCGTCTATAAAAATAGTATGAAAGATACTATGCTACATCTCTGTAATTATGTAACAGAAAGTCCATTGTAATGAGAATGAAGTGCCTTGTAATTATACAGTCTAATGATAGATAAAATAGTTTATATATAATACATATCACATATTATGTGTACATGAATATACATATATTTGTGTATAGATATATATTGTCACAAGTTTCTGTGTTCAGCTTGTAAGTAATCCAAGATCAATAATGGGAAAGAATCATGAATAGTATGTGAAGATATAAACTAAGCATGCAAATAACTAGAGCTGGTGTAGTTCCACTAGTGTTGTGAGAAAAAAATTTCAAGTTGCACTCAAGCAGTTTTTAGGTTAGGTGCTATGGTAAGCATATTGTTTAAGGGAAATTTTACTTTATTTTTCAAATGTGGTGATGTAGTTCACAAAACATTTGAGTTCAGTTCCTGAGCTAATTGGATTCTCTGGGATGCAGAAGCTGAGAAGCTGAGAAATAGTTAGCAGTGCAAAAGATTAACAGGGGAGCATTTTCTGTGAAGGAAAAGAGGTTGGGATAGATTGAGTGGAGACAGCTGTCAGACCAAGATGTAACCTGACAAGTGTATTTTGGCATTACAGAGCTATAGAGCAAAGACTGCCCAATAGGAAAGTCCCATGGGTGTAGACACCGCTAGGCTCTTAAAGCACTATCTCACTCAAACATTGTCTGGGGATTTCCTCCAAAATAATGAGACCATTAAAGCTGAGGTGAACTCTGAAGAACTGACAACTAGAGGTTTCCAGCTGAACCACATTCTTTGCAGATAAACACCAAGTCTTGTTTTTAGGGAAATGTGAATGGCTCGTATCTGTGTCTGCCACAATTCCTACCTTGGATGTGTGTGTGTGTGTGTGTGTGTGTGTGTGTGTGTGTGTGTGTGTGTTATTTTTTTTCCTGATTTATGTTTGTCTGGCTACTTTATTTCAATACAAATGTCAGAATGCAGTGCTATATGAGAAAGTTTGATAAACATTGATTTTGAAGTTTTAAAACTGACACAGAAAACTTTTAATACACTCCACTTAAAAATATTTGTTAAAAATTTTGCTAGTTTGAAATACATATTGGACAAATTATTTAATGGCATGATTTCAGAAAGTATTTTTTTTTAAATCTAATATATTCAGTTTATCTAGATAATTTTATAAGATTCACCCATTATAAATTCTATTTATCTAATTTTTATACCTAATATAAAATGCTGGCAGGATCAGATCAATCACATTTTTATACTTCAAATGTTACAGAAATTTATATCTGAATATTTTATTAACATATAATTTTCTAGTTAGATGACATTTAATATGTGTAGAAAAATGCACAAGTGAATGAATAACTGTGACAAAGAAATTTTTTGAGACAAATATTTAAAACCAAATGAAATTTAGGATATATATGTATTCAATAGCGCTAAAGCATTAAACATTTTAAAAGAATAACTTGTTTACTCTATTTACTAGAGAACTTTGTGGTTTGGGATATTTCTAAGCAATACTAAATGAATTAGACATTTAGCCAGTAAAAAATAAACTTCAATATTTTGTTGATGGAAAATCACCATAAGTTCCATAATATATTGTTGCTTTATGACACAACTCTGATTTTGGAATACTTTTGATTTTTAATTCTTTTTTCCTTAAATATTGTAATTTCTGCTATTGGTTTAAGTTGGAACTGGTAAAAAGAGAGTTAACAAAATATCTTCAATTTTTAAAGAGACATATTTCAAAAAAATCTAAAACACTAGTAAATATTTCTATTCATGTTTTGACTACACATATTGAAAATATATTATTAGCAATAGTTCATATTGATATATACTGTGCCAGACATTGCAACTCTACAGTTATTACAGAGTCTCTAATTTAATTATTCCAACACCACTATAATGTAAATATTAATTTTTTCATTTTACCATTGAAGAAACTGGCACAGAGAATTGGCAATTTGTACTAATTTACAGAGTGAGTAAGTGATAGAGTTAATACATCTACCCCACTGACTAAACTCTCTCAGTAATATTATCTGAATACACTTGTATACAAATAAATCTGTGTTTCTGTACATAAAATCAAATTTACTAACTGAAATTGAAGGTAGAAGCAAACAAGTAGTAGCTCTGATATTTGAAAGGGAGGAATTAAATTACCAAGAAGTTAAGATAATTGTCTGACATCTAGAAATAGAAAAATAGTATCAATCTCAAAAGTTTTTTTGTGATAATTATACAAGAGTAACAGATAAAATAAGGGAAAGTGCTTATTAATATTTAGTCACTCAAAATATTATTTTCTTTCTAGCAATGCCTCCTCAGTCTAAACAAAGCCAAAAAAAGACAGACATTTAGATGCCAGATTTTTCAAAAAAAAAAAAAAAGAGAGAGAAGAAGAAGAAGAAGAAGAAGAAGAAGAAGAAGAAGAAGAGGAGGAGGAGGAGGAGGAGGAGGAGGAGAAAGGTTATAGGACAGTCAAATCTTTCTCTGCTACCTTAGATAAAAATTAGAAATCAAGCACAAGACCACAAAATTATTCTTAAGAGGAATTACCTTTGTGGACTAGGTCAAGGTCTGTCAATTCAGCCAAAAAATAAATAAATAAAAAGATTCTAATGAGGGTTATTGACTTGTTCTTTAAGATAAAATTTTAAATCAAGATCAAATTGTAAACTTTGAAATCTGATGCTGTTACTAACAGGAAAAGTTTGAAATATAAAACTATACTACTTTTCTACAGGCAATAAAAGAAAACCTGAGTAAACCTGAATATAGAGATATATGCCATGTTAGTCACATGACATTTTTCACCAAAATTGTCTAAAAATACTTTAGAATGACAATCACAACCCCATTTTACAAAGTCACAAATTGCAAAATGTATCTGAATGAGTGTATGAGTGGATATGTCTAAGCCATTTTAAAAAAGAATACCAATTATGGTACACATATCAAATGACCACATAATATAAGACCTTTAAATCAGTGTGGTCTTGACAGAGATATAGACGTATACACGAACAAAATACAGTTAAGAATGTGATATTTAAAATCAAGAGGAAAAGAATGGGCTTAAGGTAGGCAACCATTCATTTGAATAAAAGATAAATTCTTATTTTACATCTTATACAGAAATTAATTTCTAGATAAATTAAGGAACTAGTTAGATCAGTTGAAAACAAATGTACAAGAAGATATAAAAGCCATTTTTTTATAATCCTAATATGTGGAAAGCTTTCCCAAGCTTAACAGAATCCAGAATATATGAGGGGAAAATATTGACAAATATAAATACATAAAAATTAAGTTTTACAAAATAAAATAGTGTGTGAATAACTGATAAAAATATTAACAGCATATTAAAAAGGGCAACTATTTATTTATGTCCTTATAGGAACACTGAAAACAAGTAGATGACAATCTAATGAAAAAATGTCAAAGTTACAAAGTTGATTCTCAAACATAGATTTCAATAGACAATGCATATGTGGTCAACCTCAAAGTAATAAAATTAATGCATTAAAATAACAAAATGATATATTTTTTACCAACTAGATTACAGAATATTGAGACCAAAAACATCCAGAGTAGGGGCAATATGGAGATTAAATGAGTGTTGGTAGAATGAGATTGATATAGTATTTTTTGGAAAGTAATGTGACCAAATCTAAGTTTAAATGATTCTTGTACCTAGACTCAGAAAATCCAATCAAATATAAATGCATGCATATTTCAACAAATATATTTACAAGTATATTTATTATAGCATTGTCATTACAGAAAATTAGAAAGAGTCTAATTATCCATCAACAGGGTAATTATTACAAACACTTTTACATATGCATAATACAGACTTATGTGCACAACATGGAAGCATTTAAGATTATATTGTTAGATATGAATTCATACATTGTCATAATAGAAAAATAGAAACTACTTAAATATCCATCAATAATAAAATTATTACAATTATTCTACATACTTATGTTATAGAATCATAAGTGCCATGACATGGTAAAGTTTAGATATGCTGTTTTGTAAAATAAGAGTTACATAATAATATGCATATATTACTCTATTTTCCTTAAATGTACACTCAGACATGCACATACACACACATGTGCACACACACACATACACACACACGTGTGCTTCCTTAACAGGAGTTCTATCATAGAATAGAAAATGGAGGTGGCAGGAAACAGAAAAGGATTTTATTGTTTTTATTTTATATTCTTTGGTATTGCTTGATTTTTTATAAAGTAGCACTTAGTTGCTATCTGGGAATTATAAAAGAATACCTGCTATCAATCTATCTCTCACAAATCAAGGCTTTAAGTCAATTGTCCGTCTTGGTCAACTTTTAGATTGTTGCATTTAAATTACATTCCTAAACATGTTTAACTAACAGGACCAAATTGTTCCTTCTGTAAAATAGAATATTGTAATTTTTCCTAAATTCATTGGAGAATAAAAATTAGTGAATATATTTTACTCAATTTTGTGTTTACTTCTAATTATGCTAGTAAATCAGTGTAGAAGTAGAGACTATGAAGCTTACAGGCAAGTAGATGTGGGTTCAAATACTAATTGTCCTGTAAAATTTGTTAAGAAGTTTCATAACACAACTGGTACATGACTTTACTCAAAGAAGATGCTCAATAAATAGTAAATATTCATATTATTTTTTATCTTTGTATAGTACACAAAACAACAAAGTAGAGGCAGTGAGCTTTGCATTCCAATTCCTGCTCCCTTTCCTGTGTAGAGTCATCATGTGAAGCAGGCTGTTCAGCCAGGGACTCCATTTCCTCTAGCACCCATCTGTTGCCAGGTGACAGGTTGCCACAAATAAAATGTGTAAAAGTTTTGTGCTTTACTTGTTGTCTAAGCCTTGGAGGGAGAATCCTCTGCATCCAGCTGTACTCTTGCTCCTTCTGCAGCATGGATGAGAGAGTCTTTCTCATTGGGGCTTTTGTCTAAACCACAGAATACCACAAATAAAATGATTTGATTGACTTATCAAGAGTTTCTCAAGGATCCACATAACTATTACCATATTAGATGCCTATATGAGAAATTAATTCATTATATAAAATGAATACTTCAGGACGTTAAGGCTTAATTCTCTGAAAAATCCACTTCCCCATAGCAAGCAAAATAGCAAGATGGAAATTATGGCCCTGAATCACCACATAAATGAAAAATGCTCATGACCGACCAGGACATCAGTGTTTCATGCTTACCTAAAGGAAAAATAAATTTCTTGTTTCTTAAACTTCTGGAAAACTGGCGTTTGTTTTATATAGTAATGAATATTATCTAAATTAATACAAATAACATTATTTAGTAACAATACCGCATAATTGCTTTCCAAATCAAACAGCAGAAATTAAGCACACATAATATGTGAAATAGGAACTGGTATAAAACTATAAATAAGACACATTTATATCCTAAATTAAATATGAGAGAGTTTATCAGAAGAAAAGCAGAAATATATACACTTAAATAATTGTTAAATATAATTTATCAGAGAAAGCTATAATAAATATTATTTAACTATTTAATAAATATTAAATAAAAATAACTGACAATCATACATAGCAATTACATAGTACAACAAAACCATAGTAAAAATAAATATATACATGTCTTACAAAATTAAAGAGATTAAAGCATTTCTCAATAAGGGGAAGCTACATATGTCACATTAAACTTCAAGGTGAGTTAATAGAATATAGATAATTTCTTGCAAACTTTCATGGCCATTACCAAAATCATAATCACTATGTGTCCTCAAGGATAATTCTTCCTTTTTATTAAGGAGATAATGCATTTACTCATTCACTCAGAATATTTAAAAACCTTATGCCCTTCATTGTATTAACCACAGGGTAATTTTTTTAAGCTCATGAACCTTGGTTTTATTACTTTTTAATTAAATTTATTTTTAATTAAATTATATTACTTTTTAATTAAATTTTATTGATTAATTTTAAAAAATTATATAGGTTTCAAATGTACAATACAATAATACATCATCTGTATATCAAATTGTGTGCTTACCACCCAAAGTTAAATTTACTTCCGTCACCATATATTTGACTTCTTTACCCTTATCTACAGTTCCCTTTTCCCTCGTTCCCTCTGGTAACTACTAAACTGTTGTCTTTGTCTATGAGTTTTTCTTTGTTTGTCTTGTTTGTTCATTGCCTTTGGTTTTATATCCCACATATGAGTGAAATCACATGTCTCTCAATTTTTTCTGTATGATTTATTTAGCTTAGCATTATAATCTCAAGATCCATCAATGTTGTCGGAAATGACAGTATTTCATCTTTTCTTATGGCTGAGTAATAGTCTATTGTCTATATGTACCACAGCTTCTTAATCCAACCATCTTTTGAAGGGCATGTAGGTTGTTTCCATGTCTTGGCCACTGTGAATAATTCCGTAATGAACATTGTGGTGCATATATCTTTATGGATAAAAGTTTTTAAATTTTGTGGGGCAGATACTCAGAAGAGGGATTGCTGGGTCATATGGTAATTCTATTCTTGGTTTTATGAGAACCCTTCATACTGTTTTTCATAGTCACTGTGCCAATTTGCAGTCTCACCAGCAGTTATGAGGGGTTCTTTTCTCCCACAACCTCTCTGATACTTGTTATTACTTGTCCTATTAATGATAGCCATTCTAACAGGTATGAGGGAGTATCTCATTGTGGTTTTGATTTGCATTTTCCTAATAGCTAGTGAAATTAAGCATCTTTTTTATGTTTGTATGTCTTCTTGAAAGAAGTATCTGTTCAGGACCTCCGCCTATTTTTTAATTAGATTGTTTTGTTGTTGTTGCTGTTCTTGTTGCTGTTGAGCAATACGACTTCTTTATATATTTTGGATATTAGCCCCTTATCAGATGCATTGTTTGCAAATATCTCCTGCCATTCAGTTTGTTGCCTCTGTTTTGTTGATGGTTTCTTTTACTGTGCAGAAGCATTTTAGTTTGATATAGGTCCATTCATTTATGATTCTCTACACAGAAAACTAAAGACTTCACCAAAAAAACTATTAGAAACAGTAAACAATACAGTAATGTTGAAGGATACAAAATTAATGTACAAAAATATGTTGTGTTCCTATACACTAACAATTAAATTTCAGAAATTTTAGGAAAAGAAATGAAAAAAAATTTCTTTTTCAATTGCAACGAAAAGAAAAAAATACTTAGGAATAAACAAAGGATGTATAAGACTTATAAACTGAAGACTACAAGACATTTTTAAAAGAAATTGAAGAAGACACAAAGAAATGAAAAGACATTTCATGTTCACAGATTGGAAGAATCATCATAATTAAAATTACATTATTGCCCAAAGCAACACAGAGATTTAATGCAATCCCCATCAAAATACAAATGGTATTTTTTAAAGAAATGAAACAAAAAATTGTGAATTTCTATGGCATCACAAAAGACCCCAAATAGCCAAACCATCCTGAGAAAAAAGGCCAGGGGTATCATACTGCTTGACTTCAAATTATATTACAAAGTGACAAAATTAAATGAGCATGATATCGGCAGAAAAACAGACACACACACCAATGGAATAGAATTCTGAGCTCAGAAATAAATCCACATATATATTGTCAAGTAATTTTCAACAAAGGACCAAAAAATATACAATGGAGAAAAGAAAGCCTCTTCAATTAATGGTGCTGGGAAAATTGGAAATCCACATGCAAAAGAATGACACTAGACTGCTCTCTGTCATCATATACCAAAATTAAGTCAAAATGTATCAAAGACCTAAATATAAATCTGAAACAATAAATCGCATAGAAGAAAACATAGGTACTAACCTCATGGACCTTAGATTTAGAGAGGATTTTATGATTTTAAAGTCATGTAAGTTCTTTGTTTAAAATTCCTTATTGGATACTTATTTTACTTAAAATCCAAACTCTTACCTGACCTAAAAGGCCCTGTATGATCTAGTTCCTCTCTACTCAAGCCCACCTCTACCACTTTATCATCACTTATACTCTAGACACACTGATGTTATAGCATCATTTCAGTCCTCTAACATCTCAAATATATGGCTTTGTAAAAATAAATTTATTTTTTAAACATTCTTTCTTCTCTCTTCAAATAACTGAATCCTTAGTCTGTTTTAGATTTTGGTTCATTATTTGTCATTATGAAATTCTTTCCATCATTTGCCTTTCAAATTTAGACCCCTTTTTCTCCAACCTTATAATAATGTATCTCAGACTCTTATGTTTTTCTTTAATACTTTAATTATTTTATATTTTATTCTTACGGTGCTTTTGACTTTTCTCCATCAGAATGCAAAACACATAAGGGCGAATACTATATCTGTTTATAAGTATATATCCTAAGCTAACTTAGTGTATGGAAGGAAGGAGGCATTAATTTGTATTTTTCTAAATGAAAATAAAATTCTTGCTATAGTAGAAGTCTTGAGAGTTTCTTTTTGCTAAGTATTAAACCATTAGCAAAATAGAGTCAACACTATTAACATAATTATTTATAATAATTATTGAAGGAGACTACAAACTAATATGCTAAAAGTGATCCATTTTCTGATAATACAAAGTTGTATAGATTTGATTTCACACATAACATATAACAAAAAGAATGTACCAAGTTTCTCATTACAAAATTGTAGAGCTACCCTTTTTCTAATGCACTGGAAGACTCCTAAACAACATGAGTGAATCTCTTCAGGTACGGAGACAGGATCCTCTTCTAAATCATTTGCCATTATTCCATTCTAAAACATCTATGGTGATACAACTACTTGCTTCAAAGAACTGATTACTAACAAAAGCAAGTCCTTCATCATTGTCTGAGGTCTAAGTACTGAGTTTTTATGAATTGATTATTATGAAAGATCTTGTTTCTTAATATTTTCTGCTTAAAACTAGCTGTTTGTTTTACATTTGAAAGGAAGTGGCTGTGTAATGCTAAAGTTCTTGTTTTCTCTAACCTGAGAAGTGTGTGTGTGTGTGTGTGTGTGTGTGTGTGTGTGTGTGTGTGTGTGTGCGTTTGTGTGTGTGTGTACCTGTGTGTATTTCCTACTGTAATCAGTAACCTCTGCTATTGGGTAATAGGAGAAGCATTTTAAATCTCTTTGATGAAATGAGCCATTTTCTCTTTGGTATAAAGCTTAAACACTATTATAGATCTTCCATAACACTGTTCAGTTCCACTCTAAGAAATGTGAGGAAAATATTAGAGCAATGTGTTTAATCACTATATGGCAAATACTATGCTGGTATCCCAGTATTTCCTGACATTAAGAAATATAACAAGTAAAAAATATTCATATTACAAGAACAATTTAAGAACTTCACAATACTAGACTAAAAATTTTTTTTATAACATTACTTTTAATACCTGAGGTTTTAGATATAAACAGTACTAAATAACTTTGTAAACAAATGATTGAATATCCTATTATACTCATCAAAACATAATTGAAGAAATATACAGATCAAGAGAATACAAAAACTCTACATAACCATCCACATAAAGTTTCTAAGATGAGAAACAATTAAGTAAGTATTTAGTCAAGCAATAAAGAACAAGATACTAAATCCCACAAAGAAAAATGTGAAAAACAAACTGGATAGCTTTTGTTATAACAACGATGTAGTTAAAGATATAAACAAGAGCCAATCTCAGAATTTTTCTAGATATTAAAGAGGCTGTAGGAAATTTCTTAATTTATTTCCTAACAGAGCTAATGTTAATTAAGCAAATACATTAATACTTATACAGTTCCTGCTTTCTGGACAAACAGCAGGAAATGCAGACTAAAAAGAAGACAGGAAATTAGAAATTAGGTAGGTGGACTGGATGTGGATATACTCAATTTCATACTCTGAATTGTATCAGAATCACTTGAAAAAATTTTTGCTTGAAATTGCTGGGTTCCATCTGCATTTCTCACTTAGTAGGTCTGGAATGGGACACATATCTTTGCCTCTTTAACAAATTCACAGGTGATACTGTTACATTAACAGAGCCTATTTCTCATGAATGAAGACAGACAGAAAGTAAACAAATAAGTACAATATACAGTACAGGAGAATACAACAAATTTAAGAAATTAAAAAGCAAAAAGGAAGCATAGAGTATGGTAGGGTTTTGTTTTAATTAATATGCTAGGAAATACTTAGATTGATTAGATCTTGTGCAGTGATGTAAAGGTGATAAAGGGATTTGCCATTCATTTATATTGGTAAAGATCTTTTTAAGATGAGGAAAAAGCATCTGTGAAGGTTATGAAAGAGGAAAAAGAATGACAAAGTAAAGCAACAGGGAGATCATTGTGGTTAGAGTAGAGGAAGTAAAAGAAATATTAAGAGATGAGATTAGGGAGGAAGCAGGGGAACCAGTTATTACAGATTGGGAATCTCTACTTTATTAGGTTCAGTACTCCTTGTAATGTCAAGTTATTCTACTTGTTTCATTAAATGATAATCAACTTAATATGTAATATACCTACACTCATCATTTTAAAAGTTAATAAAATGCCCAATTTTAATATAAAGAAGAATAAAATGGAATCAATATATAATAAAACTATTTATTTTGATATTCAATTGCTCAAACATGATTATGAATGGAGATATGACGTAGTTAAATGCTTGGATTTAAAAATAAAATCATTATAGTTCTTCATGAAGTGCTACAATAGCATATTATACAACTCTACTGCATATGTAATTTAAATATTGCAAGCACTGTTGCCATAAATGATGTGATTTTCAAAATAAGGTAAGCATGTCTTGATAAAACTTGAACAAAACAAAGTATAATATTCTGTTAATTAATATGGTGGTTTTACTCCTGCAACACTGGAATATTTAAAGTCACATGGAAGTCTGTGTGATCACATGTAAAATAGATTCTAGTTTTGTAGAATTATAAAGAGATTTTTGACTCAGAGTAATGTTGAATAGGGGATTCATGTTATACAGATGGGGGAAATATTTTATTGCACAAGACTATCTCATGAATTTCAGGGTATCAAATATCACCGGTTCCTTCCCAATAATTGCCTATCAGATCACTGTGAAATATAAAAATATCCTTAAATATTTTTCAATGTCTAAGATGTGGAATTTTTCCAGCTGAAGTCACTAATGTGAGGTGTCGTAGAAAATCATAAAGATATTATCTTTTATTTTGAAGCAGGAAGCTATTAGTGAATTTTGAGCAAAAGACTCTTGTAAGCTGACATAACTCCTAATAATGAAAATAGACAAAGGTATCAAGGTAGAAAGACTAGTTAGGAAATAGTGTATAATAATTTAGGTAAGAGATGAAATTGATTTAAATCAGGGAGTTAAGTGGTTATGGTCCATGTCAATAAATCTTTGGATGGACTAACCAATAAAATTTGGTGAACTTTTGACTGTGAGAGGAAGGTGTCAAGGATTACATTAAAGTTGCCATTTAGCAAGATAGCGAAAATTATGGGAGGGCAAGTTTTATGTGTTATGATCAATAAATGAGCATTTATTGAGCATTATGATGTGTAATAGACACCAAGCGAAAGTGTTCAGCACACAGATGAATAAGAGAATCTAGAATTCATGGAGAGAATCTGTGCAGAATATTCCCTTAACAATTGGGAAAGAAATTGAGAAAGGATATGATAGATGAAGAAAAAAATAATAAAATAACAAGGAGTCTTATAGTGACCAGTAATGATTAGGCAACATAAACTGAGGCATATGATTAACTCAATTTTTTTATATTTGAAGCTAAAAAATTTTATGGGATAGAATTTAACATAGAAAAAATGCTCAATAAAGATGAATTTTCTAAAGTGGAGTCTCCATCAAGGGAGAGACTCTGTGAGATATTAAAAAAGACAACAACATAGACTGTAATGTGAAACCCTGACTTGATTGTATAGCTTTCCTGATGGTAGCTCTGCTTAATCAGAATTGACTCAGGAACTGGGTCAGTACAAGGCATTGAGAAGGTTGTATCAATGAAGCAAATGTAAAAAGCTAAAAACAGAAGGTGCACAGGTAGTAAAACACTTTAGGTCTGGCAATTATCTTGTTTCTTCTTAGTTTGAGTATTTGGTTCTTGTAGATCTTGGTGAAAAATTAAAATAAAATATTTTTTAATGTAAATTATATCTTGATTCTCCTGATAGTCTAGCATAAGCTAAGTAACTAATTTGCAATCTATTTTATAGTGGCCATGGCATTCTTAGCGTAAAGCACTGGCTATTTAATTTTTGCACATTTTAATAATAAATGAATTCCTACTATGTTTACTGTATCCTCCTTTGCTTGCAGAAATTAGATCTTTGCCTTTTTTAAATGAGTTATACCTGCTCTAGTGTCATTAGCCTTTTTCAGTTGTTAACACTTGGAACATTCATGTTGTCCTTTCTTTATTAACATGGTATTTTCAGCATATATAATTATACATTAGCTCCAGATTATATATTTTCTAGATGCTTTATAACCTGTATCTTATTAGTTGCTGCTAAAAACAAACCAGTAAATCATTTCAGGAATATTATCTCTTTTTTTTTTTTTCTTGTTTGAAGAGGAAATAAAGCAATATGGAAACCCAAGCAGTTTACAATTATGGCCAGAATATCCGGACAGAAATCTGTATTTCTCTATAAGAGAATGTATTCAACATTCCCCCCAAACTACCCTCAAAATTTGAGCTATTTTAAAGAGGATGGAAAGTTGAACAAGAACTTACTGAAAACAATGAACTCAATATTATAGATAAAATTGTTATTCTAGATAAGTCAGTCATTCCCTCCACTCACTGTTTCCCAGAAACCTGTGTTTTTATTTTATAATATACCTTAATCATTTCCCAACTCTTCAGTTTTCTTTATCTTTGCAAATACAGTTCTTGGTTACTCTTTTCCCCAACACATAAATATGGCAAAATGTATGACTATTTTTCAGGTCAGTGTTTCTATCAAATATATGCTGTCTGATCTATTTTGCCCTCAACCCGATCTCAACTTCTCAACATTCCTAGTGCACAGTTCTACCAAATATAAATCTAATATTTTACTTCAATGTATTATTCCATTCTGTATCTCTTGGCTGTGCAGCAAATCATCACATGTTTTAGCAGGGTCTTTAACTAAACTGTGAACTACAAACCAGGTGAAAAGCATAGATTTACAAAACTTCAAAATCAAGTATAATTCAAATATTAATTTTTTCCTAAAACATGAACTGAACTGTTATTTTCTTATAAAATAGCCATTTAGAATATCAGTTTTAACTAGAACAAACCAATATATATCTCATTCTGTTGAACTAGAGGACCAATTATTTTTTTCTGGTCTGAAATAGTCTTTAAGCAAGTCTTCTCATTTCTGTTTCTGTGCTCACTATCCTAATGCAGGCCCTGATCTCTACACTTAATTACTATTAGGGTTTTCTAGCTTCTTTTCCTGATGTTCTTTAAGCAAAACAGTATTCTAATAAACGTACTAACCCCTCCAATCATGTCATTCCTTTGAGCCAACACTTTCACAGCCATTGCAACAGACTATAAAATTTGAATTCCTCAAGTACATATTCATTCTCACCCCTATTTAATTCTACCCTTTTCATTCTACCTGTGCTAAATGCTTTATAATTAGGTTATTTCTATTTTCCAATGAGTCAACTCAGGTTCAGGGAATAGTTAAATATATTGAAAATGTCACTTATCTAGAAAATGGGAGAGACATAATTTGTTTTTTATTTATTATTTTTCCTTTACTTTGTTCACATATTATTATCTGTATTTATCATTATGATTTCAGTTGTGATGGAAAATTCTAATTAAAGTGGATTAAAAAACAAAGAAATGCATTCTCTGTAACAAAGTAGAGTCTCTATACTGGACTGGTATAGAAACAATATGTCCAGGACCTTATTTCTTGTTCTTCATTTCACAGCACCCCTTCTTCATTGTCGACTCCATTCTGGACAGGATACTGTACTTATGGTCCCATGATGGGTCTTGGACTTATTAATTTAATTTACATATATTTGAATGACTATGTTTGAGAGAATTATAATAGAATCAAAAAAAGTCAGATGCCCATCATTTGATAAAGTAATGTGGACAATACTAAGTTAGGCTTGAATCACATTTCTTATACCTAACTCCTATTGTGAAATTAAATTATGAAATATAAGAACTAAGCAAGGAAGTATGGACAACTGGATGAAAATTGAGGTGATCTTATCTGTAGAAGAGGAAATGAATTCTGGTCATTTAAACCCAACAAATGCCTACTCTGTGACAGTACATGAAATTTGCCTTTCTAGATCAATCTACATCGGTTTCAAAAGAACTTTATGATCATCTCACTTTTAACACTTTGCTCATGTACCTCTGTACTAGAAAATCTTTATCTTCTCCTACAGTCTTATAAATCTACTTATGCTTCTAAGCCTAAATTAAAAATTTATGAAAACTCTCTAATCACCCCAGTCCTACAGACTTTGTGCCTGCTGAACTGCTATAGGGTTTATAATTATTATAGGTCTTTTAAGGAATATTTCATATTTGTAATTTGAGTGACCCTACCTACACCATAAGAGCATACTGAATCCAGCTTTACTTTTATTATGTTAATTTAGGCAAGTTACTTAATTTTCTAAGTCTCAATTTCCTCCTCTCTAAGAGAGGCATAATAATAATATTTACTCCATATTGATATTATTGATAGGAATAATGTAGATTTTATATTCAAAATTCTGAGAGCTATTCCAGACATAAATTAAATGCACAAAGCACATTGTCTGTTTTATTTGTTAGTTTTTTTTACAATTATCATAATTCTCAGTAAGGTGCTAGTTACATACGTAGTTGATGCTCAATAAATCTACCTTGAATTTCCTGAAGATAAACTACTGCTTAATATGCTGAAGAGGATATCAAGTATTGCCTAAAGAGAAAATCAACATTTCTATATGGATTTTTTATTTCATAATTTTTAATCCTTTAAAATATAGTGTTTTATTTAGTCAACAACTAATTTCTAAAAATCATAGTGTGCCAAGTGCTAGGTGTTGCTGTTAGATCATTTAAAAATATGTATATAGCCCTTTTTCTCATAAAGCCAATAGTCTATGGCAATAGTGTAAGGTTTGATATGGAAAGGTAATCAGGAAATCACAAAATGAGGAGAAGGTAGGCTCAGAAATCTATGGTTTTACTAGTCATTTAGGTAGTTTTGATGAATGTTAAGCTTTGAGGACCACTGTACTTTTGCTAAAAATTTTTTTTTGTGTTTCAAGGAAATAAAATATGTGTCATCAAAGAAACATCAATGTTACTCCAAACTTACTATCTTTTCATGAATGTTAATAAATTTCTACTTGTATGCTCGGCCTGCTGCATAGTATTCCAGAAATGTCTTTTAAGTATAAAACTCATTATTAACTGGGGAAATATTCAACCTTAGAAACGACATAAAGCTTTTTATTTTCTTTAATGTAATTAGTCTAATGTAGATTTTGGTTCTAGAATTGACATGTTTTAAAAGTTCTTTCATATTTTGAATGAGAGTCCTTATCAGATATATCTTTTGCAAAGATTTCCTCTAAGTCTGTGACTTGTCTTTTTATTCTCTTGGCATTGCCTTTTGCAGAGCAGAAATTTTAATTTTAATGAAGTCCAGATTATCAAATATTTCTCTTATGTAGTGTGCCTATGGTGCTACATCTTAAAAGTCAATTCCATACCCAATATCTTCTAATTTTTCTCGTATGCTATCTTCTAGGAATTTTATAATCTCATTTTTTACATTTAGGTTTGTGGTCCATTTTAAATTAATTTGTGTTAAGCATGTAAGGCCTATATCTAGGTTCATTTTTTGACAATGGATGTCTAGTTCTACTAGCACCATTTGTTGAAAAACTATCTTCGCTTCATTGTATTGCCTCTCCTCCTTTGTCAAAGATCAATTAACTATGTTTATGTGAGTCTATTTTGGGGCTCTCTCTTTTGTTTCATAGATCAATTTGCCTACTATTTTTCCCCTCAATCCCATATTGTCTTGTTTAAAATAGCTTTATAATTAGGTCTCGAAGTCAGGTACTTCAGTCTTCTAACTTTGATCACCTCCTTCCATACTATGTTAGTTATTATGGGTCTTTTTTCTTCTTCATACATATTTTGGAATAAGTTTGTCTATATCAACAAAATAACTTTATGGGATTTCAGTTGTAAATGCTTAGAATCTATTGATGTATTTGGACAGAACTGACAACTTAACAATATTGAATATTCCTATCCATGAATTTAAAATACTTATTTGTTTAATATCTATTTCTCTGATTTCATTCATTAAGGTTTTATTTTTCCTCTTACAGGTCTCTTACAGATTATGTTAGTTTTATAACTATGTAAACATTATGGTGTTTTCAATTTCAAATTTCACTTATTCATTGTTGATGTATGTGAAAGCAATTGTTCTTTTAATATTAATTTAGTATACTGTAAATTGCTATATTGCTTATTACATAAATGATCATATCATCTACAAACAAAGTCAGTTTTATTTCTTCATTTCTAATCTGTATATTTTTTAATTCCTGTTCTTTTCTTATTACATTAGCTAGTTTTTCTAGAATGGTACTGAAAAAGAGTGGTAAGAGGCAATTGGTCTATTTTTAAGTGACATTACAGCTAGGCTAAAAGTTACATTCCACTAAAAAGGTCAAATTTTCTTGATACTTTAGGCAAACTAAGAAAATAGCTTCAATATTTAGAAAGCAAAAACAATCAGAATTGCAATAAATGATTATAGAAATTTCTATTTAAAGTTGACAACAAGAAGACATTATTGCTTATTTTTTATCCTTTGAAATTTATCAAAAACTATAACACCAAAATTAATATATGAAAAATATTTTTAAAACAAATAAATTAATAGAAGACAGACAAGTTATATGTCATGAGAATCTCAGAAAAAAAATATAGAGAAGTTCAATAAGTATATACAAAGATATCCAGCCTAAGTGATAATTAAATATATACAATTTGAAACAATAACAAAAAACTTTGTATATATCTCATGGGTACTAATAGATAAATTGTCAATATATTCTGCAAGACACTGGAAAATATGCACTTCCATTGACTTTTTATGGAAGTATAAATTTGTGTAGATTTTTGGAGAGCAAAAGCACAGTGTCTACCATGATTCCTTTAAAATATACATAGCCTTTGCCCCCTCTGCAATCCATTTTCTAGATTTCTGTCCTGTAGAAATTTTAATATACAAAATATGTAAGTTGAAAATATAATTAGTAGTATTGTGCATGATAGCAAAAATAGTCTATTAAAAGGAGATTGGTTAACAAAATTGCATATGACATGGAATTTTAAGTAGCAATGAAAATTCACTGGTATGGAAAGATCACGAAATATATAAAATGTAATAGTCACTTTATTGTATGATACCAAAGGATAATCATTTATATTGTTCAAATAGAAAAAACATGGCAGTTCAAGTTTTTTTTTAATCTAACTTATGTAAATATTTTTGTGCATTTAAGTATAAAATGACAACTCCCATTATTTAGAGTAGCAAAATCTTACACAGCACTTTAGCTATTACTCTGACTTTGGAGGGTCAGAAGATTATTTTGTTATTTTGACCTTTTTGCACTTTCAGAGGCAGGCATGGTAATTGCCAATCAGAGGCAATTTCAGCCAATTGTAGATATAGGCATGTCAACACTAGATAGTTAAAAAAAGAATGAGATCAAGGCCTTTCTATTTTCCCTGAAAATAGATTTCATTCTATGTCTTAACATATTTTGTCCATAAAGAGCTTTAATATATCTTGGCTTACAAGTACAGTGCATTAAAAAATCACCGACTCTTTTTTCAATAAATAAGCACTGTCACTATCACTTGAAATGATCTCTTAGAAACTTGCAAAGCACTAGAAGCAGAGAGATTCTTGCTTAGAAAAAAACAGCTTAGACAAATATATATTCCTCATGCTATCTAATATATTTTAAGGTAGGAAACATGGGGATATAGCAGTTAACAATGGCCATAAAAAGATAAACACAATAGGTTTAGAAAGCATTACAGGGAAGAATGCTTTAATATATCATATTATATGCATCTCTACTGACAACCTGAAAAAAATAAGAATATGTTTTTGGCTTTGGCTTTATGCTTTAGTTAAGGTGAGGCAGATTGTCCTCTCATCTGTGGTTCACAGGTGCTATAAACTCAGAAGCATGAGTATGAACAAAAACCAAAACCTTGGGTATGGGAGAAATTATTGTTCTTATTTATTATGGTTCTATTAAGATATAATTGACATATAACATTGTATGAGTTTAAAGTATACAACATAATGACTTAATGTACAGATAGTTCCCAACTTACAATGGTTTGAGTTACAATTTTTTGACTTTACAAAGATGTGCAAACAATAAGAGTTCAGAAAAAACCATACTTCGAATTTTGAGTTTTGATATTTTCCTGGGCTAGTGATATGTGTTACAATACTCTCATAATTCTGGGCAGCAGTAGTGAGTCACAGCTCTCAGTCAAGCAAGCAATCATGATGGTAAACAACCCATACTCTACAGTGTATTCTGTTGCCAGTATTCTTTTGATGCTGTGTTCTGGGTATGTTTAAAGCAGGCTAGGCTAAGCTATGATGTTCAATAGGTTAGATGTATTAAATGCATTTTGATTTACAATATCTTCAACTTATGATGGGTTCATTGAGATGTAATACCACTGTAAGTTGAGCAGCATCTGTATGTATATATTCTGAAATGACTGAAGTTTAGCTAACATCTCAGTCACTTTTTTTCTTAATGAGAACATTTAAGATTTCTGTGCATTTGGTGACTTTTTTTATTTCTTTCCAGTTTTATTACTCAGATACTAACCACTGATCTATCTTTTGTGTTCTTAGATGCCAACAGTTTTCTTTTACTAATTGTATAATAAAACACAGTATAAATGTCTAATTTTGTACATCTCTTTATACTCATTCCTTTGAATTCAAACACCTTTAAAAGTTAGTTCCGTTTATTATTTATTGCACATATTATTATAATATTTTATATAAAATTACTTTATTTTTAGAATAACTGATTTTAGTAACCATTTCTTCAGAATTTATGACATTCTTAAGCAATGTTTATTATTTCACATTTTTGAAGAGTTCATAGATTTAAGCATATTTTATTTTTAAAATAAGAAGCTACATACTAGTAGTAAAAGATTCTAAGTCTAATTCTATAAAATACTCACTGTGTCACTGCATAGAGGAGCTTTGGTAACAGTTGTTATGCAAAATATATATAGATAAGAATAGAGGTATAATATCAACTTTTAAAATTAGTTTTATTTTTTTCTTGCAGGTTTCCTTTTATTTATTAATTTTTGGATGTTTACAAATATGTTTATAAGTATGACCAACATATCATGTAATATCCTGGAAACCACCCGACAACTCTCACTTTTGTAGTAGAAAAGTTGGTCGAATGAAAAATGCTTAAGAAAATACATCTGTGAGGATAGTACTGAACCCTATATATACTCTATTTCTTTCTATATGTACATACTTATGTCTTTTTAAAATGTTCTCCATTGCTTAAAAATGTTTTAAGAACTAGACTACACCAAACTAAAAAGTTTTTGTACAGCAAAGGAAACCATCAACAAAACAAAAAGACAACCGACTGTTTGGGAGAAGATATTCGTTAATGATATATCTGATAAGGGTTAATATTTTAAATGTATAAAGAATTTATACAACTTGACAACAACAAAGGAAAACAAATAATCCAATTAAAAAAATGGGCAGAAGACCTGAACAGATACTTTTCCAAAGAGGAAATACAGATGGCTAACAGACATATGAAAAGATGCTCAAGGTTGCTAATCATCAAAGAAATGCAAATTAAACCACAATGAGATAGCACCTCACACCTGTCAGAATAGCTATCATCAATAAATCAAAAAACAGCACATGTTGGCGAGGATGCAGAGAAAAGAAAACCCTCATACATTGTCGGTGGGATAGCAAATTGGTACAGCCATTATGGAAAACAGTATGGAGGTTTCTCAAAAAATTAAAAAAAGGTATACCTTTTGACCCAGCAATTGCACTTCTGGGTATTTATCTAAAGAAGACCAAAACAGTAATTCATAAAGATCTGTGCACACCAATATTCATGGCAGCACAATTTACAATAGCAAAGATATGGAAGCAACCTAAATGCTCATCAACAGACAATTGGATAAAGAAATTATGGTTCATATATACAATGGAGTATTACACAGCTATTAAAAAATGAAATCCTTCCATTTGCAATGACATGAATGGACCTAGAGGTTATTATGCTGAATGAAATAAGTCAGACAGAGAAAGATAAATACCATATGATTTCACTTACATGCGATATCTAAGGAACAAAAAACACAAACTAATCAAAAACAGACTCACAAATATAGTGGACAATTTTGTGATGAACAGAGGGGAGGGGGATTAGGGGGCTGGGAGAATAGGGTGAAGGGTTAAAGAAGTACAAATTAGTAGTTAATAGTTGGGCACTGGGATGGGGAGCATGGCATAGGGAATGCAGTTAACATTAATATGATGGCTAAGTGGAGGGCCAGGGAAGAAAGGGAGCAATTGGAGGGATCATTTAATGAACAATATAGGTGTCTAACCAATGTACTGTATACTCAAAACTAATTTAAATAAATAAATTTATATCAAAAAAATGTTTTAAAAACTGTACAAAGTCTTCAATGAATCCTTGACTTTCCTTTCTGTACTCACCGAAGAAAGAAGTGAGGGGTTTAAAAACTTGAAAAGAGATAAGACAGGAAGATATCGTAATAGTTAATATGATAGTTGAGAAAGCTTGAACTAACTGATAGAGATGGGAAAAGCATAACGAGATTAAAGAGATCATTTTGAAATAGAATTGAAATACTTTATCGCTTGGAAGTAAAGAAAATGACTGTAAAAAAATTTATAGAAAAATGAGAAGTGCATATCTTTCCTTTGAGATGAGAATCTGCTTAGTAATAAAATCCTAAAGCAACATAATAAGATAGCAGCTCTATCTGCTTTTGGGGTCAGGCTAATGGTGTGTGTACTCAGTTTACACTCTCAGAGTCTTCTACTCAGGAATGAGAAGTTAATAACACAGAGAAAAAAAAGTAGTATGTCAGACAGTATTTCTGATATTCAGCCAATTTATTTTCCAAACAGTATTTTTAATTTTTAGTAAATATATTTTTTATTAAATGGAATGCAATTTGAAGAGTAGAGTCTATAGATGTTTCAAAAATTGAAAAATATTTCAGTATAGGGCTTTGTAACAAATCAGTGTTATAGAATCACACCATTAGGTTTTAAATTATGTATCCATGGAACAGAGTAGCACATTTATACAAAAGTCAAATAATGTCAATTTTTTTCATTTCAACAGTACATAAAAATTTTTTTTAAAAATTGTAAAATTTCTTAATTTTGTTTCCCTGCTCAATATTTTTAAGCTTTTGACATCTAGCAAGAAAATAAATAACAACAACAAAAAAAGGCTAAATAATATTAATGAAAATGTCAGAAATATGATTATAAGAAAATTTTATATGTATTACTTTTTAGTTGCAGGAGCTTACATGTGCCTATGTATTTTGTTAGTAAAGTTGTTGCTGTTTCCAAATAATGGTTAAATATGTAAGTATTTTGTTAGTAAAGTTGTTGCTGTTTCCCAATAATGGTTAAATACATAAGTTTTAGAATTTTTTTAGAAACAGCACCAAGGCTTCCAGATCACTGACTGCTCCCTAACAAGTATGAAGTACAGCTAGGAAGCAACCCTGAAAAGATCAAGTCAGAATTGAAATAAATAAAGAAGCAAAAACAGAAGAGAATAAGACAGGGGTAGAATGATACAAAGAGAAAATGACTTTATTTATTATCTTCTTAGTCTTTTCCAGTTTCTTGTTAGAATTGATTCTTTCATTATGTGTCTATAATCTTCAACTCCACTACCAGATGGCATAAATAATTTCAATGAATGGGTGAGAACCTGAGTCCAGAGAGGTTTAATTACTTTCCCTAAGTCTCAATAGCAAGCAGTTTAGTCTGCTTTCAAAGCCTGTTTTGCTCTCCCAAAGCTACGCTATCTTGAAGATATAAAATTAGGAGTGGTTAGTCAGCTAAACTCAATAGTATATTAAATAGATTTTGGTTGATTTAAAACTTGAAAAACATGACTGATGATTTTATTCCTATCCCAGTGCTACTATTTTCACCTCGAATAGTTTAAACTCACCAGGTTAAGCTTGTTTTGCTCAAATAGGAAAAAAATAAATTTAAATGCGCCCTTTCAACTGGAATGAAATAAGAATGTGATAGAATTCCAGAAAATCAAAACGAATATAAATAGAATGAACCTAAATCTAGTCGCCTCATTTTAATATACTAGAATTAGAGATGCTTCTGGAATTAAGATTAAGTGTAATTAATGACTATTCAATTTAAGTCTACTGTAACCACCCTTGGTGGAATGTAGCTGTCATTCATTAAAATCAGGACTTCCTGGGATATTTAGACATAGAAGCACTATTCTCAAGTTGGGACTAAAGAAGTGAGTTAGGTCTCTCTCTCTCTCTCTTTCTCTCTTTCACACACACACACACACACACACACACACACACACACGAAGAAAGAAAGAAGGAAGGAAAGAAAGAAGGAAAGAAAGAGAAGAAAAAAACGTAGCTTTTGATTGACAGAATGGCTGTCAATCCAAAAATTAATTCCAAAAATTATGTTGTATATTTGCCTCTCCTCATATGATTTTTTCCGCAATTCTAACTTAGCTTGATAACAGAATCTCAGGCTATTCTCTTTCTGTGATCAGATTCTTACTCAGGTTCCAGAAGTTACAGGCCTGGTTCTTTCCTTGCTGCCCATTCAACCATATGTAATCACATTAGGACTGATAATACACAGTTCTGCCTTCATCATGGTAAAACCAGTACAGAAAATAATATTTCTAACTTGAACTCTCATTGCTGTGGTGCACAGATGTGGCTGAAACATGTAAACTATCTTTCCAACATACAAAATGAAGCTAGAAACAAATATGAGATACTTAAATAAGTCCATCAATGATAACCCTATGATTGATTTTAAGGAACATTATGACTGTTTGGCCAGGGCCATGTCTCATTTGTATTTATACATATTTTACATTACATTTACATACATACATACATATATTTACACAGCATTTTGCATAGCACAATAGGAGTCATAGCAGTCATAGAATAAATGATTAATAATCAGATGATTAGTTGAATAGATACATTGATATCAGTCAAGGTTTTTGAAAGTAAGCCAATGAAACAGTCTCTGGCTGATTTAAGCAGCAAAGAAATTGGTTGAAGAAGTCAGGACATGAGACTTGTAAAACAGTAAGAACAAAGGAGGCTAGGTAGAAGGAAGGACCACAGATGGTTGCAGAAAATGAGTTTGGTCAAGACACCAAAACTACAATGCCATAGATATCATAGCTTGATTCATCACTATGACCCATGCTGGACACCTGACTCTGCCTTTATCACTGCTGTGACTATTATCCATAGAAGCTGGATGTGACTTTCATCATTTGGCCACCTTCAGTATTAGGTGCTTGTTTGACCATGTCTCAACTGTTCTGTTTAATTTGGTAAAGGACAGTGCTGTTAAAAGAGGACTGATTAAAATATTTAGCTTGAGAAGATGGATGAAAGCTATTTTAAGTATTTAAAAGACATATATATGAACTAATTTCAAGTTCTTCAGAGGATGGAGCAAAGACTAAGTGAAAATTAGAGAAGGCAAGATTTCTTTTTAATATAAAAAAAACTCCAAAATTATAATGGACAAGATCCCTGATACTAGGATTAATTATGCAGGAACAAGATGATCACTTCCTAGAGATATCATGAAACAAATTACTGTTTGGATGTAACAGTGGATTACTGGTAAGATTAAAATAGTTCTAAGTCTCCACAGTCCTTTGATCTCTGCCTTTGAATTTCACACAAAACATCTTAAATAGTATACATTGCTAATTGTTCTTCAAATTGAAAAAAATTACATTCATACAAAAGAACAAAATTTGCCTACAGTTTCCTTAACATAATTGTTTATGTGTAATTCCATGCCATAATTATTTCCCAGTTGTTTTCTTAGTAATTGGTGGTGTTGACAGGTATATCTCAACTTGTTATGGCTATTAGATGTATCTCTTGAAAACATGTACCTTAGTGTGCTTTTGGAATTGAGTATTTGGATTTTCATTCAAATAATTTCTTAGATACTATAGTATATTTCATTCACATTTTTGCATGATTATTTAACTTTTTATTTTGAAAGGATTCCAAAGTATAGCAAAGTTAAAAAAATACAAAAAAAATTCTGTTCACCCTTCACTCGGTTTTCCCTCAAAATTAATGCTACTATATTTGCTTAATCCTCCCTCTCTCTCTCTCTATCTGTGTGAGTGTGTGTGTGTGTGTGTGTGTGTGTGTGTGTGTGTGTGTGTGTGTGTAGTCAAAGAAAAATTGCATTGATGGATCATTTAAGACTATCCCAATAGAGGAGAGAAAATAAAATCAATTCCTTTGAAAGAAAAGGTGATAGTATTTTTAAACTCTGGGGTGGTACTTTTGGACATCACAGTAGCAACTGGTATTAAGCCATCTATGTTTGCTAATTGGTGCTCATCTAAGGCTCCCATCCTCCTACAGAGATGGGGAGATAAGGACACTATCTTTCTTGATGATTATATTTCAAGAGATGACTCCTAGGTCCTGGAGAAAAGACATTGCTGGGTTGTAAAACTCAGTTGCAAAAGTTAATGAGAAGATTTATATCCCTAAGGAGAAAGAAAGAATCTTAAATTGCAAGTTTTCTGAAGTAAATGCTCTAAGAAAAGTGAAGCCAGGGGCCTGATATCAGGAAGACATCTATCTAAAGGTGAAGGGAATGGTAAGACTATGCTGGTCAGTGTGTGTGTACATAGCTACAAATTATGGCATCTAGGGTTCAAAATAGTGAATGAATGCACACACATGCACACACATACATACACATACACATGTGCATGTATATGTGAATGTGTGTATATTTATAGTTTTCCTGAAATGTTTGAGAGTAAGCTGCAGACACATTATTTTATCTCTAAATATTTCAATATGTACTCATAAAAACAATAGATTTTCTTTCATAAGATATTAAATATATATAAATCAAGAAGTTAATCTCACATGTTTTTTACAACAGCCCCAAACTGCACAGTTACTGTTTGTTAGGCTACTTTTTACAAATGAAGAAACCATGCACATTGGCATTTGGTCTCAATATTGGGGGCTAGAGATATTCTACAGATTTTATCAACTTGAGTAAAAAACAATTGTTTAAGATTTACTACACTTTGTTTCCTTCACCTCTCAGGATGTCAAACGCTGATTGTGGCTAGGCATGTTTGTAATGAATGTGAAAATTTATGTTTTAATAATTTCAAGGGAATATAATTTCCATCGTCTCTAGAATTTTGAAATTCCCTATTACTTCTAGCTGTGTCAGAAAACTAAGTTGAATTTAAATTCCTGTGGTGAAACCTATATGTTTATTATGCTTTTGCCAAGTTGATGGAGGAAACTCAACAAAAGCAAGGGAGTTCTTTCTATTACTAATGATCTTAGGCCCTTAGCCACATTCTGTGAGCCATAGAAATAAATAGATGAAATATTCATTAAACCATTTAAACTATCCACATTGTATAAATAGAGATGAAAATAATGACATGATATGAATGAGCTCTCATTATACTGAGTTATCATGTTAGAATTTTCATAAACTGAAAATTCATACTAAAGACAATTTCATAAACTTGTCTATAACTAAGAAGAAGCATTATTTTCTTTAAGTGTCAGTAAATCTTCCATTTGGATAGATACAAAAATGTATATATAGAGCATTTTATATATTAAAAATATCAGCAAGGAAGACAGGAGGCTTATTCTCCATTTTACTATTTCTAGTAGTTTTACATTTGTAAACTTCTAGACACAAACTAAGTTTTCTAATTTAGATTTTAACAGTATCTATTAGCATTTGAATACACAAGATACCTGAATCGTTGAGTAAAAATTTTGATTCAAAGTCTCCATCAGGAATTGGCACACTTTTTCTGTAAAGGATTATATAATAAATATTTAAGTTTTTGCAGGCCATGTATGCTCTCAATTACATATTCTTCTTTAATTTCTTTTAAACCCTAACAAAATATAAAGATGATCTTCAGCTCAAGGATCATGCCAAAGCATGCCAGAAATAAAATTTGGCCTATGAGTTTGAACTGCTTGTTGATCCCTGGTCTGAATCACATAAATATTTAGCTGCAGAAGATTATAACAGACATAATTTGTTTATATGGGCTAGTAGAAGTTCTTAAATTTTTGCTTAAGGAAATCATTGTCATATTGTAATCAAATATGTTCAGTGGCAAAAATTCTAAAATGCATGCTATTGCTGATCCCATTATTAAAATGACTACCAAACTAATAATTTTATTAATATATTAGGGCTCAATAAAATGAAAGTCTAAATTCAAGTTTAAAAAATATATTATTAATGTTTACCAATCTATTGGCTTTATTGTATAGGTTAACTTGACCTATTTAAGGTTACTATAAATCAATACCTAACTGAATATAAAGATGATATTACAGGAGTTTTCTAGTTACTGGGTATGTGCTTGTGTGCATATGTGCATTTGTGTGTGTAGGTGGGTGTGGGTATGTGTGATTATATCATGAAAGTGCTAAAACAATTGTTAGTTAACCTACAACAATAATTATAGGCATATACAATTTTGGTTGTAAAAAGAATAAGTCTGATCTGATGGACAAATATATTATAGTTTATTTTACTCATAATTATATAATTAGTGTTTAGCAGAGTATCTGGCACTGAAGATATTAATATTACATAAATGGATAGAACTGTCAAACTATTAACCATCAAACTATTAACATCAGTGAGGTCTTAGCGGTAGAGAGAAAATAAGGCCTGAAGTAATAAAGAAACCAAGCAGAAAATCAGGACAAAATTCAGACTCGGGAGAGAATATAGGGACTAGGTCTAGAATAGGGATACATGCCAGGGTTGGCTCAGGGAAGGAAAAGTCATAATGCTGCAACTCGAATATGAGAACGGAAGAAAATTAGGCTGAATCGAAACACTGGTATCTCTTAAATTAGCAAATTTGGCCTCAGAGTATGCATTGAGTTGAACCTACAAGTGGGGATCTGGTGGTTTCTCTGAAAAAGAACAACTTTGATTCTCAGCAGGCAGCCCAAAGTCTAGGGCTTATAGTAGTTGTTTACTATTTAACTTTAAAGAAATAACTATGGTGGAGTCAAGCAGATCATTAAAGTTCTAGTTATCAATTTAGTTACTCGTTAATTACTAATTATGATTTTAGTATTAATTTTTTGGATCTTAAGACTCACATCAGTATAAAAGAAGAACTCTTTTCTCCTTTCTTATAAAAATATGTAAATACAGAATAAGAAAATATTATTTAAAGGCAATATTGCATATTATGAACACTAGTAAAATATGTAATTTCTGCAATAATAAATCAACATGAAAACAAAAGTATTTAACACTTTCATTTCCCAGATAGGCTGAGTTAAAATGATTCTTTTTTCTATCAAAACTTCAAATTGATACATTGGCCCTAAGAAAACCAGAGTAATAACTTTAGTCTAAAATGTCTAAACAACTCTGTAGTGCTGTTAGTAATCATCAGTGAGGTAAGAGAAAAACTGAGTTGTTCTTTTGTGTCTCCCGATTTTCCTGAATTTCCGGACAGCTTAATAATTACAGTATTTAACACAATTCCTTCATATCATAGTAATTTGATAAAAAGATTTGAATTGATTTGCTACAAAACCAAGATTTTGGGTAAAGTTTCAAACAACTATATTACAGTAGTGCACTGGAGCTAGGCACAATCAAATCAGCTCAGTTCACACAGCAAATTGTCCAATTTGCAAGAAAGATACTCGAGTTTATTGAACAATTAAATTGTAGAAACTGAAATTTAATTATATATTAAAAACAAAAGTAATAAACACTCAGAACTAATTACTTCTTAATCATTTTATTACATTGTACTACCTCTGCTCCTGAGGTTATATCTACTGTTTTTGATAGGTGGAAATATTATATAACAGTATATTACTTCTCTTTCCATTTCTGAATTCAGTGCTGATACTTTATAGTACTATAGTATAGTATGTGAAAGTACTTACACGAAAGAAATTAGCAAATGGTAAAAACCAGAGCTATTTTTCCCTATTTAACCAATTGTTAAACATTTATTAGCATATCAATCTTCACCAAAAACAATTTTTTTTTCTTTTTAAAGTATGCCATATAAATGAGACATAGATTGGAAAGAGAGGACTTGATCCAAAAGATTACAAGATGAAAACGTATGACATGTTCCTGCAAATTTACTCATAAAAATCAACCTTCTAAATAAGGTAAAACAGAGAAGCAAACATTTTACCTGAAAGAACAGTCTGAATTTGCTATTAAGAACCCTGGTGAAAGTAGATCAATCAATATGTAAATGTCTTTAAATAGCAGGTAGATAAACTATTACAGTCTCTGTGTGTGGATGAGGGATATTCATAGTAGCTCAACTTTTTCTCAGCTTGGAAAATGTCAAGCATATGTTTTTCATTTTGATCTCCCAATTAACCACTATATTAGCAATTATGCAACAAGTTATCACTGACATGAGCAAACTTCTAGAACACCAAGTTGAATTTAAGCATTGGTACATTTATTAGCAGCAAAGGCTGGGGATTATTGCCCTCTCTGGCAGCCTCTGTGCCTCCCTTACTTTATACAGAAAGGAACAAGTTCAGAAGAGTGACAGGTACTCATCAAAGGGAAAATAAAACCTTAAGAAAAAATTTATTTAGGATTAGTTTCAAGATTAATTTCTAAATGTTTCCCTGTTAACCATTGGGCTTACATGAATACAACAAATGAAATATAGCAAACAAATAAAAATTCCATTAACAAAATCCAGAAACACATATATTTATGTAAATGTGTCTGTAAAAATATATTTGCATACAATAAAGATATTGGAGGGCATTTCCTACCAAATAGTGACAGTAATTATGTCTGGGTGCTGTAATGTTTGGTAATGTTTGATAATTTAATTTTCTTCCTTTTTATTTTAAAATTCACCATTTAAAGTTCTTATAATTCATGTAAGAATTAAAAATAACAAATTAAAAATAAATAGAAATCTAGAGACACAAAATTTTGTTTACAATTTCTTTAAATTTGCTATGAAGAAGTTAGGTTGCTCCTAATTTTTTGAAAAATATAGAATTTAAAGCAGGAAGCCACGTTTGTTCTATTTTAAATGCAATGACTTTTTTGGTTTAAAAAAGCTAAATAAGAAACAATTCTGTACAATACATTTATATTAATATGATACTGTTCTTTTTGCAGTTTAAGGCAGTATAAGATACTAGTTAAAAGCATATACTTTGTGTGCTGATAGATGCAGCTTCAAATCTCTACTACATCATTTACTATGAAATTTTGAGGCAACTATTTAGCCTTTTTTTCCCTTGTTTTCTCATGCATAACATAGAGATAATAAAATCTGCCTTATAGGAATTTCATGAAGATTAAATATAAAAGCATGTCATGCATGTAATTAACAATCAATAAATAATAGCTCTATCACTAAAAGAGGAAAAGGTATTTCAGAAATATGTCTGAGCCAACTTAAATGGAATTCAGATATTCAGTCTTGAAATTCTGTTCTAATATTAGAGCAAATTACTTTCACATTAGAAAATTAAATGTTCAGACCTCTGATATTCAGAATGATAGCCATGATACAGAGTTAATTATAAACTAAAGTAAATTATGCTGCTGGGTTGTTTGTATAATCTTTGTTGCCCTCATTTCTGTTTCTGTATTGTTTCTATCTTTCTGAACTGCCAGGGAGCACAGTTACATATGTTATTCCAGCTGCTGTTGCTTCAGGCTTTATGCATTGGCGTTAACTTGTGAGACTCTTGATATATGGAGCCAAGAATCTGTTTGAATTTTTTCACATTGGGATTATATTGCAAACTTTTATTTTATTTTACAATATATGAGCTTGAGTATTGCTTAGATATCTTTTTAACTTAATGCTTTATCTAAATGTGGCTGAAGTCCAATTCAATGTAATATGTATAGTCATCAAATATTTATTGAGACTCTACTATGTGCATTAGGAGGTGAGTAGTACTTGGAAAAATAGTGCAAGGTAAGAGAAATTGTTCAAATTACAATTTACACATGCTTCAAGTTCCTGAACAAATATCACCTCAATGACACTTCCCCTGACAATACTATAACATTGTAATCTCTTCCAAAACCCAGCTTCAATTCTCCTCAACTTGCTTTATGTTCTCAATAGCAATATTGGTATTATTGTTATTTATTGTCTTTCATCTTCCTCCCATTTGAATGTAAACTCCATGAATGCAGGTATTCCCATTTGTTTTGTTCTTTGTTTTATTCTTACTTTGGGCAAAATTACTAGTAATTAATTGGTTCTATGATGTGGCAGAAAATCTTGAAAACTGATCAAGGAGCAGATGACGAAAAACCATGTTAAGGAATTTCACAGTTATTATATGGGCATTATGAGCTACAGAGCACATTGAACAGCTTGTTTTGCACTTTAGAACAATCATTTGACTCTGTGAAAGTATGAGGTATAGGTGGGAGGGAGGAGAGAGGGGAGACTCTGAGAAATGATGTGTGTAGTGGCAAGGAGTCTACAAGATGGATAGGACTTGTCAATAGGAAATAATTGAGAGAGAAAAAAAGTTAGAAACACTTTCAAGCTTCCAATTGGAATGACTAGATGAATAGTGATGTCTTTTAATTGATAGTGAGATAAAATAGGAGGGACACATTTGAGAAACATTATGAGCTAGAGTAAATAACAAAGATACTCAGAGAGCAAGTAAACACTCTTAAAATCAGAACTACTATCTCAAATGTCGAGCTGTAGCTTTGGTAATCATGGGCATATTGATAATACCTGAAGTTAAAATTATAGCTGACATGATACAATATTCACTTATGATCAAAACACTTAACAAAATCAGTATAGAAGGAAAATAACATAATAAAGACCAAATGTGACAAACCCTCAGCCAACATTATACTTAATGATGAAAACCTTTTCTCTAAGATCTGGAAATAGACAAGGCTGTCCACTATTGTCACTGTTATTTAATATTACATTGAAGGTCCTAGCAAGTGCAATCAGGCCAGAGAAAGGTATAAAAGGCATCCAAATAGGAAATGTCATTTTGGCAGATGACCTGATTCTCGATATGGAAAACTCTAAAGACTCCACAAAAACACTACTAGAAACTAAGCAAATACAGTAAAGTTTCTGGATACAAAATCAATGTTCAAAAATCCATAGTGTTCCTATATTCTAATAACGAAGTGTCAGAAAAAGAAATGAAAAAAATAATTCCCTTTGCAATTTCAACAAAAAGAGTAAAATACCTAGGAATAAATCTAATGAATTGTGAATGACCTGTATAATGAAAACTATAAGATTCTATTAAAAGAAATCAAAGAAATGGAAAATTATTTCTTGTTCTTAGATTGGAAGAATTAACATAGTTAAAATGACCTTATTACCTAAAACATTATACAGATTTAATGACCCATCAAAATCCCACTGACATTTTTTAAAGAAAGAGAACAAAAATTCATCAAATTTGTATGGAAGCACAAAAGACCCCAAATCACCAAAGCTATTCTGAGAAAAAAGAATCAGGCTGGAGGCATCATTCTGCCTGATTTCAAAGTATACTACAAAGCAACAATAATCAAAATGGAATGATATTGGTAGAAAAACACACACACAGACCAGTGGAACAGAATTGAGAGTCCAGAAGTAAACCTATGTTTACATGGGCAAATAATTTTTGACAAAAGAGCCAAAAACATATAGTGAAGACAGGAAAGCCTCTTCAATAAATGGTTCTGGGAAAACTGGAAAGCCACCTGCAAAAGAATGAAACTAGACTGTGTTGTATATCACCACAAACCAAAATTAACTCAAAATGGATTAAGGACATGAATATCAGAACTGAAACAATAAATTGCATGGACAAAAACATAGGTACTAAACTTATGAATCTTGGACTTAAAGAGGATTTTTGAATTTGACCTCAAATGCCAGGAAGTAAAAGTTAAACTTAATGAATGGGACTACATCAAACTAAAATGCTTCTGCTCAGCAAAATAAATGTTCAACAAGGTAAAGAGACAACCATCTGAATGGGAAACATATTTGCAAGCAACACCTCCAATAAGGGTCTATTATCCAAAATATACAAAGAACTCATGCAACTCAATACCACCAAAAACAAACAATCCAATTATGAAATGGTCAGAGGACCTGAACATGCACTTATCCCAAGAAGACATACAAATGGCCAACAAACATATGAAAAGATGCTAAACATTGCTAGTTATTAGGGAAATGCAAATCAAAACCACAGTGAGATAGTATCTCACACCTGTTAGAATAGATGTTATCAGCAGGACAAGTAATAATAAATGCTGGAGAGGATGTGGAGAAAAAGGACCCCTCAATACAGTGCTGGTGGAACTGCAAATTGGAATAGCCACTATGAAAAACAGTGTGGAGATTCCTCAAAAAACTAAGAATCAATCTACCATATGATCCAGCAGTCTCTCTACTGAGTATTTACCCTAAAGACTTGAAAACTCATACCTGGAAAGATATTTGCATATCGATGTTCATAGAAGCATTATTCACAGTGGCCAGGACATGGAAACAATGAAGTGTCCTACAATAGATGATTGGATAAAGAAGATGTGGTACATATATACAATGGAATATTAGTCATAAGAAGAGATGAAATACTGCCATTTGCAACAACGTAGATGGACCTCAAGATAATCATGATAAGCAAAATAAGCCAGACAGAAAAAGTTGACATTACTTATATGTGGGGATATAAACCTAAAAGCAACAAATGAACAGGACAAATAAACAAGAGACTCATGGACATGGACAATAGACTAGTGGTTACTAGAGGGTAGGATGGGAGGGGGAAGGGAAGAGGTAGATGTGGTAAAAGGGTTCAAATATGTTGTGACAGAAAGAAATCTAACTATGAGTGTTGAACACACAATGCCATACACACACACACACACATATGTACTGTTGAATTGTACGCCTGAAACTTACTGGATTTCATTAACCAATATTGCCATAATAAAAACAAATAAAAGAAACAAAAAAAAGAAAAAATTATAAATAAAAAAATAATGATGTTTTATATGCTAGAGGAAAAGCAAATGAAAAGATTTATTTTTTTAGAGGCAGGGTGAAATTCCATTTGTAGAACAATCCAGAGCACAGGTGAAAAAATTTTCTTCCTCTGAAACAAACCAGGAAAATATATAATGATGCTTACACCTATTCCTGTTAAAGCAGCTGTAGGAAACTTCCTTGTCTTCTCTGGCATTTTTTCTTGGTTCATGTCATCTTAATAACTGTTCTGATAAATACGCTAATCTTCCTTTTTCATTCCCCTTTCATGTCCATTGTACTTACGGATTTGGATGGTTCCACATTCTGCTGTAATCAACTAAAGACCTGAGCTAAAGACACATTTGATCAACAACAGGGGAATATACCTTTCACCATCTACCAAATACCTGAAGCTCTTCCTCTTAAGGATTCAGATTACTGCTACTCTCTTCCAAAGACTCTTAATTTGATATTTTCTCAGCAGACTTTAAATTACTCCATGGCAGGTAATAAAATGATGATTTGGATTCTCTCTTCTAAATTGTAAATCCCTTGAGAGTAAAAAAAAAAAAATGTACGAAAACAGAGGGTTTTCCATTGCTTCTTTGTCCTTTTGCACTTTTCCGAAAAATTCACCAGATTACACGTCTCAAGGAAATCATACAAATGCATTCAGGGTTGAGCCCTATCACTGATGGACAAGGATTTTACATGTTTTCTATTTGTTTATTTTTTACATTTTGTGTAATTGCTAAATTACTAGTAAATTTTAGTGATTTCTGGAGATCCAAACTCCAACAACACTTATTCCTCCTAATTCAGCACAACTCTATCTTCTTATTTCACAGAGGAAATAGAAGCCATAGTTTCCTTCAATTTTTTGCCTAGCACTGACAAATGTCTTTCATCCTGGTCCAAATTACAGTAAAAATGTATTTTATTATTCTTTTAAGCTATATTTAAGTTAATGACATCAATAATTATAGTACTCTAATATTATCTCACATATTTTCTACCTACTTCCCTTTTCTAATTATTTTCCTTCACCCTTATACTTGTCTTTCCGATTATGTAATACACAGCATAAAACAGTTGTTTTTCTCGATTCCTCTTTCCCTATCTTTATTTTTTTCTCATTATATTTTTCTCACAACTAAGTTTTTATAAAGGCTGTCCACTTTCTTTGACTTCACTTCTGAACATCAAGTTTTCTTCAACACACTGCATTATGGTTTCTAATATCCAATAAAATTGCCCTCCATTGATAGTCTTAATGAAAAAATATCTATCATTTATTCTGTAGCATTTGATATTTTTATGTAACTTTTACCTTCAGAAATAAAATTCTGCATTGGCTGTTAGTATGTTATGTACTTCCTTTTTGTTTGTTTGTTTCTTCTCTACTTTCTTTTTCTCAGTATCCTTCTATTATTGCTGAATATTTCTCAAAGTTCCATTTCTGGGTCTCTTCTCATTCTTTATGAATAATTGGTTTTCTCTCCCTTAATTGTAAATGTTTGTTACCTATATACAGACTAATTGAAATCTAAAACCTCAGCTCAGATTATTCTCTTGGACTGCATATTTGCATATTAGAATATTCAGCTGCTCACTTCTCCCATCAAATTTTCATTTGATTTTCCTAAGATATTTAAAGCAAATTATAATCTAAACAAAACTGATCATCTCTTTCATCCACCCATAAGATACTCATGTCCTTCTTTTCATTCCTTACCTTGGAAAAAGACAGCACAACCTAAACCAGAACAGTGGAAGTACTTATAAATATTTCTTATTTTATTATTCCTCAAAGAGAGTTTGTCAACAAATTCTTTTCATTCTGTCACCTTAACATCTTTTTATCTTTTCGATAAAAAATTCTAAAGCTTTATCCTAGATCACCATTAATAACTCTCCCAGTTGTGTCAGTAGCCTGCAGACTGGGCCCTTCTTTTTCATTTTATCCATTCAAATTCTATTGTTGTTTCCAGAGCAAGGTTTTAAAAAATAATAATTATGTCATGCCAGTTTGCTACAGAATATATTTTAATTTTCCTCTATTTACCTCAGCATTTAAACTCTTTTTCTTAGTATACTATTGATGTCTTACTGAAGATTTTCATGATCTGTCCTCAGATTTCTTTGGCTTGATCTCATTTCCCTGTTTTGTTTCCTGTTTTCAACCTCACCATAATCCTTCTTTACATTCAACTTTTTCATGATTTTGTTTGTTTGAACATATTTCTTCACTTTTTTGAGAAGATCTTTCCTTCTTTGTACATTTGAAAAATTACATTTATTCTTCTTAACATAGTTTATGTCTTACTTCTATCTTCAAATCTTAATAACTATAAACATACTTATGATACTGTATTTTGTGAATGACTTTATTGTTGCATGTAGAAAATTTTATTATGCCAGATTTAGTCTTTTATCTGTATTATCTTTTCCTAAATTGTGAGCTCTTTTAATGAGCGAGCTTCATCTTCTGTCTCTTCTTCTCAGCCTAAAACATATTACAAGTTCAATAGTTGTTTATTCAACTGAATTAAATTTAAAAAATAATATTAGGAAATTAAGAATGATTATATAATCATGTATAAATTTGTCTTTTAGTACTTTATAATTTCACTCTTTAAGAAATTGAGAATAAATTATTTTTTTCATCTGATTATAGTTACATCATGTACAAAAAACTTGAAAATATTATAAATTAGCTTTCTTAGTACTTTCAATTATTTTTAAAGTGATACATTTCTGGCTTTCATAGTCTAGGTTATTAAATTTGTGATGATTTCTCTCGTTTCTTTTTATTTTCTATCTTCTGAAACTTTTTTAGCACATCGAGAAGAGAAAGTAATGTAGTAACCTTGTAGCTGGATATGTATTTCACTTTTAGCTTATAGATTTATAATTGCTTTTTGTATCACTTCAAAATACAAAAATCCATTGACATGATAAATTTCTAGCATTTGTTTCAATTAGTTATATTTATTTAGTAACTATCTTATTTTATGTTGCTACTAGCATGCTGGCTTATTTGTACAAATTTATTGCTATGTTACTCCTTTGTTCACCATTTGACCTCTTATAAGAAATTATAAAACAACCTCTGCTAACACCTAACGCTAACGCTAACCCTAACCCTAAACCCTAACCCTAACCCTAACCTTATACCTAATCCTAACCCTAACCCTAACTCTTTAAGAAATTATAAAAGGACCTCTGCTAAATGCTAACACTAACCCTAACCCCCTAATCCTAACCCTAACTCTAAAACCTTGCCCTAATCCGAACCTGAACCCTAAACCCTAAACCTAACCCTAACCCTAACTTTTGTGAGAAGTGGAATCAATAATTTTATTTTTGGAAATTTTGAGATCTGTTAGATTTCCACATGCTGATTTAAGTAGACAGTCTGTAGCTCAGAGTGGTGTAGAATAATAATTTTCATAATAGTCTATGACGAGCACCTTTAGTGTTGAAAAGTGGAGAATGAAGGAATACATTTTAGAACATAGCTTATTATTCATGTATTTTATTGCTTTATGAAAAAAATTAATACCTAAACTTAGAAACAACTGAAAGGAAGAATGAATTTCACATGCATTTTTAACTTTTCTAATCCAAAGGCAAAAAGTTTTCACTCAATATAAAAAAAATTACACATACACTACAAAAAAATCTATTTAAAAATAAAAAATTCCACTAAATCGGAAACAGAAAATATTAGTGCATTAGAAAGCATCAAGTAGAACATCAACTTTATGCTTCCCTGATTAAAATTAGCTTTGTTGCAATAAGGAGTTTAGGAAAGAACAGTATAATTCTTAAAATATCAATATTAGAAATAAGGTTTTATTATTTTCCTTTCCTAACCAAAAACAAAGAGATTAATTCAGAAGAAGAATAACATTCTCCTTTATTGAAAATGAGGAACAATCACGATAATCCAGAGAAAAGAACATCTCATTATTTCTGAATACTTATATTAGTTTACATTCGATCCCTTACAAGAGATAGTTAGTATGCTTAACACTTTAAAAAAAACATATCATTTAATCCTCATAACAATTATATGAAATAGGAACCTCACTTTTTAGATAAAGAAGACTTAGGACATGTGACAAAAACTTACTCAAGGTCACACGTAAAGTGGTGGCTTCCTTCAGACTGTAGCAGTTTGACTCCAGAGCTTGTGTTTTCGTCAAACATGGGAAAGGAGGTCACGATTTTTTTTTAAGAAAGAAAAAGAACAAATATTATCATAATCATGGTCTGGACATTCAGATCTGGCATGAAAGTGTGAAGCAGCAGCAAAAGAAGGTGAAGTTGCTTCCACTCTGCTAATTCCAATCAAGAGCAGTAGAGTATAGAGACATAGATCTCAGCAGCCCTTTAAAAAATTGCAAAAATCCTTGCTGTTCTCTAGTGAAGATAAAAATTGATCACATACGTTTAAATTCAACCTCATAAACACAATCAGTATATTTTGTTTTCAAACATATTTACATATTAGCTTTACTTTCTTTTGATAAAGTAAACATAATATATTTTTCTATTCTACCTATAAAAAATTCTAACTGATCATCAAGTTGTGAAAACCTTCAACTTCAGCTAGTTTTTAAAGCAAAACTAGCCTCGAAATGCAAATCTGCTTCCTCTAACTGAAGGGATTTAAATTATATTGTGGATAAGATGTTGCAAGTAGACCAGCTAAAACAGTGTTTTCTTTCTGAGATAAATGGATTGAAACAGATGGAAGGGGGAAAAGAGAGCTTTCCTAGAGGCAGCATCTGTGTGTCACCAGCTGTTGCTGGGAGATAATGTGCAATAGCAAGTGATGTATAGGAAGAAATCCAAATGCCTATAGCCCTGTGCTTTGGACTGTTAGGAAAAAAGAGCCTTTCCTTCAGTTTTTTTAATTGAAGGTGGAGCTCAGAATTTGCAATGCCCACTTAAAAAAACAGGATTCAGAAATTAGCTATTTTATTCCACAGTGGGATTCAATTAAAGATGAATTCATGGAGAGAACCATGGGTGTGGGTGGGAAAGGGTAAAAATAAAAACATAATATACTCTTAATCATGCTGTATATTCTGTAAACATTTGTGTTATTTTAAATTTAAATTAAAATATATTATTTTAAATGTTACTTAAATATAGAGAAAAATACCATTTTAAACCATAATTGTCTGAATTTTTATTTTTAGGAAAATTTTAACTTTACATTAATTGATTCCTTTAGTTTTACATTAATCGATGCCCTAGACATGATGTAGATGGCTTAGAACATAATAAACATGGCTGAGTTTATCTAGGAGTTATATTTTTTCACAGAGACTAATCAAGAAAAGGCTCTGTGAAGAAGTAAAAAAAAAAAAAAAAATAGAATTAGAACATGAAGAAAGGGACCTGGGTGATAGAATAAACTTTCTCTTGGCTCAGGCTGACTTTCACTTCTGGAAGTGTACTCTTGCTTTACTCTCCCTTCCAATCAAGCTATTCTTTTTGCTTTGGTGTCTTGCTCAATTCTTTGTTAGAGACATCAAGAGCCTGGACAATGTGTTGAGAGGACAGGACCCCACTCTCCTGTAACAAAAGTATTAGCATGTAACAGAGTAAAATGCTCAGTCTCTTTGACTCAGTATTTATTCTAGCCTGTGGTTTTTCCCATGGCCTTCAGGTAAATAGCTCCTGCTATAGATATGCTAATCATTAGAGAAATTCTGCTTGAGACTTGAGTTTTTGAAAGAATAGCCCCTCATCAGAGGGTGCCTCTCTGAAGAAGGTGGAAAAATATGTACAAAATAATAATTGCTTGTTAAATATTTGCAGAAGCCTCAAGACTGGACTCCAGTCAACAGGAGTCAATGGAGAGGAACAAAGAGATTTAGAGATTTCTCTTCTTCCTGGGATCCGTGTTTGTGCCCAGATGTCTTCTGCCCTACCCATTCTTCCTTCCTTTGACATAAAACCCTGAAGTCTGGGCTATCTTAAGATAGATTTGAGGACCATCAAAGGTCTCCATTTTCTTTAGCTGTTATCTTCACTAGCAATAAAACGTTCCTTAACTCTAAACTTTGACTTTTGGATATTGGTCTTTTGAAATGTCTGGCACATGAACTTTGGACCAATAACAAGCAAATTCAGCTTCTCACGAGAACCGTTTTCTTGGCTTAGAGACAGCCACTTTTTCACTGTGTTCTCACATGGTCTTTCCTCTGTGCTCCTTTGGAAAGAGAGAGGAATCTCTGGTGTCTTCTTCTCATCTTATACAGTAACAATTTAAACAGATTAGAACCATGCCTTTGTGATCTCATTTAACCTTTCTTCCCTAAAGATTCCATCTCCAAATATATCAAGGATTAAGACTTCAAGAAATGAATTTGAGGAAGACACAATTCCATACATAACAGGGGTCTTATATGAACCAAAGATGATAGAATACAGTTTGAACTGAGGAATACGATTAACTCAACTCTCTGCACCTGAGGAATATGTTTTAGGAATAAAGATAGAATAAAATTCCGGTCTTCCAAACCTTGCCTTGATAACCCCAAACTTTCAGTAAAATCTGCCACAAGAGATAGTCTATAGAGTGCTGCAGGCCTGAGACCAGGATGAGGTAACTAGGACTTCTTAAATTCTACACCTGAGGTGCTTCACTCTGGTTTTAACCCTTGGATGTTATGTTCTGACCAAGATGGTCTTAAAGATTCCCTCAATCTGACTACACTTTAGACAGGCTTATTCCTGACTCTAGTCCCACTTACCTTTCTTTTCTTAGACCATTTACTTTAGAAAACTTATGAGTTAACTTTCTCTGTCCCCTTTGAGATGTAAATGTTCTCCCAGCTTTTTGCAGGTTTTACAGCCCTGGAATGTCTTCCTCAAGTATCTGGGAGGTGCCTTTGAAATGTAATCATTAAGATAGCACTCCTATTTCTCAGTTTCTGTGGAAGGAATATGAAGACGATGATATAGTTGGAAAGACATGATATACGTTTGTTGCTGTAGAGCTCAGGGTTCTGGGAACCAGGTTCTTGTCTTATGCTATGAGAAAGCATTCAAGGGCAAAACCGACTGCTAGTAGGAAAGCACAAGGTTTATTAAAGTGAAAATACACACTCAAGAGGGGAATGAGGGAAAACTAGAGAGAGTCATATGAGGATGTCTTGATTGTGGGCTTTTGTTCTTCCCTGAGACAGAGTCTGGAAATGATGTAGCCTTGTGGTCTCCTTCCAGTAGACAGAAAGCTCAGTTTCTCACTTTTTCTTCCCTATATGGTACTTCTGGAGCTATCATGGTGTCAGATGCATGATAGGAGCTGTAGTATTTGCAATGTGAATGAGATTACAATTATATTATAATTAGCCAAAGGTCATGCCTTAGCCAAAGATGGTGTCTAAGCTGGAAAAAACTGGTTTTGGCTTACCCCCACCCCCTTGCCTAAGCTAAAACAGGGTGATGGCTGAAGAAAGGAAAAACTTTTGGAGCCATATCCTGGAGGGGGAGGGGTATTCCTGTGCTATTTATTCTGCCTCACATTCACCAAGATACACTGAGATCCTGATACTGATTGTGCAGCTAAACAATACTCAGTGGGTAAATAATAAAATGCATATATATATATATATATATTTTTTTTTTTACAGCAGAAAAGAAAAGCTTTATTAGAAGGGAAAGTACATTTCTAGACATGGAAGTGGGCCTGAGCAAGAGAAGCGTAGTGCAAAAGGCCTAGAGTGCATTTTTATTACATGTGACAAATAAATATATACATAAACTCACTAATTTTCAAGATGGAATTTCAAGTATTTGTTGTTTTAGCTATCATTTATCATTATCATATTCTCGCCTCGAAGAAAAAAAAATATCAACGTATGTCAGGTAAATTTTAGTAAAATATATTTTTACATGGTGAAAAGAAGGAATGTTTCTCTCAGGCTGTTTCCTCTTGTTATTATAATTATGTAATTTCAGAAAAATTCCAGTGAAATTAATCAAAGTGTTTTTTATATTTTATGATAATAAGATGTAATTTCTATTGCACTACTAAGCCAATAAGTTTTCTTCAATATGATGTAAATACAGGTTCAGAATGACATAGGGAGAACATTAATTTTCATAAAATTTGTACCTGATGTTGAGCTGTAAGGCAAAAATGAAATGAAGTTGAAATTATTATTATTATTATGCCTACCTCTTTTAGGAACAGATTTTTATTTTGAAAACACTGTGTGAAGAGCTCTAATCCATAAATTAATATTCTATGATGAGAACATATTGACATTTCTACTTTTTTCTAGATTAAAAAATACATGAAAATTAAATATCACATTTACATGACATTACTAAGAGTTATCACTTCTTCAGAAGTAAATGTGATCGTTTTTGTTTGCTGATTTGATCATTTTAATAAGGAAAACATTGCTATAATAAAAAGAATATTGTTAAGAATTATTCAACAAAACACTTCATTCTGTGAATTTGCAAGAATTCTTTTCACATGAAATCTTTATATTGTGGGTTTCAACTAATGGATAAAAGTAACTGATGTATCTTTAGACCTCTATAGATATGCTAACTCTTTTAATGTTTGAAATTTGTTTTGTTACAATATGGATATATATTTTTATACTGTCCATTAGCAGATGGAACATTGAATCAAGTGTGGAATAATTAAATGATACACCAAATTTTGAAAAAAGCAAATATTACACACAATAATTACTATTCTTAAACTGCTATGAATAAAACTGAGACGATATGCTCTATTCCATATCCTTGCTGTTTATTGGGCTATGTAAACCTTTTCTTAGTGAGTACATAAATAAACATAGTCAAGAAAATAATTCTACTCAGTGCCAGAGTGGTCAAGAAAAACCAAGTAGAGAGTCAAATGAAACAGATTCCAATTTAATTTCTTTAGCTGAGCTGCAAAAGAATATGTTTTCCAAGTGTATGCCTCAAAACAGAAAGACCAAAAAATGCATTTTATTATTTACCCGCTGAGTATTGTTTAGCTGCACAATCAGTATCAGGATCTCAGTGTATCTTGGTGAATGTGAGGCAGAATAAACAGCACAGGAATACCCCTCCCCCTCCAGGATATGGCTCCAAAAGTTTTTCCTTTCTTTTGTTTACCTAGTGTACCTATGCATTGAATAGGAGGTTCTATACATTTATGTTAATTTTGTGGGCAGTACAGAAAATGTATTTCTACTTTAAGTGAATTGAGTATTGTCTAATGATAAAAAGTATATAATATTTGAAATATAAATGGCAAATTATATACAAACACTAAATAAGCTGTTTTTTCAAGTGTCAAGTTTATTCTCTATGCCCTGTTTAATTCTCTAAGTTTATTACATAATTTGGTTAAGAAATAACAACTCGATGTTGTCCATATTTTGTTTCTATAGTAGATTGATTCAAAAGTCTGTTTTCTTTAATTAGGTATTCAACACACACTCCGACTCCTGCAAATGATGAGATTTTTTGGCAAGTTTTCCTAGGTAGTTTCAAAACTGAATCCAGCCATTGACTGGTGTGTTTTAATTGCTATAATTTGAATAATTAAGTCTATGTTTAGAAAATGAGTTCAAGGTGGTGTGCGATTAACCATGTTTAATGAAGTCATTACCTGATTAAAAAGCATTTCATACCGATGACTAATTACAGCCAAATGCTAATCAATTTGATTTAAATTATCTAATGTATTTAAATTTGTTACAATTGTATGTTATACTTATTATGAGGAAAACTTCAGTGATATTTTAGTATGGGTTATTGTTTGTATGTTTGGGCTTATCTTTTCTAGAAGTACAGTCTAGAAAATACTAGACTTTCAACCTCACTAGATACATTGACAGACTGTTTTTGGCTTAGGAAATGATTTCATTTTCGGAAGTAGAGCTTTTAATAAAATGGATTAATTTGATTAAGAAAATATCTTTTTAGTGATAAATCATATGGCTGAATTTCTGAGGGACTTTTTTATATATCAACTATAAGTCTAATCTTCACAGGCACAACATATCAAACATTCCATGTGGCCTTGAGAAAATGAATGATTTTAAAGAAAAGGAGTTTGAACTACTTTCAAACTCGAGTATGAAGAGATTTTTTTCCAAAAGAGGGGCACCAGGTGTTTTTCCTCTACAATGAGCACAGAACTAGAGAAAATATAATTAAACTAAGAAATGAGGTATTATGGGGCTGTAGGATGGCTTTGAAAGTACAAACTAACTCTGCTACATACTAAAATCCATTGCTGAAGTCAGACTATGATAACTCTCTTACAGAGAATTTTTAAAGCTACATAATTTCTTATGTGGTTTAGTTATATTGCATGACTTCTTGCCTGAGGTAGTCAGCAAGTTTTCAAGTTTCCTTCCTTCAGCAAGCAATATTTTCATATTATAGGAGAAAATTTTCACATTTTCAGTGCAAAAACAGATTTCAACATAGGACAGACCATTGTTTACACTGTAAACTCAGCACTATTTACTATGATCTTTTACATCTACAATAAACATATAGATGAATTGATAAATAAATAAATATATAAGTAAATACCTATTTACCTACCTAATTATCTACCTACCTACATACATGTATATGCATGTGTAGATCAGTGTTCTTTTACTATGCTTAAAAAATGTGTTTCATTCTGCAAATTTTCAAGTCGTGGGCAGGATAGCAGTATAATCTTTAACTTAGAGTTCTCTTCCAAGCTCATTCAGGTTGTTGGTAAAATTTAGTTCTTGTGGTTGTAGGGCTGAGGTTTCTGTTGTCTTGCTGACTATTGGCTGAAGGTCACTTTTAGTTCCTAGAGGAAATAAGTTATGTCCTAACCATGTGGCTTTCTTCAGAAACAGTTCATGACATGCAGTCTATCACTGAATATGAATTTGTTTTCAAATAATAATAATAATAATAATAATAATAAATAATAATAAAAGCTTAGCAATAGAATACTATGAAAAAGAAAGTGGACTCTGTAGAAGAAGATTAAAACATAATGTACAAGGACCAGGACAGAAAAAGGAAGAAAGAAAAACAAGGATAAATAAGAACAAAAATGTAACACAAAAAAAATAATATGAAAATATAAATATAACTCTTATTATGTAATTAAGACCTCCACTGAAAGTAATAAATGCTCTGGGGAAAAAAGTCTGCAAGTTGATTAACTTAGGAAACTGCCATGTTTTAATAATAGACTAAAACTTCCAAAATAAGTATACACTAATTACACACATTCCTGAAAAAAAAAGAAAGAAAGAAAGAAAGAAAAAGAATAGCAGAAATAAAAAAATACTGGAATAGACACATACAAAATAAAATGTGTTCATAAAACTTTAAATACAATGAATTATAGAATGTCATGATTAGGCATGCCCTAATAAAGTTACCTTTATAGAGTAGTAGGAGAGTGGTTAAGGACCTATTTTTATGTATATACTCTTTACTTTCTAGTCACACTCTGTTATTTATAGTGTGATTTTAAATTAGTTACTAATCTTCTATGGGCCTTAGTTTCTCCATTTTAAAAGAAAGATAATAATACCAACTACTTCTCAGTGTAGGATCATTACTAAATGAGTTATTAAATAATTTAGTGCTTGCAGAACACTTGGTGGTATTTATCACTTCCCTCTTCTAATCATTATTTCTATCTCCTCAACTGTTTCTCTGTCCTCAACTGATAGTTTCAGCTTAGAGATTAAATAAAATGTCATTCCTAATAGCCCTTGGAAGACCTTTTGATATATAATTGCTGTGATCTTTTATTAAATTTTACCACTTGTTATAGCAGTAAAAGATGGCACTAAATAATTCCCTTTTTATCATACCTATTTCTCTTCTTTCCCCCTTTATATTCACCCTTCATTATATGTTTCCCATTCTGAAAGGTAAAATTCTTGGCCATTCATGATATTGTCTCCCATATTGCATCTTGAGTGAAACACCTTAGCTATACTGTTTGGTACCAGTTTTCTCATTATATTCCTTGCAGGCCCTTGGCCATCTGGCCAGACCTTAGCATCTATTGACACATTGAAGTAGAGGCTTAACTTAAACCATCTTTTCTTCTAAGAGAAATAGAGGTTGAGAAACACCACTTGAAGTTCTGTCTTTTGAAAGAATTTTTGAGTGGATTATATAATCTTCCAGGGCAAACTCTTTGTAGATATTTAAAGTCAGAGTAGATAATTTTATTATTATTTTTTTAATCTTATTTTCTGCCAGTGGGTTATCTGTGAGACTTATATATATCTATTTTTTCCTCAGTTATATGATTTTGGAGAATTTTGCATGCAGCTAAAGGATATGTTATGGGAGAGGTCTTAGATATTAGTAAGACCAGAGAGGGCATACTAAGAAGGAAAGCAATTTGTTTATTAAATTTGTGTGTTCTCAAACTAACTCAGGACTGGTCTCATTATTTCACTTTATTTTCATTATAGATTACTGCAGGCTATGCTCATTATTGAGATGGATAGACATCATCAGGTACATTAAAGGCAGCTTACTTTGTATAGTCACTTAGAGACCCTAGTTCAGAAATCTGCCCCTTCCAGGACCCAATATGTAGCCAAGAACCGTTTTTCAATAGAAAAAGTTGATTAAGAGGCATCACTTTGCTGTAAGAGCCAAGTGATCTCTGCTGTGATTCCTATTGTCTCACACAGTACAAAACGTACTACAGATTCTTGGAGCATCATCGTATCTGTTCAAGCATAAAGACTGAAAGGTAGAGCTGTTTTTACTGCAGCCTGAATCACATGAATCTTTTTCTTTTTTCAAGCCCTATTATAAACTGGAAGCAAACCAGATGAAGAAAAAAATATATAACATATAGAAAAAAATTTTTAAGCCCAAGGAGTACATTTATTCCTACTTTAGTGCTGGTGGGAGTGCAAACTGCAGTGGATATTCTGACGTGTTCCAGACCGCTAGACCTCCAGGAACTTCACTGTGGTAACCCTCATTATTCATATGATTCAACTAGAACCTTTGATATGCAAGTGTCTCACCAAAACTTTCAGCAAAACCTCCAACTTTCTTTTCTCTCAGTCATCTTAAAATGTCACTAAAGAATTGAGTAACATTCACGTTTTCTCTGAAGTAAATTGTAGTCCAAGACTAGACACAGATCAAGATTTGATTTAGCCTCGGTACAATATGATGTTTACTTCACTTTTCTAAGCAAAGGTGAAATAAAGGCTTCTTTCATACAAGACAAAGAAGAAAGAATTCATAACCAGCAGACTTGAACTACAAATAGTAAACGAGAAAGTTGACTAAAAAGAAATACACCCGAGAGAAACTTGTACAGTCACACAAACAAAAATTAACTCTAGAAATAATTAAAATGAGGGTTAATGTAATTTAAAACAATTTTTTTAATTATTTTAATCACCTTAAAATTTAATTGACTGTCTAAAGAAAAAATAGTAATAATTTGTTGTGAGTTTGTATAATATATAATAATAAATCTCATTATAGTAATGCTATTTGATTCAGATAAAAGATGAGAGAAAGCAATAAGGTGTAGCATAATTAATGCATGTATTTTAATATAAAGCTATGTTCTCTTTTTTTCATATACTGTCAGAATTCCTTCCAAAATATATACAAATTATAGTCTCTTTACACATTAACAAACCTTAAAATTGTTTTGCTGTATATGTCTTTCTGGACTGACTTTGTTAGTATCATCTAGGAGTATGCTGACATCTGGTTTATCACTATAAAAAGCGTTGCAAAGTAATTCCTTCGGGTGAGAGAGCCTTGGCCTGGTTAGGAAAGTGAGGTGAGGTTATTTTTGACAGACAAAGAAGATGCAGTAAATGGATGTTGTGCTTTTGGTACTTGGAGCCTCCAACTCCTCCTCTAAATCTCTATTCTAGGTTTTAGATATCCACTCTTTTCTGACATGGCACTAAATTTCACATAAAAGGCTTAGTAAACCTGTGAATTAAATTAATACTGTAAATCTATAGAATACGAATTTATATTAATTCTTAATTACTTTTTTCCTTAAGCTCTAGCTGTTAGTTTCTTTCAGCAAAGATTTAAGGTACTCTGGTTACTCACTAACACTGTATTCCAATTATTATTGCCCAACAGCTGCCTCTAAATTTAGTAGCATGAGACAATAACTATTCATTAGTTCTCAGTATTTTATAATTTGGGGAGGATTCAACAAGGATATTATATTAAATACCTATTGTTGTTATAGCAAATTATCAAAAACCAGGTGGCTTAAAACAACGCAAATTTATTCTTTTACAGCTCATTTTTCCAGAGATAAAGTCAAGATGTCAGCTTAGCATGACTGGTTTCTTCTGGAGGTTCTGAGGGGAGAATTTATCTCCTTGCCATTTTAAGCTTTTAGTGGCTGCCTGCATTTGTTAACTCACTCATTCCATACATCACTCCAGCCTCTTGTTTCCATTGTGATATCTCTTCATACTGTGTTGTTAACTCTTTTTGCCTCCCTCTTTAAGAATTCTTAGATTACATTTAGGGTCTACACAGATAATACAAGGTAATATTTCCATCTCAAGATAATTGATTTAATCACATCTGTGAAGATTATTTTGTCATTTATAGATTCCAGGAGTTAGGATGTGAATATCTTTGAGGGATCATTATTCAACCTACTGTTGATGGCTTGTCTCTGTTCTACATGGTGCTGGCTAGAACTGTAACTAGGGCTAGAATATCCAAAATGGCTTTGCTCATGTTTCTGGAGACTCAGTTGGAGTTGCTAGTATACCTGGGGTCTGGCTGGTCCTTTCTGTGTCAGTGAATTATATTATTATTCGAAGTTCCGACTTGAGCTTTATTCATGGCGCTGAATCCCAAAAACTGTGAAAGAGGAAGCTACTAACCCTTCTTAGCCCCAAAATTTGTAATACACAGTCCCGAGACCACTCCAGTGGCTTAAGCATACAAGGTAACAGAAATTGTTGGTGTCCATCTTTGTAATCTACCATATTTTGAAGTAAGAATTTAGGGATTTTATCTTAATTTTTTTTAAAGTTTCATTACAAAAAGTCATATTGTCCCATGGCCTTGAATTCATCATACCCTTTTTTTCTGTCTTAGAGAACCTATAACTCATTAAACCAAAGTCTTTCCTTCAAATGGCTATTTGATTCCAGGTAACTACTGATAGAACTTTAATTAGTTAAATAACTACTATATACTATGTGGTGTCGAATTCCCATTCTGGAATGCTAATGGAGTGTGTGATGTTGCCTTGCTCTAAGAATCATGCTTTGTGTACTACCCCACAAAAAGAATATTAGAAAAGGACTAAATCTTGAAAATAGCTATTGTAAAATGAAATAAAAGAAATCCACTAATGGGATATAAAAAGAAAGTCTTCAGGAGAAAGATGAGGGAAAATTGTCAAAGTAAGGAAAGTAGTTCATTAACTAAGAGAAATATTTTAAGATATTCCTAAGAATTAAGTTGATCAACATTTGGACAATAAAAATAGTAGTGCCTAACATTTATCAAGTACTTACTATGCACAGTACATGAGTATTTATATATATGTACCACATCTCCTTTATCCAATCATCTATCACTTTGGCTATTTCCATATCTTGGCTGCTGTGAATAATGCTGCTATAAACATTGGGGTGCATGTATCTTTTTGAATAAATGTTTTCAAAATTTTGGGGGTAGATACTTGAAAGAGGGATTGATGGAAACTCTTTTTGTAGTTTTCTGAGGAATCTTGATACTGTTTTCCACAGTGGCTATGTCAATTTATATTCCCACTGGCAGTGTATAAGGGTTCTTTATTTCCCCACAACCTCTCCAACACGTGGTGTTACTTTTCCTGTTAATAGTCAACAGGTGTTAGGTGGCATCTCATTATGGTTTTAAATTGCATTTCCCCAATAGCTAGTGAAGTTGAACATCTTTTCATACGTTTGTTGGCCATTTATATGTCTTATTGGGATAAGTTTCTCTTCCAGTCCTCTAGATTGTTATTGTATCGTTGAGTGTATGAGTTCTTTGTGAATTTTGGATATTAGCCCCTTATCAGAGGTATTGTTTGCAAATATATTCTCCCATTCAGTTGGTTGCCTCTTTATTTTGTTGATGATTTCTTTTTCTGTACAGAAACTTTTTAGTTTGATATACTCCCATTCATTTATTTTTACTTTTACTTCCCTTGCCTTAGAAGTCAAATTCATATAATTCTTTCTACATCCAAGGTCTGTGAGTTTAGTATTTATGTTTCTTCCATGTAATTTATTGTTTCAGGTCTTATATTTAAGTATTCGATCTATTTTGAGTAAATTTGGTATATAGTGACAGAACACAGTTTAGTCTAGTTTCATTTTTTGCATGTGGCTTTCCAGTTTTCCTAGCATCATTTATTGAAGAAGTTTTCCTTTCTTCATTGTATGTTTTTGGTTCTTTTGTCGAAAATTATTTGCCATGTATACATAAATTTATTTCTGGTCTCTCAATTCTCTTCCACTGGTCAATATGTTTGCTTTTCTGCCAATACCACACTGTTTTGATTATTGTTTCTTTGTAGTATAATTTGAAGTCAGGCAGCATGATACCTTCAGCCTTACTCTTTTTATTTTTTGCAGGATTTCTTTGGCTACTCAGGGTCTTTTGTGATTCCATACATATCTGATGATTTTTTGTTCTATTTCTTTAAAAAATGACATTGAGATTTTCATGAGGAATGCATCAATCTATATATCACTTTGAATAATAAAGCCATTTTAACTATGTTGATTCTACAAATTCATAAACATGAATATCTGTTCATTTCTTTGTATCTTTAATATAGTTTTCAATGTATAGGTACTTCAGATACTTCATTAGATTTATTCTTAGAAATATCATTCTTTTTGTTATAATTGCAAAAGGAATTGTTTTTTCATTTCTTTTTCTGAAATTTCATTGTTAGTTTATAGGAATGCTATGAATTTTGTATGTTGATTTTGTATCCTGAAAATTTATTGTGTTTATTGTTTTTAATAGTTTTTTTTTTAATAGAGTCTTTAAGGTTTTCTATGGAGCAAATCATATCATCTGCAAAAAGAGACAATTTGACTTTTTCATTCCCTATTTGGATACCTTTTATTTATTTATTTTTTCCTGATTGCTCTAGCTAGGAATTCCAACACTGTATTGAATAGAAGTGGTGCTAGCAGACAACATTGTCTTCTTTCTAATCATAGAGGAAAGGTTTTCAGTTTTTCACCATTAAATATGATATTAGCTAAGGATTTGTTATATATGACCTTTATTATGTTGAAGTAATTTTTTTCAATACTCATATTATGAAGTATTTTAATCAAAAATAATTGCGGTATCTTGTCAAATGCTTTTCCTTCATCTATTGATAAAATTATATAATTTTTATCTTTTATTTATATGGTGTATCACATTAATTGATTTGTGTATGTTGAACCATCCTTGAGCTCCTGAAATGAATTCTACTTGAGTATTATGAATAACCTTTTAAACATATCTTTGTATTTGATTTGCTAATATCGATTATCAATATCAATTAGAATTTTTGTGTTTGTATTCATCAGATACATTGGTTAATAGTTTTCTTTTATTGTGATATAATTACCAGGTTTTGATATCAGGGTAATTTTTGCTTCATAAAATGATTTAGGAAGTACTGCCTCTTGAATTTTTTTTGGAAGAGTTTGAGAACAGTTACTAAATCTTCTTTGACTATTTAATAGAAATCACTAGTGAAGGCAACTGGATCTGGACTTTTACTTTTGAAGAGGTTTTTTGATGATTGTTTCAATTTCCTTACTGTTGATGGGTCTGTTTAGAGTTTCTAGTTTTTCATGATTCAGTCTAGGAAGGCTATATGTTTCTAAGAACTTGGCAATTTCTTCTAGGTTATTAAATTTGGTGGCATATAATCTTTCATAATATTCTTGTATGACCCTTTGTATTTTGGTGGTATCTGTCATAACTTCTCTTTCACTTCTGATTTTGTTTATTTGTGTTTTTTCTCATTTTTCCTTAGTGAGTCTAGTCAGGATTTTGTCAATTTTATTCATCTTTTTAAAGAACAAGCTCCTTGTTGCATTAATTTCTTTCTATTATCCTTTCATTCTCTATTTCATCTAATTGTGTCCTAATTTTTATTATTTCCTTCTTTCTACTGACTTTGGGCTTCATTTTTTTTTTTTTAGTTTTTACTTGTTTATTTATTTTATGCCTACAGTATCTGGTCTTTCTAGGTGGTCTCCCATTCAAGTACTAACCAGGCCTGACCTTGCTTAGCTTCCGAGATGACTTTGGGCTTCATATTTTCTTTTTTTTTTTTCTAGTTTTTAAAGATGTAATATTAGGTTGTTTATTTGGTGTCCTTCTTGTTTCTTGACATAATGATAGGAACTTTCTTCTTATTACCGTTTTTGCTATTTTCCAAAAGTTTTGATATATTTTATTTTCATTCTCATTTGTTTCTATGTATTTCTTGATTTCTTCTTTTATTTCTTAGTTGAGCTAGTCATTCTTCAGTAGTGTGTTGTTTAATCTCCACATATTTGTGTTTTTTTCTACTTCTTTTTGTAGTTGATATACTGTTTCAAAGCATTAAGTTGAGAGAATATGGTTGGTATGATCTTCTTAAATTTGTTGAGGGTAGTTTTGCATCCCAACACATAGTCTATTCTTAAGAATGTTTTATGTGAACTAGAGAAGAATATGTAATCTGATGTTTTGGGATGAAAGGCTCTGTAAATGTTAATGATGTCCTCTTGGTCTAATGCGTATTTTAAGGATGATGTTTCCGTATTGATTTTCTGTTTGGATAATATATCCATTCTTACAGTGGGGTGTTTATGTTCTCTACTATAATTGTGTCCATTTCTCCCATTGGTTCTATTAATAATTGCTTTATATATTTCGGTGCTCCCTGATTGGGAGCATATAAATTGATAAGTGTTATGTCTTCTTGATGTATGGTCCCCTTTATCGTTATGAAGTATCCATCATTGCCTCTTGTTACTTTTTTATTTTGAAGCCTATTTCATCAGATATAAGTATGGCTACACACGCTTTTCTCTGGACGCCATTTGCTGGGACTGTCGTTTTCCAACCTTTCACTTTGAGTCAGTACTTATCCTTGCAGCTGAGATGTATCTCTTGAAGGCAGCATATGGTTAGATTTTGTTTTTTTGATCCAATCTGCTACTATGTGCTTTTTTATTGGTGAGTTCAGTCCATTAACATTTAGGGTGATTTTTCATATATGGAGTTTTCCTCTAGCCATTTTATCTTTTGTTTTCTGTGAGCTCAGTGTCTCCATTGTTTCTTTGTCTTTGTGTTTGTGTCTGTTATTTTAGTTTGGTGGTGTTCTCTAATTTTTTTCTCTGTTTGTCTTGTTTTATGTATGCATCTCAGTTCTAGGTTTTTTGTATATGTGGTTGCCATTAAGTTTATGTAAAAGAAAGTTTCATATCTACAGTAGTCCTTTTTATTCTGCAAGCATTTTATCTCCATTTCAATCCCCATTTACAGATTGAAACCTTTACTCCCTCCCCTTTTACTTTTTTGTTACCTCAAATTATACCTATTTGTGTTGTGAGTTCATTTCTGAATTGCAGTAGCTATTGTCTTCTTCTCTTTTAAAAGTATTTTTTTCTCCTTTTACCATGATGTAGTATTTAAGTTTATAATACCCTGTTCTTAGTAAGGATTGCAATTTCTTGTTTCTGTCTTTCTGTTAGTCATCTTACTCATTGTTTTGTATTTTGTTTTGTTTTGTTTTTGTGTTTCAGATAAAATAACCCCTTTCAGTATTTCCTGTAATGTATGCCTTGTGGTAGAAAATTCCCTCGCTTCTGTATTTCTGAAAATGTCTTTAGTTCTCCTTCATATCTAAAGAAGAACTTTGCTGTATATATTATTCTTGGTTGGTAACTTCTCACTTTCAATAGTTTGAATATTTGGTTCCACTCCCTCCTAGCTTGTAAAGTTTCTGCTAAAAAGTCAAATTATATTTTAATGAATTTTCTTTTATAAGTTGCCATCTTCTTTTCCCTGGCTGCCTTGAGAATTCTTTCTTTGTCATTAATTTTTGACAATTTTAATATAATTTGTCTTGGATAAGGCCTTTTTGGATTGAGATAATTAGGTGTTCTGTTTGCTTCTTGGATTTGAGAATCCAATTCTTTCCATGGGCTTGGAAAATTCTCACTAACTATTTGTTTGAATATATTCTCTGTTCCTTTATCCCTATCTTCTCCTTCTAATATACCCATTATTCTTATGTTGCTTTTTCTGATGGTGTCAGATATTTCTTGTACAGTTCTTTTTTTTTTTTTTTTTTTTTTTTTTTTTTACTCTCAAGTCTCATTCTTCTTCCTTCTATGTCATTTCCAGATTTCTGTCTTTGATATCACTAATTCTTTCCTCCACCTGGCCAGTTCTATTTCTTAAGCTTTCTATTGTATTTTTCATCTCTTTTAATGAATTCTTCATCTCCAGAAGTTTGATTTGGTTCATTTTTAGAGTTTTAATCTCTTTGGTATTTCTGTTGTTCATTGAATTTGGTTCTGAGTTCATTGAACTGTCAATCAGAATTTTCTTGCATCTCATTGAGTTTTTTCAGAAGTGTAATCTTGAATTCTCTGTCATTGGAATTGTATATGTCTATATCTTTAAGTTAATTTTCTGGAGATTTTTTACATTCTTTCTAAGCTACCTTGCCACCTTGGTTGTTCATGTACTATTGATTAATTATTTCTTCACTTAGGCATTTTTGGGAATGTTCTCTACATAAAAAAAATATATATTATTATTTTTTAGAGTGATCTCTCTTTAACAGGTTGATAAGAAGAGATTTTTCTTTTGTTTTCTATTTCATGTTGCCTAAACCTCCTGCACTGTCCAGACCTCCCAGATCTCCGCTTTGTGGTCAAAAAATATTCTTTATTCCCTTGAAAGGTGTGTGTCTCCTCTGTGACCAGATCTCCTTGGTCCCAGGGTTCCATCTCCATGGAATAATATGATCCTTGATGGGGATGCAAGCCTCTGAAGAGCTCTTGAAGTTCAGTTACTGTCCCAGCAGCCAAATGCAGTGTTGTGCTGCCTCCTCACAAATCAACCTGGCTGGGTGGGGATTGAATGAGTTGAGAGAAGGCACTAGTGTACCTGTGGCTGTTTTTCTTCCAGTAATGCTGGTTGCCAAGCTTCAGCTGTCTGGTCTCTAAATCTCCACCCCAATACTGGGACCAGCTGTAATGTATCTCCTCTGTTCCTGGGGTAATCTCTGCTGCAGTTTCCCGCTGCCAGCTCTGGGAGTGTATGTGCAGGTGAGCACTGGAAGGGTGGAAGAAGTGGCCAGGCTCTGTGATGTAGCTTTCTGTGTGACAATGACAATTGCAAACACAGCTGTCACCCCTCTATATTTTGTCCTTTCCCCGTTTTCTGTCCCGATTGTTAGGCTTTGTCACGTGTCATATGCTGATCACTCAGGCAGTAATGCTCAGGGCCATAGAGAGTACAACTGCTACCTACTTAATCTCCTCTCTTCGTGTACTGAAGGGAGCTCTGGGCTGTGTCCACAGAACAGGACTTTGTTCCTCTCTCCTTCTCTTGTGCTCCTTGATTTGCCCATCATTAGCTGCTCTGATGCACAGATCTCTTAGGCATGTTTCTGTGCTAGGCTATGTATTTTACACTGAACTGTTGCTGCTCAATTTGTTGCAATTTCAAAGGTAGAGGTTAAGGCGACCCCTCATGCCACCATACTTCTTCTGCCACTCTGCTTCCATTAATCCCATTTTAAAGATGAGGAGACTGAGGCACATAAAGATGAAGTTGCTTATTCTCACACAGCTAAATGGGATGGAGTTGGGATTCGAATTCAAGCAGGCTGTCTCCAAGGTTCCTCCTACTTGATTATTCACTTCATACTGCCTTGGTTTAATAAAAATTAAAGGGAAGCAACTGGTAGGGGTAAATTTACTGTTAAAAAATAGATTATTTTCCTGTAAGATATTGGAGATCTAAAGTCAACTATTTTAACTTGTTATAATTATCACCAGCCTCCTCTCTTACACTTATCCTCATCTTCTGTAATTTTATTGCACACACACACTCACACATACACACACTCCATGCATACACACTTTACTCAAGGGTTTCTCTGTGTGGTTTGTAAAATTTATTTCTTCTTGGTGGAATTCTGTCTTTTTCCTTTTATTACCCCAACTCCCAATGACTCTTTTATAAAAATTCAAAACATAGATCAAAATGTACAGTGAGGAAAAGCATCCTTTATGATATTTCAAAGACAGCAAAATATTATAAGCCTTTTTTATTTATTTAATTCTAATCTGCCAGCCCACTATAGATAACTGTAGAGTTCTAAAGATAGGTTTTTTGAGAAATATCACTGATATATCTATTTCTATAAATGAAAGCAGAAAGATTATTTACTAAATGCAAGCCATAATCAAACAAATGTCACATCTGATGCATTTTTATTGTAAACATTTTAAACTTACAAAGACTCTTGATAGAGGCTGCTATTAGAAAAATTGACAGATTTATTTTTTTTCTAATTCCCTTTGTATATCCCTTTAGTTTTGTTCCTAAAAATATCTGTTCTTTTATGAGTTTTTGGAATATGTTGAAAGTAGAGTTCTATTAATATCCAAATGCTTTTAGAATATAAACCTTTATAATAGTCACATTACAGTCCTTTAAATAAATACAGTTTGCTTATGAAAAAGCAGTGCTAATTATATGGAGCTCTGAACATGGAAAATAGTCATCACAGTCCTTTAAGATAAAATTATAAGAGCAATGTATGAAATGTTTACTTCAAGACCTTTAATAAATTTATCCAAAGCTACATGAGTATTCAGATATTCTAAAATGTATTAAACTACATTTGCGTATGGATATACTTTAAACATATATTTTATTTAATCTTTTTTTATCCTTAGTGAATTACGAAATAACAGGAAATGACAAAAAATGTCTTACCTTTCTCTAAGGTGAATTTAATTATTGACGTGTCCTTCATTGACTTGATTTGTTTATAGTACATAATTCTGTAGAATGTGTACATATGTTTTTAAATTTAGATACATATTTGTTGATGCTAATACATACAACTTTAAAAGGTATTTTAAAAATAGAAAAATCTAATTTACAAACTACTGATGTAACAATAATAATATCATTGACTCAGTTTGGAATAGACTTTGTAAGTCTATTTATTTCAGTACCTACTAAGTCATTTAATCATTGGAAAATTCAAAGTTTACATTTTAACTCATACTTTGGTGAACTTTTGATGACAATAGTCTTATGCTTTGTTTTGTTTTTCAGACTAATCAATCTTAGTTCCTTCAACTATTATATGATATTTTATAATTAATTAATAGTACAGGTATAATTAAAGTCCCATTTTTTTTAGCACATAGAGGTTACTTGCATTCCTTAGCTAGTGTCTCCCTCCTTGCATCTTTCTAACCTCTTCATCATCACATGCCCTTCTGTTCATTCTAATCCTCCTGCCTTCCTCTTAAAATGACCCTTGTGATTACATTGGATCCACCCAGATAATCCAAAATAAACTCCCATCTTGAAATTCTTTAACATATTCTCATTTTCAAAATCTCTTTTTACCATGTAAGGTAACATATCCACAGGTTCAGGAGTATAGACATTTTTGCAGGAGTTGGGAAGACACTGATCGGCTTACCATACATGTCTTAATACAAACCTGCAATAGTCAGGAAGCTGAAGATACAGTATAAAACAAACATCTGAATATATCCAACGGTCTTACATTCTAGAGGATAAATAATATTAGGTGAAAATCACAACATAACGACCACATTTTAAACTTTGAAGTATTGTTTGGTGAAGAAAACCTCTAAGATAACCCCCAAAGTTCTCTACCTTCTAATATTTATGCCTTTGTGTAATCCTTTCTAACTGAGTGTGAGCCAGAACTAGAGACTCACTTTCTAAAAACAGGACATGGCAACAGTGATAAAATGTCATTTTCTAGATTATGTTTCAAACAAACCGTGGCTTCCATCTAGTTACCCATATTACTTACCCACAGGAGCTTCTTAGAGGGAATCCAGCTGACATCTTGTGAGCTTCCTCATGGAGAAGACTATGCAGCAAAAAACTGAGGGAAGCCTTTGGCCAATAGTCAATTAGGAACAAAGGGCCTTAATCCAACAACATAGAAAGCACTAAATCTTGTCAATAGTTACATGAGTGAGTTTATAAGGATCCTTCCCAGTTGTAGCTTTGTAAGGGACCCTGAACCAGAGGTACCCAGCTAAGCCATACCTAGATCCCTAAGTCATGTAAACTGTGAGTTAATAAAAATTTGATGTTTTAAGTCACTGAATTTTAGGGCCATTTGTTATGTAGCAGTAGATACCTAATGCAGTTTTCATTTAAACTTGAATTTGATGCCATTAATAAGGGCGAGTACTATCTGAATTACAGAGTTTATGCCTATTAAATAATAATTATCCAGTTACTTTAATGTATTTTTAAAATATTAATTAAATCAATTAAAAACAATAATCAACAATAAATACAATGAAATGAAAAAAATAGTTACTAAGATAACAATTATCTTGGAAACATGAATTAAACATAAAAATCAAGGAATGTCTCTCTGTGGGTATTCTTTATAAGGATCTAAAGGAAAAGAAGGAACAATCATAGCAAAGAGCAGAAAGATTATTCTAACAGAATAAATGATCATGTTTAAATGCCTAGAATTGGGAATGAGCATTCTCTTTAGATATTAAAACATAGTCAGTACAAAACAAAACTAAACTAAAATGCTTTCCATTTGTGTCTGGACGTCAGTAAGTAATAATAGATAGTAAAAGATGAAATTGAAGAAAGAAAATTAATCTAAATGCATGGCTTGAAATATTATGATAGAAAATGAATTTAAAATTCAGTGCAATGGGATTGTTCAAAGAAAATAATCAATGATGAATCCTGATTTCAATTTGAGAATCTAGATGTGATGGCTAATTTTATATATCAACTTGACTGGGCTTCTGAGTACCCAGATATTTAGTTAAGCATTATTCTGGGTGTGACTGTGAGGGTGCTTACTGGATGTGATTAACATTTCAATCAGTAGATTGAGTAAAGCAGATCACCCTCCCAATATGGTTGGGCCTCATACAATTCATTCAAGGCTTGAATGGAACAAAAAGGCTGAGGAAGGAAGAATTTGCTGTCTCTGGGTAAACTATCTTTGAGGTGGGACATTGGTCTTTTGTCTTGAGACTTGGACTTGGCCCAGAATTTACACTATCAGTGCTCCTGTTTTCAGGCCTTAAAATTTGGACTGGAACTAAACCATCAACTCTCCTGGGTCTCCACCTTGCTAATTGTTGATATTGGGACTTCTCAGCCACCATAATCACATGAGAAAATTTCTTGTGATCTCTTTATATACATCCTATTGTTTCTGTTTCTCTGAAGAACCCTAACAAAAGAAATGTTGTCCCATTTATTTAAAGATGATGAAGAAATAAATAAGTTCTAAAGCAGGGGGGAAATAAAGAGTCTAGCTTTGATCATAATATATTTGATTTGAAATAGCCAATTGCAGATGTCAAGGTGGAATTTTATTAACAGATAAGTTTTTAAAATATTTTTAAAAATTTAATTACAGTTGGCATAATATTAGTTTTATGTATAAAACATAATGATTTATGTAAAACATAAGATACATTTATATATTACAAAGTGATGACCCCAATAAATCTAGTGCCCATCTGACATCATACGTAGTTATTACAATATTATTAACTATGTTCCTTATGCTATACTTTACATCTCCACGGCTATTTTGTAACTATTAATTTAGTTCCTTTCCTCTTTTTAAACCCCCTCCGATCATCCTCCTGTCTGGTAACTATCAAAATATTTTATGTATCTCTGAGTGTCTTTCTGTTTTGTTTGTTTATTTTGTTCTTTAGATTACACATATAAGTGAAATCATATGGCATTTGTTTTTCTCTATCTGACTTACTCCACTCATCACAATACCCTCTAGATCCACCTATGTTGTTGTAGACAGCAGGAATTCATTTTTTTATGGCTAATATTCCATTATATGTATGTACTGCCTCTTCTTTACCCATTCATTCATTCATAAACACTCAGGTTGCCTACATATCTTGGCTATTGTAAATAATGCTGCAATGAACAAATGAGTTTACATATCCCTTTGAAGTAGTCTTTTGGGTTCCTTTGGATAAATACCCAGAAATTTAATTATTGAACCCTACTTTATCTCTTGCTATGGCCTTTGTTTTATAGTTTATTTTGTCTGGTATGGTATTGCTACCTCATCTTTTATTCTTTATTTGTTTCTGTCTTCATATAATATCTTTTTTCATCTCTTTACTTTCGGTCTGTGTGTCTTTTGATCTGAAGTGAGTCTCTTTTAGGCAGCATATATATGGGTCTTGTTTTCTTATTCATTCAGCTATCCTATATCTTTTGATTGGAGCATTTAATCCATTTAAAGTAATTTTTGATAGATATGTAGTTATTGACATTTTAACATTTATATTTTTAACTTTTTTCATTCTCCTCTTCCTACATCTCCTCCTCCCCCTCCTCCTCCTCTGCCTTCTCTTCTTTCTCTTCTTCTTGTTTTTCTTCCTGTTCTTGTTCTTCTCTTTCTCCTTCTTCTTTTCTTCTTCTTCTTCCTTCTTTTTCCTTTTCTTTTTTCCCCCTAACATTTACTATAATACTGGTTTGATGATGATGAACTCTTGTAGCTTTTTCTTGTCTGGGAAGCTCTTTATATGAGCTTCTATTCTAAATGACAGCTTTGCTGGGCAGAATAATCTTGATTATAGGTCTTTACTATTCATCACTTTGAATATTGTCTGCCAATTCTTTTTGGCCTGCAAAATTTCTGTTGAGAAATCAGCTGACAGTCTTATGGGAGCTCCTTGCTGCTTTTAAGATTACCTCTTCATCTTTAGCCTTTGGCATTTTAATTATGATATGTCTTGATGTGGGCCTCTTCAGGTTCATCTCTTTGGGACTCTGCATTTTCTGGGCTTGTATGTCTATTTCCTTCACCAGGTTAAAAAAAAGTTTTCAGTTATTATTTCTTCAAATGGGTTCTTAATTTCTTGCCCTTTCTCATCTCCTTCTGATACTCCTATGATGTGAATGCTGGTATGCTTGATGTTGTCCCAGAGGCCAGTTAAACTATTCTGATTCAGCTGTTGCCTGTGCCTTAACTAGGTGCACTTAGTATGAGCTACAAAGTGACCTGCAGATAATAGCCACTTGGGCTGACTTGGAGGTACCTGAGAGAGGCTAAACTATGAACTGAGGCTGGTTGAAACTAGTGCCAGGCTTGGGGATGCTTAGCAAGAGGTACAGGACACACAGATGCCAGATGTTGCTTGTTAGGGGTTCGTGAACTTTTGAGAGATTTTAGGAAAGTCTACAGCATGAGCCAAGACATGCTATTTGGATGGAAAAGCCATTAGAAACAGCTTAATTGGGCCTGAAATTTGGGTTGGTAGGTGGGGTCCCAGGGAATTACTTGGGTGGGTGAGCTGTGCTATCCAGCTTGATGGAAACTCAGATATGGATGCCACCTGTAACTACAGGCTAGGAGTGGGAGGAGAGCTCTACAAAGAAACAATGGCTTAGGATAGCACTTCTGTTTGGGACAAAGCTGCCTCTCCAGCTCTCTCCGTAAAGCCAGACCATTCAGTTCCTCTCCATATGTCCCTGTCACCTTTTGAGCTGCTTCCCCAGCACTGGAGTTCAGAGAGAATCCATCAGCAAGTCAGATTGTGTGTGGGTCCATTAAGAGGAGCACCTGGTGCTCTAAATGCCCTCTATCTCCCTCAGCCACAATCTCTGCTTTTTTTCACAGTTAGAAGTTGTAAGGCCTTCTCTTCCTGGGTTTGGAACCCTGGGCTGGGGATTCTGGTGTGTGGCTGGGGCCCCTCACTCCTCAGGGGAAATCACCACAGGTAAGATATCTCTTCTAATATTTAACTGCCACACATGTATTTGGCAACCAGCCTGTTCCACATCTCTGCCCCTCTTACCAATTTCAAGGTGGCTTCTTCTGTTTTTCTTTAGTTGTAGGGCTTTTGTTTAGCTAGACTTCAGACGATTCTCAATGTTGGTTATTCTGTATAGTTTAGTTGTAATTTTGATGTGATCATGAGAGGAGGCAAGCCTAGTGTTTATTTACTCTGCCATCTTGCCTATAAATCACCAACTTATTTTATTCATTATTTTAAAAAATACTCATCTTGGGCCAAAGATATGGCAGCTCACAGAGGTCTGAGAAATGTAGATTAGAAAGTCAACAACATATAAGATGATGTATCAGTTATATATGCTATGCATGTAAGTAACAAAGTGCCTGATAAATAATGACTTAAATAGTAAGAGTTTATTTTTATCATATAGCAAGAATTCTGATGGTAAAGGCTTACTATTGTTAAGGTAAAGGTAAAAGCATTGGTTCAGGGACTCATTAATGTTAGAAATCTTTGTGTGTATGTATATGTGTTTAATCTTCCTGTCATAGGTACAAGTTCACTGCAGAAGTTCCGGCAATCATGTCATAGTCGAATATGGGAAAACAGGGAGTAATAATGAGTGGAATGCATTTGAGCACATACTTACCTCTTATAAGAGGCACGATATCATTCTTAAAGACCTCTTTGCTTCTTCCTTTTTACTGGCAAAAAGTCAACCATAGCTTCACCTCTAGACTAAAGACTAGGTCTATTTTCCCACAGATGTAGAGATCATAATTTAATACATGAGAAAAAGAGAGACATGACTTCAGAATAGGCATCTAATAGAACTCCAAATGTATATGGAACAATTCAAAGCCAGGGGATAAATTAGTTTGAATTTAATAAAATTAAAATTGCAGCAAACTTTTCCCCATTGACAACAATTGGTGTATAAATGAGTATATGACCCATTTCTGGCTAATAAAACATAGTATTTCTGAAAACTTCTGTCAATGTTATATTACCTGTTATATAAAAACATCAGGAAAAACATTTTTTTTTCCAGTTTTCCCCTTATGTTCAGCTCAGGATGCTATTGTATAAGAATAAAATGTTTTACGACATGGTAGCCATTTTGCAACCATGAGGTAAAGACCAAAACAATGTCAGTTACAACATGGCTTCCTAAATTTATTGATTCACTCAGCTAGTATTTTATTAATTAAACTAATGCAACTTGGGGACTCTACAATGTGTAGCTTAAAAGGCCATGTAGAAAAAAGATGTTACTTAAATCCATGGAAATGTAGACACTTAATGTAAAGGGAGAAACTTCAGAGAGAAAGCAGACTCATTATGAAGCTAAGTAAAATTTAGGGAGTACTAGATGAGGAAACTGCTAAGGAACAGAGAAGTGGTAAAAAGAAAACCCAAAGAGTAGTGTGTTCTGGAAACTGAGAGGATATTTCATTAAGACAGACATTGTGAACTATGTGGAATGCTACTAAAAGTTCAACCATTTTGGAACAGTAATTAAATAAATAACATAAGTAAATAAAACAGTAATTTAAAAATAATTTTGACAATATGAAAGCTGTTGGAAACCTTGAAAAGTGTTTTCTTTGATACTTGGAGAAAGATGCTGAAGAGAACATAGGGTTTGAGAAAGCGTAACTATAAAGTTTAGAAAAAATCTGTCAGAGTGTTTGGTCATGAAGTAAAATTGATAAAAGGAAATAAATAAAGCATGTTTAATTGTTGCAGTTATTATCTAGTGGTATGTACTTAGAGAAATTTGCTGTGTGATTATGTTATAAGCATTGGAGAAAGATGATAACGTTGGGAAAAAAAGAAACCATGAGAGTAGTACACCTGAGAGGAGATGATCTCTGAAACACAAGAGATTAGCCTCTGACTGAGTAACAGTCATTTTCTTTATTTTGTTGATGAGACAAAGACATTTCTTAGTTGGTTTGAGAGAGAGTGAGCAAATGGTCCATTATTCTCAGATTAGAATTAGTTTACTTTAGTCAGTCTACCAATTCCAATGTTAATCTCAATTAAGAATACCCTCACAAACACACCCAAAAATAATGTTCAACCAAATATCTGGAAAATTATGGCACAGTCAACCTAACACATAAAATTAACAATTATGATAACTATAGAAGAATGATAGAAGCCTGTGGAGAATGTGTGCTATCAGACTTTGCTTAGTTTTGCTAAAATATCAGAACATTTTCTTGTCAACAAAATTTATACCAGGAAAATTTGTAATTTTATACTGTACAATTAATTCTTTAAAATCAAAGGTAATGTTTTTAATTTATTCTCATTGGATTACATTATCTGTTTTACACAAGAATACCTTTCTTCAAATAATTTTAATCATGGTTTTTAATGGTTTATGTCATTTCTCCTTTCTAACATCTTAGATCTGTAATTCTGGTGACTATGGCTTTCCCCTAAGCTTGGTATTCAATAATGGTCAAAGCTGACCTCAGGTCAGAGGTCAATGGCCCTCTATGGAACATCAGGATCATTAGCAGTAAAAAAAATGGGAAGATATTTTTTAAATATTTAACAAAGTAATTCTCACTGTATGCTTTAAAATGAATCAGATTCATGATTTCAGAAAAGTCTAAATCTTATTACATTTTTACCAAACCTGATTTGGAAGGTGGCAATCCCCTAAAGTTTTATTTAAATATCACTAAAATGTAGAAATGATATTATTTATAAGTAATATCAATCTAATTTTTGTTTTTCAAATAGTTAACTGCTCACATTGTGATTTTTGTTTATTTTGTTCTTGTTTCCTATACTACATATATTTCATAGTAACCAATTATTTCTCAGTCTATTTTTAGGTAAAATACATATATATTTCAAAATTATTATAATATTTTTAATTGTTTAATTTTTTAAAAAATTTTACCTCAAGTTAGATTTTTTTCTGTCATCATCACATATCTGACCCCTTTTATCTCCCTCGCCCGGTAACCACTAGTCTATTGTCCATGTCCATGAGTCTCTGTTTGTCTTGTTTGTTTGTTGCTTTTGGGTTTATATTCCACATATAAATGACATCATGTGATTTTCAACTTTTTCTGTGTGGCTTATTTTGCTTAGCATGATTATCTTGAGGTCCATCCATGTTGTCGCAAATGGCAATATTTCATCTCTTCTTATGGCTGAGTAATATTCTATTGTATATATGTACCACAGCTGCTTTAGCCAATCATCAATTGTAGGACACTTTAGTTGCTTCCATGGCCTGGCGATCATGAATAATGCTGCTATGAACATCGGTATGCAAATATATTTTCAGATATGAGTTTTCAAGTCTTTGGGGTAAATACCTAATAGAGGGATTGCTGGATCATATGGTAGATTAAAATTATTTATAATGTCTGCTGCTTTTCTAGTGATAACATGGAAAACAAATACGTGGATACTGGAGTGAATATGCTTGGGTTTTAGTTCTGGCTCTGATATTTATTAACTATGCGATCTTTAAAAACTTCTGTGTCCTCTATATGAAAGGATAGTGTCTTGTTTCAGGTGGCTATAAAAAAGTAAAATAGACTGCATAGCTTGTGAATAACAGATGTTTACTTCTCACAGTTCTGGAGGCTGGAAGTCTGAGTCCAGGCTGCAAGTACTGGTGATTCAACAGTCAGCAAAACTAATAGAACTCCTGCCCTAATGGACCTTATAGTCTAATGGGGGAAATAGTGTCAGTTGGGGGTAAGTGCTTTGAAAAGAAACTACAGGTAATAAAGAATAGAAGTTAATGAGAAATTGTGTTTTAAAGCTTGTCAGGAATAATTTCTATTAATAAATGACAACAGAATAGAAGCTAGTGAAGTAAGAAAAGATTATTCCAAGAAGAGAGACCAGTGATTAGAAAGGCCCAGTGATTAAAGCATGTTTGGTGTACTAGTAGGTGTGTAACCATCAAGGAGAAGAAGGGTAGAAGATGATGTTCAAGAGATAGCCAAGGATCAGTTCCTACTTGAGCCTTACAGGTTATGAGAAGGGATTTGTATTTTTTCTATATTATGAGAAGCCATTGGGAGATTTCAAGGAAGAAGTCATGTGATACATAACATAGGTTTAAAAAGAATTACTAGCTGAAATGTAAATTACACAGGGGTCCAAACTGGAAGGGTGAGGACAAGTAAAGAAGTTATTGCAATAATCTAGGTGAGAGTTAATGGTGGCTTGGCCTTTGCTAATAGCATTGAAGCTGGCAAGAAGCTGTAGGATGCAAGATTTGTTAATGGATTTATTTAAATGTGAGGTTAAGAGTTATTATGAAATTTGTTTATTTTGCAGCTTAAGCAACAAGGTCAATGGTAGTGATATATTCTGAGATAAGTAGAAGAAGGAAAGGCTATCAATAGTTTTGTTTAAGAATTTGTTTGAGATGACTTTTACTTAACCTGATGGAGTTATAAAAATTTATACTATACTGATGAATATAAATTTCATTTAAAGATAAAAAAGACACTATATTTAAAATATATTCATACTCAATTTACCAACGTAGTGTGCTACTAGCTAAGTCATTCAATTTAAGAGGGTTGTAACAGTTAATCTTTTTATAAATTAAAAGGATCCTACAACAAATAAAAATGTACAAAAGAGGTAAATTTTAACTAGTGAAACCAAGTGGAGATATTTTTTCAACTTGAGAACAAAAGCTGCTTACTTCTCATAATGTAGAATTTTAATTCTGGATATTCATTCTCTCTCTTCTCTCCCTGCTTTCCTCTCCCCTCTCCCCTCTCCCCTCTCCCCTCTCCCCTCTCTTCTCTCTCTCTCTCTCTCTCTCTCTCTCTCTCTCTCTCTCTCTCTCTCTGTCATCTATCTATTTATGTCAATTTATTTCATACATTCTGAAAAAAGTGGCCTCTTTCCTCAGGCTCAAAGCATATTCCTCAACTAGTGGTTTTTAAAAGCTTTCATGTTTTTATTCATTTACTCATAAAATAGGTCACCATTCATCAGTCTTTACCTTCTTGTATTTTTAAATTTTCTTTCTTGTTGTCTCTCCTGACTGCTTTTACAGTGCAATAAAATATTTGCCTTTACAAACTTAAAAATAAAACTCCTTTGGGCAATACTTTCTCCATTCTTGCAGTGCAAAATTCTTCCTAAAGAGAAAATGTTTGCTACGTTTCTTTCAAAATGAGAGACTTCACATGCCAGTCAGTTCTTGCCCTCCTACCATTATGCTCTTGTCTCTATTATTTTACTGAAATTGCTCTCTAAAAGGTTATTCATTGGCCTGCTAAATTCTAATAGGTTATTTCTATCTTTCATATTACTTGAATCTGTTTAACATTTGACACTTTTTGATCATCATTTTTTCTCATTTCTTGAATTCCAAGATCCTAAATTATAGTTTGAAATTCTAGTTCTTTTTTTATTTCTCTAAATATTTCTATTTATTTTTGCATTTCATCCTTGTGATGCCTCTTAAAAGTTAATAATTGCCAAGATTTTATTTGCAGTTTTCCTGTGCTTATTAATTTTCCTTATCCCTTTCTCTTTCTCTCCCTGTTTCTTTTTTTCTTTTTACAAAAACGATCAACCATCGTTGGACGATTTCTGCTGTTGAATAGCATATTTAGTCTAAGGTAATAGACCAAATACTCCTTTAGGGGGTATCATTCATCACTGCATCCCCAGAACACTGCCTGCTACATAATAGGTTTTCAATAAACGTTTATTAAACCAATATTTATTGTGCAAATGTGTCTTCTAAACTATAGACTGGTATTTACAACAGTATACAGATATTTATAAATAATCTCAAAACACTTCATACACAATATGAACAAAAGGATATCATTATTTTCTCTCAAATATTTACCAATACTCAGTCTTTCAAATTCTATTTCAGAGATATAATTTATATAACCACCCTGTCCTTAAACCCACAAGTAATCAATTACCGAATCCTATAAATTTACTTCTTTACGCGTCTCTTATCTAATCCCTCCTTTATTCATGACTGCTGCTATAGATTATGTACTCATTACCCCTCATCAAGACTGTGGGTGCAGCTGGTCTTTTTGTTAATAACACCTCCTTTTTCAATTCATACTTTACATTTCAGAAAAAAAACTCTATTTCTGAAATATAAACTTAACAATTTTCTCTCCTGAATATAAGTATTTGCTGATATCCATTGCCAAGACAAAGTTCACAAACTGGTAAAAGTATGTGGGACCATCTAAGATTTGTCACCTGCTTAGAGCTAACTTTTTCAGCTTTTACAATCTTTTACTTTTCTTCTGCTCCTTTACAACCTATGCTTTAGCCAAACCAAACTAAATTATATTTCTTAAATAAAAATCAGACTCTTTTATAAATCAATATTTTTTTAACTCAAGGTATACATTCTATTTGTCATATTCTCCCCCTACTACCAATCTTGCTGATCTAGATAACTTTTTATTTTCAAGACACAGCTCAAATATCCTCTTCCCCAGGAAGAATATCTGAATTCCTACTCCACAGGTAGAAGTAAACGCCTCTACCTTTCTTATGTCAAACTTATTCTATTATTTATACTGATCATTGACTGTAAACTCTTAGAGAGTGTTCTTACTTCATTAGCAGCTTTCATAGTGTCAAACACAAAAAATAGAGGCTTTATATAATCATGAGTTATAGAAATTTCCAAATGGAGCTTTCTTTTTAATATCCATTTTAGCTTTCTCAGTCTAGACAAATAATTCAGAGGGAAAAACTTCTGTGGACCATACAATATATTACAGATAGAATTGTTTTCTTAGTTTAATCATAGACTCAAGTTGCACTTTAATGGAAGATGACATTTTTTTTAAAGTTTATTTTGTACTCAGTATCTTAGAATATGTTAGAAAGATTGATCTTTACTGTGGTCAGAGTCTATGCTCCAACAATGGCTTTGTGATTTGTGATGGAGAAGAGATACTTTTTTGTTTTTGGAGGGAGGAAGAATTAAGATTATCTTGCGACTGAATGGTTATCTCATACCCAAGATAAAGTCAAGGTAGCCTGATTTTGTGGCTAAAAATATTACAATAAGGGCAGCATCCAGGGTAATTTCTAAAGGAATAATAAAATCATGCATACACACACACATGCACACATCACACGCGCGCGCGCGCGCGCACACACACACACACACACACTAAGTTCATAAATCCATTGAAATTTTGGACAAACAGAAACTAAGAATTTAAATTAATATTCTATATCTGGAGAAACTTCAGGGAATGCTCATGAGAAGTCAGGTTAATTATGTTATCTTTCTGGTGAGCCAAAAGAAAATGTGATTATTTTAAAAGATTATTCTCAATAGATAATGAAAGCTTACCAATAAATGCTATTTTAAGTTAATTTCAGTTAATTAAACAGACAATATTAAAGAATTGTTTATTAGAACAACTTTTGCAGTTATTATCTAAAAGTTGCCTAGGGACTTCTAAGGCTTGAAGGTCACAACTATTGATATAGATTATTTTAAAACTGATGAACTGCCTCTCATAAATATAGCTGTATTTCTCACTTATGAAGTTAGGATAGAAAAATAAAAGTGATTATCTCCCTTTTTCTCTAATAATGTTCACTCCCAATAGTAGAGTATATTTTTAGAGTATTTTCAGAGAGATAAATAATTACTATTAAAAATAATTTCTTAATTAAAGAACATCTTCACCTAGCTAAATAAGAAAGTGAGTACAAAAATATATGTTGCTAATATTTAAATACTATTGAAATTATTAGAAAACATAAAATAATTGCCAATAGACCATTGGTAGCTTGAGAGAAGTTATGCTTTGTGTAAAAACTAATTTCCATTTCAAGTCATAAAATAATGTATTTTACTTTACATCTAATATATAATTTTCTGTTCTTCAAAGTATATTAACACAATTCAAAGACCAAAGTAATTTTATAGAAAATCAAAATATTTATGGGCTCACTAAAAACAATATAAAATAGAAAAGTTTTTTTTTTTAATTTTTCAGATTGTATAATCTTTCAAATAGAAATCTGTTGCAGGGAGATTTTCTTATTAGCATATTTGTGTTAGGCTTCTGATCTTCTTAATTTTTTTAATTATTTATTTTTCATGTCAGAAGGGCTATAAATCTCTTGATGCTTGTTCTACTCTTGTTACTGCAATAGGAGAAAAGAAAAAATTTCAAAGTACACATATTCTTTATCATGCTTTAGTACAATCCTCTCTCAAAGCTGTTTTTAATCTCTCTCTCTCTCTCTCTCTCTCTCTCTCTCTCTCTCTCTCTTCTTATCCCCTCTCTTCTCCTTCCTCCCACCTCACTCTCAAATCTCGTTCTTCTTTCTTCTCAGAATTCAAGTGTGCATTCTCCTCACCACTGATTCAGTCTAAGGATGAAACCAAGATAATGTTTCCTCAGATTTGTAATTTGTAGAGCCATTTCTCTGCTGTCATTATCTAACTCTGAGTTAGAAATCTTTTCTTTCTTTCTATTAGTGTTAGTTTTTCCCATATGGACCATAAAATTTAGTTTCTTGCTAAATAAACCCAATTTAGCATCCGCGTGGTTTTACATCTAATGTAGCTCCTTTCCTGAGAAGGAGGAGCAGTCAATGTTATAACTGAGAATATCAACAATTCTGCAGCATCCATCCTGACAACTAAAATTTTCTCTCCTCTCTCAGAGTGACTGTCTTATACTGTTCTTAACAAATTCTTTCTATCAACTTAAGTTTCTAGAGGATTAGTATTCTCTTTCCAGACTTTTCAACTGGACAGGCATTCAGAATTCACATTTGTGATGTTATTATTTTTATGTTGTTTCTTTTCATTTCCTAGCAGATTAAAATAATAAAACAAAAATATTCTGAATATAGGTCTCTATTGAACATATTTAAGTTTTAACCATCCAGGGTAATAGCTTATGTAAAAAAAATATGAACAGATATAATTCACAAGCAAGCCCTAGTTCCTTGATATAAAACGGCAATTGAGTACCATTAGTAAATTTTAGTTACATCAAGAATTGTGCAACAAAAATTACCTGAATATAAATTCATCTGAATGATATCTATTTAATTTCAGGTTGTGTATATGGTATATTTCTGTATTATTTTAGATAAGCTTCAAAACATGACTGTGTTAGTATCTATAATTTGAAGTGGAAATGGTATCATAAATTCAGGCTTTGAACCACTTTATAGAAATGTGAAAAAATAAATTAACAGGCAAAAGGCCAATGTTTGTACATTGAGGGAGGAGGGTACCAGCTGTTGGTCAGTTCCTGCAGCAATTTGGAATGGGATAAGAGAACAAATGTGATTATATTTTACATTTTTCCAGTGGTGTGGAAAGCAAGAATAGTCAGATTTTACATCAGAAATACCCTAGACAACTTTTTCTTCTCTTTTTTGAAACATATTGAAAATTATTTATATTTGTTGAAGGATTTTTTGTGTTTGTTTGTTTACTTTAAAATAATTTGCCTTTCCATGAATAGGAAGAAAATTAAATTGAATATTAGACAATTTTTTGAGGCTCCTCAAGTCAAAATGTAGTATAATAATCTCTTGTGGTTAAGAAACAGGCATTTATGTGTGGAGCTCCTGAATGTTTTCAGCAATGGAAATAGAGATGATGGATTTTAAAATCTGGTGGGTTTTTTGTTTGTTTGTTTGTTTGTTTGTTTGGAACTATGGTGGTGTGAGAGATGTCCTCAGATCTTTCACCTTGAAACAACAATAAGCTGAATGTCTCAAACTCAACACAAAAACATCCAAAATGCACACCACCAGAATATCTGAGCAAGGGATCTGCACATAAGAGCTACCACAGGTCAGAACTCCAGGTGTGGGGCAATAGACTGGGAGAAATAGAGAAGCTGTCTCTTGCAGCCACTGGAGCTACCTGTCGGAGGAGGGAGAGGAGAGAAGGAGTGGCAAGTTCCCTGAATAGCCCTGCCTGGGAGAGTTATGAGTTCCATGCAGCCAGTGGCAGGACCTAGTTATCAGGGCAGAAAGCAGAGAAGTGGGATGGCAGAAAAACAATAGTCAATTTTTACTGGCTGCGATCCCAAAACTGAGGGTGAGCTGCAGCCCCCAACACCAAACAAAGAGGGCCCCTCCCCCCATACCCTCTGAGACAACACCACGGAATCCCAGGGGAATCTGAGCAAACACTACCAAAACTGTTTCTAACACTGACAAGAACTGAAACTGAGGATAGTGGCATGATTAGATATGTACAAGAAAATAATAAGGCATTTTTAAGGCTTTATATAAAGTAGGGATTCAAGAGACATAAATGTCACCTACTGGAAAACAAAAGAAAAGCAGCTTCTTTGCAGCAGGCTAAAGAGAGAACTTTACATAAAAAATCTTCTTTCTGGAAAAACAAACAAATAAACAAACAAAAAAACAGAATACATTCCCATTAATGCCCAGGTACAGAAATAGTACAGTAAACACCATGAAAAACCAAGGTGACAAGGCATCTCAGAAAGAAAGAGAAAAATCTCCAGAAAGTAAGCTTACACACATAGAAATATACAGCTCAAATGACAGAGAATTCAAGATGGTACTTCTGAGAAAATGAAGTAAATTCCAAAACAAGTCATATCAACAATTTCAGGAACTGAAAAACAACTAGATAAGAGGAGCAGGGAGGTTGAAACTCTCCAAAAGAAGAGAATAGTTCTTCTGGAGATAAAAAAAAAAACATACTGTAAGAGTTGAAAAATAAAATAGTAAGCTTGGAAAATAGAGTCGACCAAATGGAGGAAAGGATCAGTGATATCAAAAACAGAAATCTAAAAATAAATCAGAAGGAAGATGAGAGAAACTGAAGAATGAAAAATAATGAGAGATATTCAAGAAAAAGCTGATACCATCAGGAGAGGACACATAGAACAATGCACATCATCATAGCCGAGAAAAAGGGGTAAGGACTAGAAAGCGTTTTTAGACAAATAGTTGATAAGAATTTTCCAAATCTAAGGAATGAGCTGGAGCTTGGAATTCAAGAAGTAAACATAACATGGAACTATCTCAACCAAAAAAGGTCTTCACCAAGACACATTATATTAAAATTATCAAACATCAATGACAAAGACAAAATTCTTAGGGCAGCCAGGGAGAAGAAAATGGTAACTTATAAAAGAAAACCCATTAGTTTATTCTCGGACTTCTCAGCACAAACCTTAATGCCAGACAGGAATGAAATCAATATTTAAACTATTAAGTGAAAGGAACTACCAGCCTAGAATAATGTATCCAGCTAAGCTTTATTTTAGAAATGAAGGAGAAATTAAGACTTTTCCAGACATACAAAAATTAAGGGAATTCTCCACTACAAGGCCTGCACTACAGGAAATACTGAAAGGCATCAGCTTGCCTAAAACAAAATAACAAAAAAAAATACATAATTAGAAGTAAAGTGACTATCAGGCAAATAGAAGCAGAAAAGTGCAATCCTTTCTAAGAGCAGGGCATTATAAGCTTAAATAATAATAAGACAAATTCTATAGCAAGATTGCAATGAACGCTCAGCATACATATGAACAAACTGAGATAACAATGTCTAAAAAGGGGAGGATTCAAAGATCCAAAGATCCAAAGAAGAATGGAGATAAACATGTGCAGAAGAAAATGGATGACCGGATGTGTGTGTGTGTGTGTGTGTGTGTGTGTGTGTGTGTGTGTGTAACTATCTTTTACATATTCACATATTCATAATGGAAATCACACACAGAAGATTCAGAACTGAAGTATTTAACATAAAACAAGAAGGACCAGAGGGAAAACCCTCAAAAGCCAACCAAATGAAAGAAAACAGAAACACAAGGACAAGTAAACAATGGAAACACCAACTACCAGAAAGTAAAAGATAAAATGGCTGTAAGAAGACCTCATATTTCAATAATCACCCTAAATGAAAATGGACTGAACTCACCAATGAAAAGGCAAAAAGTTGCAGATTTGTTCAAAAAGCAAAAGCCAACCATATGCTGCCTCCAAGAGACACATCTCAGCTCCAAGGACAATTATAGACTAAAAGTGAAAGAGTAGAAAATAATTACAAGCAATGGTATTCAGAGAAAAGCAGTAGTAGCAGTACTAATAGCAGATGAAATAGACTTCAAAATAAAAAAGGAACACTTCATAACAATAAAGGGAATCATGCACAAAGAAGACATAACACTTATTAATATCTATGCTCCCAATCAGGGAGCCCCTAAATATGTAAAGCACTTACTAACAGAACTTAAGAGAGAAACAGACCAAAACACTATCGTAGTAGGGGACCTAAATACTCCACTGTCGGGTATGGACAGATCATCCAAACAGAAAATCAATAAGGAAATAACAGCCTTAAATGACACATTAGACCAACTGGACATAATTAACATATACAGAGCTTTCCATCTCAAAACAACTGCTTATACATTCTTCTCTGGTGCACATGAAACCATCTCAAGAATTGACCACATACTGGGACACAGAGATTGTCTCAATAAAAATAAGAGGATTGAAATCATATTAATCATATTCTCTTATCATAATGCTTTAAAGATAGAGATCAACTGTGAAAAGAAAGCAGGAAGAACCACAAATACATGGAGATCAAACAACGTGCTACTGAAAAATACCTGGGTCAGAGAAGAAATAAAAAGAGAGATCAAGAGATACATAAAAACTAATGAAAATGATAATACAACATATCCAAACTTTTGGGACATGGTGAAGCGGTCATAAGAGAAAAATTCATATCATTACAGGCCTACCTTGAAAAACAAGAATGAGCCCAAATAAATGACCTAACACTTCACCTTAAAAAACTAGAAAACAAAGAACAAATGAAGCTGAAAGTCAGCAAAAAGGAAAGAAATCATCAAAATTAGAGCAGAAATAAATGCAATTGAAAACAACAACAAAAAAAATAGAAAAAATAAATGCAACGAAAGACTAGTTCTTTGAGAAGGTTAATAAAATTGACAAACTCTTGGCTAGATTCCCTAAAGAAAAAAGAGAAAGAACACAAATAAACAAAATCAGGGATGAAAGAGGGAAAGTTATGACTGACATTGCAGAAATACAAAGGATTATACAAGAATACTATGAAAAAGTATACAACATCAAAATTAATAACCTGGGAGAAATGGACCAGTATTTAGAAAAATACAATCTTCCTTGACTGAATCAAAAAGAAATGTAAAATCTAGACTGATCAGCAGTATGGAAACTTAAACAATCATCAAAAACCTACCAAAAAGTAAAAGTCCAGGATCAGATGGTTTCACCAGTGAATTCTACCAAACATTCAAAAAAGATTTAATATCTATTCTCCTCAAACTCTTCCAAAAAATCGAAGAGGAGACAATATTTCCTAACTCATTTCATAAAATCAATATCACCCTGATACTAAAACCTGATAAAGATAACACACAAAAAAGAATACTACAAACCAATTTCTCTCATGAACACAGATGCAAAAACTCTAAATAAGATACTAGTGAACAGAATACAGCAATATATTAAAAAGATTGTACACCAAGAGCAAGTGGGCTTGTTGTATGATGGTACAACATATGCAAATTGGTTAATATGATACACCACATTAATAAATTAAAAAGATAAGAATCATATCATCATATCAATAGATGCAGGAAAAGCCTTTGACAAGATACAGCATTTATTTGTGATCAATACACTTAACAAAAGAAGTATAGAAGAAAAGTACCTTAACATAATAAAGGCCATATATGACAAACCCTCAGCCAACATTATACTTCATGGAGAAAAACCGAAAACCTTACCTCTAAGATCAGGAACAAGGCAAGGCTGTCCACTACTGCCACTGTTATTCAATATAACATTGGAGGTTCTAGTAAGTGCAGTCACACTAGAGAAAGATATAAAAGGCATCCAAATAGGAAATGAAGAATCATGTCATGTGGATAACTTGATTCTCTATATAGAAAACCCTAACAACTCCACAAGAACACTACTAGAAAAAATAAACAAATACAGTAGATTTCTGAATACAAAATCAATGTTCAAAAATCCATAGCATTTCTATATCCTAATAATGAAGTGTCAGAAAAAGAATTGGAAAAAATAATTTCTTTTGCAATTGCATTAAAAAGAATAAAATACCTAGGGATAAATCTAATGAAACATGTGAAGGACTTTTATAATGAAAACTACAAGACTCTATTAAAAGAAATCGAAGAAGATACAAAGAAATGAAAAGATATTCCGTGTTTTTGGATTGAAAGAATCAACATAGTTAAAATGACCATATTACCCAAAGCATTATACAGATTTAATGCAATCTCCATCAAAATTCCATTGGCATTTCTTAAAGAATAGAACAAAAATTTATCAAATTTTTATGGAAGTACGGAAGACCCCAAATTGCCAAAGCCATCCTTAGAAAAAAGAACGAGGCTAGAGGCATCACTCTGTCCAACTTCAGTTTATACCACAAAGCAGCAGTAATAAAACAACATGGTATTTGCAGCAAAACAGAAACACTGACCAGTGGAAGAGAATCAAGAGTCCAGAATTAAACCCATATTTATATGAGCAAATAATTTTTGACAAAAAAAGCCAAAAACATTGAGTGGAGAAAAGAAAGCCTCTTCAATAAATGCTGCTGGGAAAACTGGAAGGCCACCTGCAAAAGAATGAAACTTGACTGTTGTGTATCATCACACACCAAAATTAACTCACAATGGATTAAGGACCTAAATATAAGACCCAAAACATTAAAATGCATAGAAGAAAACATAAGAACTAAACTCAAGGACCTTGGACTTAAAGAGGGTTTTATGAACTTGACCTCAAAAGCAAGTGAAGTAAAAGCTAAAATAAATGAATGAGACTACATCAAACTAAAAAGCTTCTGTTCAGCAGAAGAAATCATCAACAAGGTAAAGAAAGAACCATCTGAATGAGAAAACATATTTGCAAGCAATACCTACAATAAGGGCCTAATATTCAAAATATACGAAGAACTCATTCAACTGAATAACAACTAAAAACAAATGATCCAATCAAAAAATATGTAGAGGACCTAAACAGACACTTCTTCCTAAAGGACATACAAATGGCCAACAAATATATGAAAAGATGCTCAACATCTCTAGCTATTAGGAAAATGGAAATGAAAACCACAATGAGATACCATCTTACACCTGTTAGAATATCTATAATCAACAGGACAAGTAATAACAAATGTTGGAGAGAATGTGGAGAAAAAAGAACCCTCATACACTGCTGGTGGGACTGCAAATTGGTACAGCCACTATGGAAAACAGTATGGAGGTTCCTCAAAAAACTAAGACTTGATCTACTATATGATCGAGCAATCCTTCTACTGGGTATTTGCCCCAAAGACTTGAAAACCCATGTCCAAAAAGATATTTACACATTGATGTTCATAGCAGCATTATTCACAGTGGCCAGAACTTAGAAGCAATGAAGTGTCCTACGATGATTGGCTAAAGAAGCTGTGGTACATATATACAATGTAATATTACTCAGCCATAAGAAGAGATGAAATACTGTCATTTGCTACAACATGGATGGACCTTGAGATATTCATGCTGAGCGAAATAAGCCAGACAGAAAAAGTTGAAAATCACATACACATCTCTTATATGTGGGATATAAGCCTAAAAAAACAAATGAACAGAACAAACAAACAGAGACTCATGGACATGAACTATAGACTAGTGTTTACTAGAGGGCAAGGGTGAGAGAGGATGGGTAGATACACTGTTAAAGGGGGTCAAATATAAGGGATAGGTGGAAAGTGAAGTGGGTAAAGGGGATCAAATATATAATAGCTGAAGGAAACTGGACTTTGAGTGGTAAACACACAATAGATCATACAGATGGCAAATTATAATGTATTCCTAAAAATTATATAATTTTATTAACCAATATTACCCCAATAAACTTAATTTTAAAAAATGCTAAAAAATAAATAAAATCTGGTGTTTTATCAAATAATTATTGCTTTGGCTTTGATTTTCCAACTTTGTAATGTAAAAAGTTGAGTAAAGTATAAGTTATTTGTTTTTAAACAAGTTTTTTTTTTTTACACTACTAGAAAAAAATATACTCAGGAGGCCAGAAAACAGACAGATTTATCTAAATATTTTCTTACTATCAGCTATATCATCACTCAAGATATTTAACTGGAAAAAAACTACCAAGTGACATTAGAAGCATGGCAGCATGACGGATCTCCCCTGATGTATCCCCTTGAAATTACAATGAACACCTAAATCCCAACAAATGACACCCTACCTACACATAACTATGTCTGAGAGATATGTGCATAAAAGCATCTGAATGTGGGCCATAAGTGGGAGACTCCGAGGTGAAAAGAGAGAGAAAAACAAAGACAGGCACTGTGGAGAGCAGCCCAGAGCTCACAGCAGAAGAGACAGGAGGGGAGATTTACATGGTGGCTCCTTGGCTCTTTGAAACCCCTAACAGTCCTGCCTGATGGCTAATCATTTTCCATTCAGTGGAACCCAGTGATCAGGGCAGAGAGGAGGGCAGAGACTGAGCCCAGAGGGGCAACAGCTGTGTCTTAGTAACAGTGTTTGCCAGGCAGAAAGCTGAGTCATGGAGCCTAGCTGCCTCTCCCCACCATCCTACAATGCACCCCCCCCCATACCCTCTCAGAGCTAGCACTGAATCCCAGGGACGTTTGCACAACCAGAACTGAAACATACACTGCAGCCTGTCCTAGTGAGGGTGTGGTGATATTGAAGCAAAGCAGCTAAACCCTGAGCCAGCATTACTGGAAGGAAAACAGCCACACGCAACACTGAATACTCCCAAACCATCCCACCCCCACCCAGTAAAGAAGCAGTAGAGCATTATACATGAGTGTTGGGGCACTTCCAGAACTTCAGGGGTTTTTCAGAAACTTGGACCCTATTGCCCTTCACATTCTCCCATGGGAGAACCTGGTCACAAAGGAGACATACAGCTCAACAGAGAATAAAGGGCATTCTTCACCTCAAAGCAGAGATCCAACAAGCTTGGGTAGTGCAGGAGGCTTAAGTGTCACCTACTGGAAATCAAAAGAAAAGCCTATCCTTACCAAACTGCTAAAGAAAAATAATCATATAATAAACTTTCTTTAAAAAAAAAAGCAGATTACTTTCTCATTAATGCCTCAAAGGAGAAATAGTCCATCAAACATCATGAATAACCAAGGTGACAAGCAGCTCAGAAAGAAAGTGAAAAATCTCCAGAAAATAAGCTTAAAGATATAGAAATATGTGATTTAAATTCAAGATTGCACTTTTGAAAAAATTCAATGAGAGGCAAAAAAAAATCTGATCAACAATTCAAAAAACTTAGAAACAAAATCAATGAACAACAGGAAGAAGACTGAAATTCTGAAAAAGAACCAAATAGAACTTCTGGAGTTTAAGATTTCATTAAAAGTTATGAATAATGAAATAGCAAGCTTGGGAAATACAGCTGACTAGATAGAGGAAAATGTTTGTAATATTGAAGACAGAACTCTGGAAATGATGTAGATGGAAAAAGAGAGAGACTAGAGAGTGAAAAAAAGAAAGAACTGTAAAAGAAATATTTGACATCATCAGAAAAAGCAACACAAAAATAATGGGTTTACTAGAAAGAGAAGAAAGGAAGAAGAAAATGAAGAGCATATTAAAACAAATAGTCAGTGTGAATTTCCCAAACTTATGAAAAGAACTAGATCCTCAAATCCAAGAAGGAAATAGAACACCTAATTATCTCAACCCAAAAAAGCCTTCTTTAAGACATATTATTTTCATATTCTTTAAAATTAATTACAAAGAAGGAATTCTCAAGGCAGCCAGAGAAAAGAAGACAGTAACTTATAAAGGAAAACCCAACAGATTTATAATCGGTCTTTATAGCACAAACCTTACAAACTAGAAGGGAGTAAAACCAAATATTCAAAATATTGAAAGAAAGATATTAACAGCCAAGAATAATATATCCAGCAAAGCTCTCTTTTAGATATGAAATAAAGAACTTTTGAGACATACAAAAGCTGAGGGAATTTTCCACCACAATGCTTGCATTATAGGAAATACTGAAGGGGGTCATTCTACCTGAAACAGAAGGACAAAAAAGGTTTCAGTCAAGATAGCAGAGTGGGTAAATGATGTGCTTGCTTCCTCTCACAACCACATTAAAAGTACGTTTAAACTACAGAAGAGCCAACATTGGGAGTTATCTGAAATCTATCTGAAAAAATTCCTACAACTAGAGATACACAGAACAGAACAGAAGAGACTGGTAGAGGGGTGGGAATGTTAAATGGGCTGGTCCCACTTCCACATGTGGTGGTTGAAAATAAGGAGAAATATCTCAGCTACAGAGGTGCCCCTGGAGGAGTGAAGGGTCCTGGCCTTATAGTGGGTTCCTCAGTCCAGAGTTCCAGTGCTGGGAAGAAAAGCCCCCCACAACTCTGGCTGTGAAAAACAGTGGAGATTGTGGCTAAGTGAGATGAAAGGCTAGGAATGTCCCAGATTTTCCTCTTAAAAGGTCCTGCAAACTTACTCAGTGATAGATGTACTTGTTCTGAGCTCCAGAGCTGGGACAGCAGCTCAAAAGGCACCATGGACACCTGGGGAGGAAATGAATTGTCTGCCTTCAGGGAGAAGGCTGGGGGTACAGCTTTCTCCCAAACAGAAATTCTGGCAGAGGGTATTCTTCCTTTGTTGAGCTCTCCCCAATCTGGCTTGCAGACTGAAGTGGCCATCATACCTGAGTCTCCATCAATGTAGCTAACAAGGGTTGTCCCACTGGTTGAGTACCTGAGACCAACCTCTCCAAACTTGCAGGCCTACTCAAACTGCTTCCTGTTGATTTTCGATAACAAATAGCTTGTCTTGGCTCATGCTGCGGAATTTCCTGAAATTTCTCAAAGGGTCACAAAACACAAACAAGCAGCATCTGGCCTTGGCGTGCCTTGTACCTCTTGCTGAGCATCCCCAAGCCTGGTATTAGCAGCACCTGACGCACTTCTTCTTGAGGCACTTCCAAGCTCAGGGTGGGTGGAGACCATCTATGTCTTGCTTGGTGGCTCATGCCAGGTGGCTTTGGGCTCAAGCTGCAGTTTACTTGGCTTGTGGAAGGACCCTTCCAAGGAGGCCCCAGCCTGCATGCCCAGTGGCCGACTTCAGTCTGAGCCAGAGCATCACCCAGGATCACATCTGAGGATGACATACCCAAAGAAGAGACAGACAGACACTAGAGCCCTGCTAAAGCAAATCTTGTTCTGTAGGGTCAGCCCCTGCACACAGCTGCTTCACTTTTCACAGCCAGTCATCAACAACCAACAGCCAGAGGGTCAATCTCTCCCACTGATGGACAAACAGAAACTAAGGCTCACCTGCAACAGAAGGGCACACATAGCCCATGCAAGTGACATACCCGGAGGTCTTGGCTCAGGTGCCCGGGGAAGACTGTGCAACTGGGCCCCACAGCACACCTACTACTCTACTAAAATTGGGAGACATAGTAGCCCTACCTAATACATAGAAACAAACACAAGGAGTCAGCCAAAATGGGAAGATGAAGAAACATGTCCCAAATGAAAGAATAGGACAGAGCTCTAGTAAAAGTACTAAACAAAATAGAGATAAGCAATCTACCAGATACAGAGTTCAAAATACTTATTATAAGGATGCTCTATGAATTTAAGGGAAGAGTAGAAGCACTCAGTGAGAACTTCAACAAACAGAAAACATAAAAGTGGTGATAGAAAGCATAAAAAAGAACTAGTCAGAAATGAATAACACAATAACTAAAATGAAGAATACATTAGGAGGAATTAACAGTAGAGTAAGTGAAGCAGAGGATCAAATCAGTGATTAGAATAGGGTACCAGAAAACATCCAATTAGAACAGAAACAAGAAAAAAGAATTTAAAAAAATGAGGATAGTTTAAGGGGCCTTTGGGACAAAACCAAGTGTATCCATATTCGCATCATTGGAATACCAGAAGGAAAAGAGAAGCAGCAATAATTTGAGAACTTATTTTAACAAATAATGACTGAAAACTTCCCTAACCTGGTGAAAGAAATAGACATACTAGTCCAGAAGCAAAGGGAATCTCAAAAAAGATGAACCCAAAAGGGCAACACCAAGACACATTATAATTAAATTGACAAAGGTTAAAGTTAAAGAGAGAATCTTAAAAGCAGCAAGAGAAAAACAACTAGTCACATACAAGGACGTTCCCTTAAGAGTGGCAGCTAATTTCTCAACAGAAACTTTGTAGGCCAGAACGGACTAGCACAAAATATTCAGTGATAAAAAGCAAGAACTCTACAACCAAGTCTACTCTAACTAGCAAAGCTATCATTTGATATCAAAGGACAGATAGACAGCTTTCTAGACAAGAAAAAGCTAAAGGAGTTCATCATCACCGAGCCAGTATTACAGGAAATGTTAGAGGGACTTCTTTAAGAAGATGGAAACAAAAAATAAGATAAAATATAAATATCTACATATCTACATAAAATATCTACATATCTAGCAACAATTACTTTAAATGTGAACAGATTACATGCTCCATTCAAAAGATAGGGTTGCTGAATGTATAAAAAACAAGACCCTTAAATATGCTGCCCACAAGAGACTCGCTTCATATCAAAAGACACACAGAGACTAAAAGTAAAGAAATGAAAAAAGATGTTATATGAAAATAGAAACAAACAAAATAAACTGGGGAGCAATACTTACACAAGACAAAATAGACTTTAAAACACAGGCTATAACAAGTAACAAAAAAGAACCATTATCCCACTTTTGGGTATGTATTTGAAGAAACTCAGAACACTACTTTGAAGGGACATGTGAATCCATATGTTCATTGTGGCATTATTTACAATAACCAAGATATGGAGGCCATCTGGGTGTTCATCAATAGATGAATGAATAAAGAGGTGGTACATATATATGATGGAATATTACTCAGTAATAAAAAAATGAAATCTTGCCATCTTCAACAATATGAGTAGACTTGGTGGGTATTGTGCTGAGTGGAGTGGGTCAGACAGAGAAAGACAAATGCCATATATATAAACTGTAGGATTCTACAAATGTAGAAACAAGCTCATATTTACAGAGAGCATTATGATGGTTGTCAGATGGGGTGTGTGAAATGGTTGAATAGGGAAGGGAATTAAGAGGTACAAATTGATAGTTAAAAAATAGTAAAGAAGACATACACTATAACATGGGGACTATAGTCAGTAGTAGTGTAATAGCTAGGTATGGTATCAGTGAATATTGGATTTATTGGGTTGATCACTTAATAAATTATATAAATGTCTAATCACTAGTACACCTGAAATTAATATAATATTGTATGTCAATGATAATTGAAAAATATATATAAATTAAAAATAAATAAATTTTTATAAAAGACAAAAATACATAACTATGATTAAGATGACTAACAGACAGAAAAGAAAAAAAATGCAACCCTTATTGAGAACAGTGTATTATAAGCTTAAGTGTTACATAACGGTTAATGGTTAAAAAAAAAAAACTTTAAAAAGAGAACAAGAAAACAGCTACTGCAACACAGAATGAACATAGAGCATAAATAAATAAGGATAATTTAAGACAACGAAAACAGAAAAGGGGAGAGAGTAAAGATTCAAATCTGTAAAGGAGAATGGACATAAGGAACATGCAGAAGAAAAAGAACTACTGTACATATGAAACTTTCTTTTACATAAACTTAATAGTAACTGCACTAAAAAAATCCAGAACTCAGACACACAACATAAACCAAGAAAGAAGAGGGAAAAACCATAGAACACCACCAAATTAAAATAACAAACACAAACACATGGACAAAGAAACAATGGAGACACTGAACTACCAGAAAACAAAAGATAACATGGCCATAGAAAAACCTCATATATAAATAATCATCCTAAATGTTAATGGACTGAACTCATCAAAAAGAAGGCATACAGAAGCAGATGGATCAAAAAAACAAAACCCAACCATATGCTACCTTCAAGAGGCACATCTCAGTTGCAAAGACAAATATAGACTCAGAATGAAAGGGTGGAAAACGAGGCTGCAAGCAAATGGTATCCAGAGAAAAGTGCATGTAGCCATACTGGTATTTGACTTCAAGATAAAAAAAGGTAATGAGAGACAATATGGACACTTCATAATGATAAAGGGAATCATACATCAAGAAGGCATAATACTTATCAACATATATGCTCTCAATCAAGGAGCTCCAAAATATATACAGCAATTACCAAACAGTACTAAAAAGAGAAACCAACAATAACACAATTATAGTAGGGGACCTAAATACCCCAATGTCATCTGTGATAGATCATCCAAACAGAAGAGCAATAAGAAATATTTTTAAATAACATATTAGACCAATTGGACATAACATTTACAGAGCCTTTCATCCCAAAACACCATATTATACATCTTCTTTAGTGCACATGGAACATTCCCAAGGATAAATCATATGTTGGGACACAAAACTAATCTCAACAAATTTAATATTGAAATTATGCTAAGCATATTCTCTGACCATAATGCTTTGAAACTGAATATCAACTACAAAAAGAAAGGAAGAATCACAAATAAGCAGAGATTAAACAATATGCTATGAAAGAATGACCAGGTCAAGACAGAAATATAAGGAGAAGTCAAGAGATATATAAAAACAAGTGAGAATAAAAGTGTAACATGTCAAAACTTTGGGGTCATAACAAAAGCAGTAACAAGAGAAAATCTTATATCATTACAGGCCTATCTCAAGAAACAAGAAAAATCACAAATAACAACCTAGCATTACTTCTTAAAGAACTAGAAGAAGAACAAAAGAAGCTCAAAATCATCAGAAAAAAAGGAAATAATAAAAATTATAGCAGAATTAAATAAAATTGAAAACAAAAAGACAACAGAAAGAATTAGTGCCACACAGGGCAAGTTCTTTGAAAAGGTCAATAAATTTACAAAACTGGGGCTATATTCACTAAGGAAAACAAGAAGTGACACAAATAAAGAAAATAAGAAATGAAAGAGAAGTTACCACAGATACCACTAAAATAGAGAATATCATACAAGAATAATATGAAAGATTATATGCCATCAAATTCAATAAGCTAGAAGAAATGGACCAGTTCTTAGAGATATATACCTTCCTAGACTGAATCACAAAGAACTAGAAAATTTAAATAAAAAATCTCCCAAAAAATGAAAGTCCAGGAACGGATGGCTTCCCTAAGTGAATTCTACGAAACATTCAAAGATTTAATACTTGCTCCTCTCAAAATTTTCAAAAAATTAAAGAAGAGGCAATACTTCCTAACTCATTTTATGAGGCCAACATTACCATGATACCAAAACCTGGTAAAGATAACACACACACACACACACACACACACATCAATCAATATCTCTGATAAACACAGATGCAAAAATCCTGAAGAAAATACTGGCAAATCAAATACAACAATGCATTAAAAAGGTTATACATCAAGATCAAGTGGACTTTGTTCCTGGGGCACAAGGATGGTTCAACATATTTAAATTGATTAATGTGATACACCACATAACAAAAAAATGGATAAAAACCATATGATCATATCAATAGATGCAGAAAAAGCATTTTATATCAAATTATACTACAAAACATTAATAATCATAACAGCATGGTATTGACAGAAAAACAGACACCCAGACCAATAGAACAAAATTGAGAGTTCAGAAACAAATCTCCACATATATGGGCAAATAATTTTCAATGAAGGTGCCAAAAACATACAATGGAAAGAGGAAAGCCTCTTTAATGAATGGTGCTGCGAAAACTGAAAAGCCACATGCAAAAGAATGAAACTAGGTTACTATCTGTCACTTTATGCTAAAATTAACTCAAAATGGATCAAAGACCTGAATATAAGACCTAAAACAATAAATTGGATAAGAGAAAACATAGTTACTAAACTCACGGATATTGGATTTAGAGAGAATTTTATTATGAATTTGACCTCAAATCAAAGGGAAGTAAAGCAAAAATAAATGAATAGAACTATATCAAAGTAAAAAGCTTCTGCATAGCAAAAGAAACCATCAAGAAGACAAGCCACAAACTGAATGGGAGAACATATTTGCAAACTATTTCAATAAGGGCCTAATATTCTATATTTATAAAAATATATATGTATATTTTTTGTAAAAAATGAAGAATCCAGTTATAAAATGGTCAGAAGACCTGAATAGACACCTCTCCCAAGAAGACATACAAACAGCCAACAGACATATGAAAAGATGCTCAACTTCACTAGCTATTAGGGAATGCAAATGGAAACCACAATGAGATACTACCTCACACCTGTTAGGATGGCTATGATTAACAGGACAATTAATAAGTGTTGGAGAGGTTGTGGAGAAAAAGGAACCCTAATACAGTGTTGGTGAAATGTAAATCGATACAGCAATTATGGGAAACAGAATGGAGATTCCTCAAAAAACTAAAAATAGAATTACCACATGACCCAGCAATCCTTCTTCTGGGTATTTACTCGAAAAACTTGAAAACATTTATCCACAAAGATATATGCACCCCGGCATTTATAGCAGCATTGTTCACAGTGGCCAAGACATGGAAACAACCAAAGTGCTCTTAGCTAGATGATTGGATAAAGAATATGTAGTGCATATATACGATGGAATATTACTCAGCTATAAGAAAAAAATGAGATACTGCTATTTGGGACAACATAGATGGATCTTGAGATTATCATGCTAAGTGAAATAAGTCAAACAGAAAAAGTTGAGAACCATATGATTTCACTCATGTGTGGGATATAAAACTGAAAGCAATAAACAACATAAACAAAGAAAGATTGATGGACACAGACAGTAAATTAGTGGTTATCAGACAAAGAGGGGGCGGAAGGAGGTAGATAGGGGAAATGGGATGAAATATTTGGTGATGGAAAAAATTTAACCCTGGGTGGTGAACACACAATACAATATACATATGACATATTATTGAATTGTACACTCGAAATCTATCTGATTTTATTAACTAGTGTCACCCCAATAATTTTAATTAAAAATTATCTCAAATTTCTTTTATTTTTTAAGATGTTTCCTATTTATGTTAAAAATCAATATATTTTTCTATACAAATTTTTAAATACATAGAGAAATAAAAATAACACATAATTATTATTATTTCTCTCCATTGGGAATTAATTGATTACTTCCAAATATAGATGTAAAAATATGTAATATGAAAGAAAAATGCAATTTAAAAAGATGATGGCAGAACTCTTCCAAGGAAAAGAATTGTTTTTCTTTAGAAAAAATAACTTGGTGATAGGTTTTGAGGTCATATTACATAGGTACAAATCCCAGCTTATTGATCTTATTGTCTTTTTACCTTTTGACACATTAATTAATCATTTCCCTCATCTGTAAAATGGATAAACTATTAATTTCTGTCCATTGGAGTTTATTTCCAAATTGAGTAATATGAGGTTTTTAGGTAGTACCTAGCTCAAAGTTTTAATACATATTAGTTGTCATCATTGTCCTCATCTTTATCATTATCATTATTTTCATTGTTACCAGTATCATTCATTGATGGCCCTTTAGGATGTGAAAGAAGATTCCGCAGCAAGAACAGGATGGACCAGGACGAGACAAAGATTGTAAAGTATAACAGGCTTTGAGATCTGTCCATGCAACAGGGAATGTGAAAGCTCAGTGATGAGAAGAAAAGGAGGGAGAAAAAAAGCAACACGGTGGAAATTGCCCAGGCTGTGGAAAAAATATAGCAGGTTAGAGATTTCCTTTGGTGAGAATGGACAAATGTGGATGTGTTCATTTTGCAGGTAAAGCTTAAAAGTGGAATTCTAATACTATTTGTAACTCACTATTTAAAATTATATCATAAATACACTTTTACATCACTAAATGTTTTTACTGTATTACTTTTAAGGGCTTTAAAGTGATAATCTTTAAAAGACAAAATTATTTAATTATGACTCTTGAATAAATATATAAGACCCCAAACGTAAAGAATAACCTTTCATATTGTAGGTGAAAGCATTAATGGGTAAACTAAGGAAACAAGAACCTCAAAATTGATCAACTTTCAAGAAAATTTTAACATATTTCATGGCTTCTTTTCAGACTCAGGCCTCATGGATAGAAACAAATAAAATTTCATTTACGAATTTTGTTCTTAATTGTGCTCTTCCATATTCTAGTATAAATTGACAATGTAGGACAGTGATACTTGCTCAGTTGGTTAATCTTAAAACTATTTTGATAATAATATTTATGTTATATATACGTGTATATATAATATAAATACAATGATTTAATGCTACTATTTTCTAATAAATCAATAAAAAATAAAGTTTATCAGTTTTAATTTTTTAATACAATATATATCAAGAGTTATAATACTCATTTTAAAAAACAACAACCCTTGGGATCCTCACCATTTTGGAGTATAAGGTGTTCTGGAGAACATAAAGTATTAAAACCTCTGCTTTAAGACAAAATGCATACAGTTTTGTTTCTCTGTTACTATTGCTCCTAGGACAGTCTCTATCTTTTACATTAATTATAAATTCAATCAAAAGAACTAATTTCTACTTTATTGAGAAATCTGGGGAGTGGAAAATTGAGAAATGTCTGTCATACTCAAAAAATTTCGCAGACAAGCAGAGCTCACAAACACACTCAATACAATCTTCTACAGCTGTTCACATCCTTTTAACACCTTCTTAAAATGGCAAAAATAGACATTTATAAACACAACCCCCCAAAATTCTTTCTGTATAACATAAAAAGAAGGAACAAAAGTATATAAGCTTAAAATTATGCTTAGTAATAAATGTTCCAGTTTTGCATTTTTAGAAATTAACTAGGAATCCAATGATTATTGATTCATTTACTCAATTTAATATCAGTATTTTAAGTTACCTAAAGGTATTGGAACTTATCTTCAAGCTGAGATAAACTAACATACTACAAAAACACAAAACATACTACAAAAATATAATTTCTGAATTTTTCACAATTGTAAATATCATGTGGGAGTAACTTTAGCTTATTTGATCTCTTAAGCTAAAGAAGTACAGGAAAAAGGAAAAATAGAATAATGTCTAAACTTGTATTTTTCTTGGAACAATAAATCAGAGAAGGGACTTAGCTCTTTCACCTCCATTGCTCACCCCATCCCTGCTGTTTTACTAAGGATTTGACATTTTAATTTATGTAATATATCTTGGTACATGACATGTTTTAGAAATATAGCTAAAGATTTCCTCAAATGTCTAGTAGTTGTTAAATATCATTCACATAATAAGACATCATTTCTCATCTGGCTAAAAATGCAAATTTTATCATACATTCTAATTTTAATATCACTTCTATTATATCTTCTAAATTCTAATAAATAAGTTCTAATTCTACTTTGATTTCTTATAGTATTTCTTCCATTTTGTTAACTCTTTATTATCTAAAATGAATGAAATATAGTGATAGAGAAAGAGAAAGGGAAAGATCATGAGGAGAAAAATTCGCAAGATGCTGTAGCTCTCTTCTCCAGGCTACCCATTATCCATCCAGCTAGTTTCATTCAGACATCCATTTCATCCAACACTTTCTTCTGCCACAGCATTTTAAATGTGTCTCTTAATTTACTGATGGGCTTTTTTCTTTTCCCTTAATTGTAGCTATTCTAGGATAGAAAGAGACTCATTTATTTTTAAGCCTCATAGCTTTGCTGTATGCCAGGGAGATACTCAAGGTTGAATAAATGTTTGACGAGTGGATCAGTGATTGAGAACTGATTTTAAAACCAGCTTTTTGTCTTTATTCAAGTTGAATTTATGCCAAATGTTATTTTAAAGGTAAAAATAAATAAATGCCTTTTTTTTCTTATTGATTTTGAGACTTTTCCGCCATCTCAGTTTCCTACCCACTCTGCCTGCTTTTGCTAACCTCTTTGATTAAAAAAATGATTTCTATTTTGAATTTTTTTGTCTTAAATAAGTTTTACACCCTCCTTCAATTAAATCAAAGGTAAAAAATTCTGACCTTGTGAAATATTTATACTAATGAGTGAAGTAAGACCTTCGCAACATCAATAACAAATAACCTGGCTAACCTAACAAGACACTATTTCATTGCTTTTTCATTTGCTGAATCACTAAATAATTTTTACTGTGAAAAAGCTTGGTGTGCCTACATTACATCATCTTTCTTTCCTCATTGACCTTATGTTTCATCACTATATTTATTCTTTATATCTTCATACTCTTCTTGCTTATGAAAAGCTATTTTGTGCACTGAGTAGCACAGTGCTGTTTTCTTGAGTAATCGTCATTATATTTCTGTTAATAAAAGTGAAAGAAAAATTCCCTTGTACCTGTAATTTTTTTCCCATTCCAAAATGAAGGGTGATTAGAAAGAGGATAGTGATAATTACTAAAAGTGGTCATTGGTTGTTACTTGATTCATCTCCTGGCCTTCCTTTCTGGTACCAAAAAGCTGAAATAGCTTACACTTTTTTATTTTAATACCTTTGAAATTTATTTTATTGTTCAAAGTTTCAATAGATAATCTTAGTTACAAACAATAGAATAAGATCCTATCTTCTCAGGAAAATAGGATTGTAGTAAAGGATATCAGGTAGACTATAGAATATTTGGAAAGCTATACTATTCTACTACTTGAGGCTGTAAAAGTAAAAGAAGACATAACCAATGACTAAAGTTTTATTTTATTTTTTTCAAATTGGAAAGAGTCTAAGTGCTTGAAAATATTTGTAGGTCTAAGTAATGAACAAGAATTTCAGAGGTGCTGATGAGCTATGTGGGAAGTCCTTGGAGTGTGGTTACATTGGTATGTCTTTTGTAGGCTGACCATTAGATACATTCATGCGAATGCTTAGAGCAGATGTGAAAATGGCTTGCCTTCTTTGGCTTGGCATTACAGAGTCTTCCAAATCCAGGTCTACATCTCACATACAGATCTAAAAGACCCCAAACTAATGAATCCTTCAAATGGTATGTCATTCAAACCAAGAGAAGTGTCATTTAACAATTAGCTTAGTTGGTGGTGTTTTTATTAGTCATTAATTCTTTAAAAATTAAATTTATTTGTGGTGGAATATGCATATATTATAAACAAATATAATACCAACCTTCATTTATAGTCGTGGTACATATGTCTTACGAACAAAATAAATTTAAATGTTATTTCAAATGAAGTCAAGAAATTCAATTATATGGTACTTACACTTAACTTAAAGTAGTAAGTTAATTATTAATAATTTTTTTTGCTTATTCTGAAGCCCTGAGTTATCAATCTAAAATATTAAAAAAATATATATTGTTAATTGTGAATGGGTGTATCATTTCCATCCTTTTTTGAACAAAAATGTGAGATACTGGGTCAAGAGCACAGCTAACTTCTGGTATCAAAGAGCAAGCCCTTTCCTGTAAGTAAGGAAACTAGAAGCCTTAGTTTGCTAATGTCAATAATAATATCAGCTAATAGTTATTGAATGCTTAGTTTATGCTACATTTTTACACATGTTACTTTTTCTAAAGAAAAAGTGCTTTATGAGTTGAATATAACTATGTTTTAAAATTAACAGAATAGGAAATTGAGTCTGAGAAGCAAAGCCACTTGCTCAAGGACACCTACTTTAGTTAGCAGTGGTATTCTTTACTCCATAGCCTATGCTCTTAGCCATAATGCACTACTTAAAGACTTTATAGTAGTTTATTATATAAAGGCATGCTTACTGAGCTCCGGTAGCATATTCTGAAAAGAACTTCTACTTTTCTATAGAAATTTTTATAAAAATTATTCTTTAGTTAGAAAGTGTAGAGCTCTGGAAAGCAGCAGAATGCTATGATTTAGCTTGGTTTATATTTCTGGAATTTACAAAGGCAAACCTTCCTGAGAGATCTGAGCTACTTATTCTTGTTAAATATACATAAGGCATATCATGTGCAATTAGATCATAATGTAGGCTGTTTTAAAAGCTATATATTAAAAATACAGGTTAAAATATCAAAGCCTTTCATTAAGATCTCTTCATAGTGTCAAAAGATCTAACACAAATAATACTAAGTTTTAGAAGATAACTTATTGAAATAAAAGTTTAGAAGGGAAAACTCTAAGATAAACTGACTGAGTTTAGATCCTGGCCCCATCACTTTGGCAGGCTACTTGAACTCTAGTTGCCTAACTACTCATCTGTTCAATGTAGATAACAATGTTGTTTGAAGATTAAATAAATTGATATATTTAAAGCACTTTCTTTCTCACACTATATATTTACTTTTATTATTAAATCAAATATTTTTACTGACATTTGTTTTTATTGATTTTATTTATTAACTCTCTGCCTCATTGTTTACAATGTAAAAGTCATGACATATTTTGTTTTGTTCACTCCTATATGCTCAGTGGCTAGGAGAGTATCTAGCACATAGTAATTGCTTAATATATATTTATTTAGTAAATGATTAATGAATAAATGCATGAATAAATGGAAAAATCAAAGAGAACTCAAAACAATGGCTAATTCTAGAAAGGCCAATTGGGTAAATTAAAAATAGAGGAAAAATAAAAACCAGTTCTCTTAAATTTTATATTATTTATAATTTTGTAAAAATACACATGGACACTTATTTTTAGTTAAACAGTATTACCATTTATATTTATATTCCTATTTCAAATAAAAATTTTATGAGGTCTATGAAAATAAAAAATTATATTTATACTGCTATATATTAAATACTGCCAATATTAAACTAAAATCTTTACCCTCAAACACATTTAAAATTTTCATTTTTTTAAAGTCAAAATAAATAAATTAATATATATATATTTCCTTAACAGAAACAAAAATAAAAAATAAAAATATAAAATATTTATGACTCTTATAAAATAAGTTATAATAGATAAACTTCATAAATTTGAGATTATTAAGTACATGGGTACCAACACATTAGCAAAGCTGCCCCTATGCTGTTAGTTTTCAAATATTCTCAGAAAATACATTTTAAATAGCTAGATCATTTTCTTTATAAAAAAACTTTGATATTGAAATATTTGATACTTAACATTGTGTAAATTTAAGGTGTACAACATATTGATTTGGTACATTTATATATGGTAGTTAATTGCCATTATAGTGATAATTATCTTTATCACATCACATAACATCATTTTTTTGTGATGAGAATAATTAAGATCTATTCTCTTAGCAAGTTGGATGATTGAAATATATTGTTGTCTATATTATATGTATTGTGCAATGGATTTTTAAGACTTATTTATCTACTAGTTGCAAGTGTATAAACTTGAACAACATCTTTCCAATTCCAAAAACCCTCATCCCCTGGTAACCACCATTTTACTTTCTGTTTTATAAGTTTGGCTTTTTAGATTTCATATATAAGAAATATCATACAGTATTTGTCTTTCTCTGTCCGAGTGATCTCATTTAGCATAATATCCTCAAGGTTTCATCCATGTTGTTGCAATTGGTAAATTATTTTTATTTAGTCGTAAAAAATATCAGTTATATGAAAATTCATTATTTGGTGAAAGAAAATGGAGTTATTTTCATTAAAAATATATAAAATGTAACATTGAAATGTTATTTTTCTGAATTAACTTTTTATCACCCTAAAAGAGAGGTATTCTATTATTTCAAAACTCAGTGTTACAGTAAACATTCATGAGGACTAGATTTGTTCATAAATATAATACATTTCTCTCTATTTTCAGGAGGAATATGAATAAATGCAGTTACCTAACTTTAGTTATATTTATTTTAAAAATACACAAAAGTTCACAAGAATAAAAATAGCAGCAGTGAGTCTTTCTTATAAGTGTGTTATCAATACACATTTTGGAAATACAAAACTTTGGCAATAAAATATTTAAATTTGATTATTTATTAAAGATAACATTAAAGCAATCTTACATAAAGAAATGGCATGAAAGCAATCTCACAATTGTAGAGGTGATATTTAAATATTTTTTATATAAATTAGAAATAGTGCTGACTTAATTCTAATTAAGTCATCTTAAGGAATTGTTTAAAAACCAAAATATAATATGTACGTTAACATCATTAAAGATGCAAAGTGTTATTTTGTTTCATATTTTGAAAGTTTTTAAAATGTGATTTATTGTATAATGTACATTAAGATAACTTAAAACACAATTTTATTCCAAATTTAATATGTATATAACTATGTGTTCTATAACATTGCCCTTAGAACTAATGTGAGCTGAGAGCTACTTTAATCACAACTTACAACTAAACTTCCTCATGCCTCTTACAAAATGAAAGTTTTATTCCTGTGCTTTAATTTTCTTCACTGACTTTCTTCTCACTTAAGTAACAAATTCATCTTTTAATTGCCTCAGGCTATAATATTCACTCAATTTTTCTTTCACATAAAAAAAGAAGCAGGCATTATATGTGTACACAAATTTAATAATGTCAATGTATTCATTACAAAGAGCTTTACTAAATATTTTACTAAATATCCTGGAATGCATTCATTAATTTACTTAATTATTCTTTATCTTCTTTATTTACACATTTACCCATTAATTTATTCATTCAAACATACATTTAACGAACTTTTTCTGAGAAGATGACAGTAATAGAAATTGAAATTATAGGGACTTTTGGTCAAATGGCATAGTGGATAGACACTGTGCTGGTTTCTTCTCACAACCACAACAAAGTTACAACTAAACTGCAGAACAGCCATCATTGGGAGTCACCTGAGGTCTGGCTGGACAGAAGTCTTACAGCTGAGGACATACAAAGGAGGCCACCATGAGAGTGGTAGGAGGAGTGGAGATGTGAACTGGCAGGTCCCACAACCACATTTGGTGGGTGAGAATCAGGAGGGATATCCTGGCTGCAGTGGTCCCTATGGAATAGCAGAGAAGAAAGGGTCACAGATCCACACCAGACTCCCCAGCCCAGAGCACCAGTGCCATGAAGAGAAGTCTCTACAACTTCTAGCTGTGAAAATCAATAGAGGTTGTGGCTGAGTGAGATGAAGAACTGCTGCAGTCCCAGGCATTTCTCTCAAAGGAACCAGGGATATAGGAAGAGGAACTGAGTTGTCTGGTTTCAGGGATGGGGGTACACCTTTGTCTCAGACAGAAGTCCTTTGCCTATCTTCGCAAAGGAAACAGAATCCCAGGAAATGCAGAAAACCTTAAACAGCCCACACCAAGACACATCATAATTAAAATCCCAAAGATTAAATAAATAAAGAAAGAGAACCTAGAAAGCAACAAGAGAAAAGCAATTAGTTACCTACAAGGGAGCTTCTATAAGACTGTCAGCTGATTTCTCAACAGAAACTTTGCAGGCCAGAAGGGACTGGTAGGAAATCTTCAAAGTCATAAAAAGCAAGAACCTACAACCAAGATTGCTCTACCCAGCAAAGCTATCATTTAATATTGAAGGAAAGATAAAGAGCTTCCAAGACAAGAAAAAGCTAAAAGATTTTATCACCACCAATGCAGTATTACAGAAAATGTTGGAGGGACTTCTTTAGGAAGAAAAAAAAAAGATTAAAAATATGAAGAATTAAATATAAATAACTATGTATCTATTAATAATTACTTTGAATGTAAATGGATTAGGTTTTCAATCAAAAGATAGGGGTCTGAATGGATAAGAAAATAAGACCATTATATATGTTGCCTACAAGATTCACTTTAGATCAACACACACACACAAAGGCTAAAAGTATGGAAAAAGATGTTTCATGAAAATGGAAACAAAGGAAAAGATGGAGGATCTTTGGAAACATAGTGGAGTGAGAGATGTCTCCAGATCTCTCCCCTTGAAACAATAAGCTGAACATCTAAAACTCAACAAAAAAACACCCAAACAGTACACTAGCATGTCTGAGCGTGGGGTCTGCACATAAGAGCTACCAACAGGTCAGAAACATGGGTGTTGAGCAGTGGACTGTGAGAAACAAAAAGCTGCCTCTCGTGCCACCAGAGCTACCTGTTGGGGAGAGAGAAGTGAGAAGGAGCAGCAAATTCCCTGAACAGCCTTGCCTTGGAAAGCTGTGAGTTCCCCATGTCTGGCATCAGGCCCTAATCATCAAGGCACAAAGCATAGAAACGAGATGGCAGAAAAACAACAGTTGATTTTTACCAGCCGCGGTTGCAAAACTGAGGCGGAGCCACAGCCCCCAACACCAAACGCAGAAAGCCACTCCTCCCATTCCCACTAAGACAGAACACTGCAAAGCCCCAGAGGAATCTGAACAAATGCTACCGAAAACTGTCGCTAAGACTGACAAGGACTGAAAATGAGGGTAGTGAACGTGATTAAATATCTATGAGAAAATAAAAAGGCAATTTTTAAGGCTTTATATAAAGCGGGGATCCAAGAGGCTTAGAAGTCACCTACTGGAAACCAAAGAAAAGCATCTTTTTTTGTAGCAGACTAAAGAAAGTCCTTTATATAATAAATCTTCTTTCTGGAAAAAAAGCAGAAAACATATCTATTAAAGTCCAGGTGGAGAAATAGTCCATTAAATGCTATGAACAACCAAGGTGACAAGGCATCTCAGAAAGAAAGAGAAAAATCTTCATAAAATAAGCTTACAGAAATAGAAATTTGCAACTTAAAATGACAGAGAATTCAGGATGGTACTTCTGAAAAAAGTCAGAGAGTTCCAAAATGAGTCATATCAATAAGATCTGGAATTGAAAAATCACCTAGATGAGCAGAGCAAGGAGATTGAAACCCTCAAAAAGAACAGAATAGATCTTCTGGAGATAAACAAACAAACAAACAACCTGCAAGAGTTGAAAAATGAAATAGCAGCTTGGGAAATAAAGTCAACCAAATAGAAGAAAGGATCAGTGATATCGAACAGAAATCTAGGAATGAATCAGAAGGAAGATGAGAGAAACTGAAGAATGAAAAATAATGAAAAAGAAATTCAAGAACTAGCTTATATCATTAGAAGAAGCATAAGAATAATGGGCATTATCGAAGGCGAGGAAAAGGAACAGGGACTAGAAAGCATTTTCAGACAAATAGTGGACAAGAATTTCTCAAATCCAAGGAATGAGCTGAAGCTTGGAATTCAAGAAGTTAACAGAACACCCAAATATCTCAATCCAAAAAGGCCATCACCAAGACACATTGTATTAAAAATCCACAACAAAGACAGAATTCCCAGGGCAGCCAGGAAGAATAAAATTGTAACTTATAAAGAAAAATCCATTAGATTATCCTCAGACTTCCCAGCGCAAATCTTACAAGCCAGAAAGGAATGGAATAAAATATTTAAACTATTAAATGAAAGAAATTACCAGCCTAGAATAACATTTCCAGCTAAGCCCTCCTTTAGATATGAAAGAGAAATAAAGACCATTCCAGACATACAAAAATTGATGGAATTCTCATTACGAGGCCTATGTTGTAGGAAATACTGAAAGCGGTCAGCTCACCTAAAACAAAATGACAAAAATAAAATACATAATTAAGAGTAAAGTGACCAACAGGCAAATAGAAGCAGAGGAGTATAAATCTTACTAAGAACAGGGCATTTTAAGCTTAAATAATAAGACGAGATTTGTTATAACAAGATAGTAATGAACATTCAGCATGCATAGGGACAATCTGAGATAGCAAAGACTGAGAAGGGAGGTTTCAAAGATACAAATTCGCAAAAGGGAATGAAGATAAGGCACCCACAAAAGAAAATAGATGACTGTATGTATATAACAATCCTTTACATATTCGTAATGGCAACCACACACAGAAGATTCAGAACTGAAGTATATAACATAAAACAAGAAGAACCAGAGGCAAAAACCACAAAATATATCAAAAACAAAGGAAACGGAAACACAAGGACAAGGAAGCAATGGAAACACCGAGCTACCAGAATGCAAAAGATAAAATGGCCATAAGAAGACCTCATATTTCAATAATCACCCTAAATGTAAATAGACTGAACTCACCAATAAAAAGGCACAGAGTTGCAGAATGAATAAAAAGAACAAAACCTAATCATATGCTTCCTCTAGGAGACACATCTCAGCTTCAAAGACAAATAAGGAGTCAAAGTGAAAGGGTGGAAAATGATATGTCAAGCAAGTGGCATTCAAAGGAAAGCAGGAGTAGCAGTACTAATATTGGACAAAATAGATTTCAAAATAAAAAAGATAAAGAAAGATACTGAAGAACACTTCATAATGATAAAGAGAATCATATACCAAGAAGACATAACATTTATTAATATCTATGTTCCCAATCAGGGAGCCCCAAATTATGTAAAGCAATTACTAACAACTAAATGGAGAAACAGACCAAAACAGTATCTTAGTAGAGGACCTAAATACCCCACTGTCGGATATAAACAGATCATCTAAACAGAAAATCAATAAGGAAATAACATCATCAAATGACACTAGATCAACTGGACATAATTGACATTTACAGAGCCTTCTAATGCAAAACATCAGTTTATACATTCTTCTCTGGTGCATGTAGAATATTCTCAAGAATTGACCACATACTGGGACACAGACATAGCCTCAACAAATATAAGAGGGTTGAAATCATACCAACCCTATTCTCTGATCATAATGCTTTGAAGATAGAGATCAACTGAAAAAGAAAACGAGAAGAACAATAAATACATAGAGTTTAAACAACATGTTATTGGAAAATAACTGGGTCACAGAAGAAATAAAAAGGGAGATCAAGAGATACATAGAAATGAATGATAATTGATAGTACAACATATCAAAATTTTTGGCACATGGCAAAAGCGGTCATAAGAGTAAAGTGAATATCATTATAGGTCCTTCCAAAAACAAGAACGAATCCAATAAACAACCTAATACTTCTTTTTAAAAACTAGAAGAGGAAGAACGAATGAAGCCTAAAGTCAGCAGATGGAGAGAAATCATCAAAATTAGAGCAGAAATAAATGCAATTGAAAACAAACAAACAAAAAAAATAGAAAAAATAAATGCAACAAAGAGCTGGTTCTTTGAGAGGTTACTAAAATTGACAAACCCCTGGTTAGACTCACTAAAGAATAAAGAGAAAGGACACAAATAAACAAAATCAGGTATGAAAGAGGGAAAATTACAATTGACATTGCAGAAATACAAAGGATCATACGAGAATACTATGAAAAACTATACAACATCAAATTTAATAACCTAGAAAAAATGCACTAGTACTTAGAAAATTACAACTTTCCTAGACCGAATCAAGAAAAACTGGGAAATCTAAATAGACTGATCAGCAATATAGAAACTTAAACAATCATCAAAAACCTACCAAAAAGTAAATGTCCAGGACCAGATGGCTTCACCAGTGAATTCTACCAAACATTCAAAGAATATTTAATACCTATTCTCCTCAAACTCTTCCAAAAAAATCAAAGAGCAGGCAATACTTCCTAACTCATTTTATGAAGCCAATATTACTCTGATACCAAAATCTGGTAAAGATAACACAAAAAAGAAAACTACAGACTAATATCTCTGATGAACACAGATGCAAAAATCTTAAATAAGATGCTTGTGAACAGAATACAGCAACATATTAAGAAGATTATACACCACAATCAAGTGGGCTTCATCCCAGAGGCACAGGAATGGTTCAACATACATAAATCGATTAATGTGATACACCACATCAACAAATTAATAAATAAGAATCATATGATCATATCAAGAGATTCAGAAAAAGCCTTCGACAAGTATAGCATCCATTTATCATCAAAACACTTAACAAAATCTGTATAGAAGGAACGTAACTTAACATAATAAAGGCCATCTATAACAAATCCTCAGCCAACATTATACTTAAAGGTGAAAAACTAAAAACTTTTCCTCTAAGATCAGGAACAAGGCAAGCTGTCCATTATCACCACTGTTATTCAGTATAACATTGAAGGTCCTAGCAAGTGCAATCAGACAAGAGAAAGATATAAAAGGCATCCAAATAGCAAATAAAGAAGTCAAACTGTCATTATTTGCGGATGACATGATTCTCTACATAGAAATCCTTAAAGACTCCACAAGAATACTATTGGAAACAATAAACAAATACAATACAATCTCTGGATATAAAATCAAGGTTCAAAAATCCATAGCATTCCTATACTCTAATAATGAAGTTTCAAAAAATAAGTGGAAAAAATTATTCCTTTTGCAATTGCACCAAAAAGAATAAAATACCTAGGAATAAATTTAATGAAAAAAGTGAAGCACCTATATAATAGTAACTATAAGATCCTATTAAAAGAAATTGAAGAAAATACCAAAAATGAAAAGATATTTCGTGTTCTTGGATTAGAAGAATCAACATAGTTGAAATGATCATATTACCTAAAGCATTTTACAGATTTAATGCAATCCCTATCAACATCTCATTGGCTTTTTAAAAAAGAAATACAACAAAAATTCATCAGATTTGTATGGAATAACAAAAGACCCCAAATTGACAAAGACATCCTGAGAAAAAAGAACGAGGCTGGAGGCATCACTCTGCCCAACTTAAAATTATACTACAAAGTAACAGTAATGAAAACAGTATGGTATTGACAACAAAAGACACATGAACCAGTGAAACAGAATCCAGAGTCTAGAAGTAAACCCATATTTATATGAGCAAATAATTTTTGACAAAAAAGACAAAAACATACAATAGAGAAAGGAAAGTCTCTTCAATAAAAGGTACTGGGAAACCTGGAAAGCCACCTGCAAAAGAATGAAACTAGACTGTTGTCTATCACCACACACCAAAATTAACTCAAAATGGATTAAGGACCTAAATATAAGACCTGAAACAATAAATTGCATAAAAGAAAACATAGGAACTAAACTCAAGGACCTTGGAATTAAAGAGGATTTTTGAATTTGACCTCAAATGCCAGGGAAGTAAAAGCTAAAATTAATGAATGAGACTACATCAAACTAAAACGCTTCTGCTCAGCAAAAGAAACCATCAACAAGGTAAAGAGAGAACCATCTGAATGGAAAAATATGTTTGCAAACAACACCTCTGATAAGGTCCTAATATCCAAAATATACAAAGAACTCATACAACTCAGTAACAACAACAAAATAATAATAATCCAATCAAAATTGATCAGAACACCTAAACAGACACTTCTCTCTAGAAGAAATACAAATGGCCAACATATATTTGAAAAAATGCTCAACATCACTAGCTATTACGGAAATGCAAATCAAAACCACAATGAGATACCATTCACACCTGTTAGAATAGCTATAATCAACAGGACAATAATAACAAATGTTGGAGAGGATGTAGAGAAAAAGGAACACTCATACACTACTGCAGGTATTGCAAATTGGTACAGTCACTTCGGAAAACAGTATGGAGGTTCCTCAAAAAACTAAGACTTTATCTACCATATGATCCAGCAATCCCTCTACTGGATATTTATCCCAAAGACTTGAAAACCTATATTCAAAAAGATGTTTGCACACTGATGTTCATAACAGCATTATTCACAGTGGCCAAGATATGGAAGCTACCAAAGTGTTCTACAGTAGATGATTTGCTAAAGAAGCTGTGGTGCATATATGCAATGGAATATTACTCAGCCATAAGAATAGATGAAATACTGCCATTTGCAACAACATAGTTGGACCTCTAGATAAACATGATGAGTGAAATAAGCCAGACAGAAAAAGTTGAAAATCACATATATAATTTATGTGTGGGATATAAACCTAATAGCAACAAATGAACAGGACAAACAAATAGAGACTCTTGGACGGTCTATAGATTAGTGGTTACTAGAAGGTAAGGGGTGAGTGAGGAGGGGGTCGGTATATAGTTAAAAGTGGTCAAATATAGGGAGGTAGAAGAAGGGTGAAGTGGGTAAAGGGGATCAGACATATGGTAGCTGAAGGAAAGTGGACTTTGAGTGGTAAACACACAATAGAGTGTACAGATGTCAAATTTAATGTACATCTGAAAATTATATAATTGTATTAATCAATGTTATCCAACAAACTTAGTTTAAAAAAAGCTGGAGTAGCAATACTTATACCAAACAAATTCGACTTTAAAACAAAGGCTATAACAAGTGACAAAGAATGATGCAGTAATCCTACTTCTGGATATTCATCCAAAGAAACCCAAAATACTACTTAGAAGGGACATGTGCATCAATTATTTACAATAGGTAGACTGGAGGCAACCTGGGTGTCTATCAATAGATGAATGGATAAAGAAGAGGTGGTACATATAGATAATAAAATATTACTCAGTCATTAATTTTTTTAAAAGGGTGAAATTTTGTCATCTGCAACAACATGGACGGACCTAGAGAGTATTGCGTTGAGTGGAGTAAGTCAGACAGAGAAAGACAAATGTCATATGATTTAACTTATATATGGAATCTAATGAACAAAATAAATGAACAAACAAAGCAAAAACAGAGTCATAGATACAGAGAACAAACTGGTGATTGCTAGATGGTAGGTGGTTTGGGGGGCTGAGTGAAAAAGGTGAAGGGCTTAAGTAGTACCAATTAGTAGTTACAAAATAGTCATGAAGATGTGAAGCACAGCATAGGGAATATAGTCGATAGTATTGTAATAACTATGTATAGTGCCAGGTGGATATTAAACTAATCAGATGATCTCTTTGTAAATTGTATAAATGTCTAACCACTATGTTGTACATCTAGAAATAATATAAACATATTAACTGTCAACTCTAAAAGAATAATAAAAATATTTAAAATCCATTAAAAAAAGAAATAGAAATTACATAAAGAAAGAGGATCATAGAAATGTTCTGGGAAAACACTATTCCAGGCAGAAGGTGTTATAAGTATACAGGCACTGAGGCAGGAATCAGGAGATATGTTTGAGGAAGAGTAAGAAATTCAGCTTGTTAGAGTAAAATATAAAAGTAGAAAATGATATATGATGACCACTGAGAGGAAGCAAGAGCCACATTACCAAGAATCTTGCAAGCCTTCATGAAAAGTGTGAATATAGTACTGAGTTTTGTGAGAAATTATTAAAAATTTTTGCCTAGAATATAATTATTGTTTGGCCTATATTTTTAAAGGATAACTAAATGTTATGTGGAGAATATACTGTAGGATGCAAGAATAACAGTAGGAATAGGTAAAGAGTGAAATGTCACATCAAAAACATCTATGGTCAGGAAGCCAAGGCATCACAGAAAGCGGGAAGGAAAGCAGTGGCTTTAACACATGAAGAAATTCAAGAGTAAATCACTTCTTTGCTAGACAAAAGAAGACATGAGTCTGAAAATAATAATACAAACAGCAACAAAAAATAATGGTAATAGCTAATGGTTAAGCAACACTTACTACATAGTAAAGGAAAAGGAATCTGTATTTATTAAATTATTTTTACAAAGAATTAGCCAAATTCAAGGTTCAGGGCATAGCTTTCCACACTGCCAAGTTTGCCCAAAACTTCAGACATCTGCCACAAGTTCAAGGATCCCTACAACCTTAGTTAGATCAGCTGACTACCAAATTGGGGGTTCCTAGGACCACCCTCTGTTTTCATAATTCTCTAGAACAACTCATAAAACTTTGGAAAGCACTTTACTTCCAATTCCAGTTTTATTACAGGCAACTGATACATATCAAAACCAGCCAAAGGAAGAGATGCATAGGGTGGAATCTGGAACTGGGAGGTCCCAAACACAAAGCTTCTATGTCCTTAGGGATGTATTACCATCCTGTCATTGCTGTGTGCCAACACACAAATTGAGTATCGCCAACTCAGGAAGCTCACCCAAATTTCAATATCCAGAGATTTTATTGAGGTTTCATTACATTGGCATGATTAATTAAATTATGGTCCATGTGGTTAAACAATCTACAGCTCTCTTCCCTTCCCAGTCGTCAGGCTGGTATCATGTGCCTTAACATCCCAAATCTATAATCATATGACTGGTCTTGCTGCCAGCCCTCACCTTGAGACTATCACATATGGCTGACCCCATCTTTAGTTATATAATTAGCATAAATTATCAGCTGTTCTTTGATGGACCACTATGAATAACAAAGACACTTCTATAACTCAATGAAACAAAAGAAAGACCATTTCGTAACCACATTTGAGTGCCAACAAAAGCTAGAACATTGTATAACCATAAAAAGGACCAAATACCCATCTCTGTGCTTCTTTGAAGACTGCTGCTTCTTTACCAATTAGCTCTAGCCCTACTGCATTCCCTCCACCTCCTATATAAAAATTACTATGGTACTCGATCATAGAATTCCCTTGCTTTCTAAAAGTGCTCAACTTAGAACACTTTGATTTGTATCCTGTTCGAAAGCACTCCACACAAAAACTTTAAAAATATAAAACAGAATAAAGCTTTAAATGTTTAATAATATTAATTTTCAACTGTTAACTCATGCCCTTCCTAATCCCTTCCAACTGACATATTCCAGAGTTCCCCACGGTGCATGATCTTTTTTTTCACTGTAAAAAGTCAAGGAACCCAACTGTATTTGATGACAGGTGTGTTTCTGTGGTCTTTGGTTGGTGGGCACTGACAGTCTGTTAATGTCCCAGAATGCATCTCTAGTTTAATATTCCTTTATGAAATCCAGAACCGTATACCAACTGTCTACTGCTCAGTCCCAGGTCTATTTCTCAGCTAGTTGATAATATGTGAATTCCAAACTGAAACTAAAACATTATATGTTCCCCTCATTTCTTATTTTATGTTTTATTTTAGTCAATGACAATGCTTTTTACCAAGTTTTTTAAATTAAGAATTTATTTTATTAGAGCAGTTTTAGATTTACAGCAATATTGATGGGGAGGTACAGGGGTTTACCATACACCCTTTGCCCTCAACACATGAATAGCCTCTCCTTTCAGCCATCAGATTGGTACATTTGTTACCATTGATTGAACTCAAAGTACACAGTTAACATTAGGATTCACTCATGGTGTTGAACCTTTTTGGGTTTTGTCAAATGTATCCATTACTATGGTCTATCAAGTTTTTTAAAGACAGAAATATTGGAGTAATTTGTTAGTCCACATATTGGCAGTAAAAGTCTTGTGTCCTGAGAAACACCTTAGTTCTAGGAAAACTGAGACATTTGATCACCTTATATTAATTTACACTTCTTAAACATCTCTTGGATTTAGATAGCTCTCTTATAGCAAATGCTATCACTTGAGTCCATATGTTTTGTAATATCTGTCTTCTAGAAAGTTTTTCTTTTTTCATTTTATTATTCAGAGTGAACAAGGTAAAGATCAAATCAAATTTTAGTTATCTTCTTTTTAGTATCCTTCATTCTCCTCATATTGGCTTTAGGATAGAATCCATAAGCCTCTTAATTTTCTAAAACAATAACAAGTATTGGAAAACTACAGCTAAATCCAGCCAGGCTAATTTTGTAAATAAAATTTTATTGATATACAACTACATCTACTCATTAACATATTATCTGAGGCTGCTTTCACACTAACATGGTATTTAGGTAGTTGTAAAGAGGCCTTATAGCACTATGACTTTTCATAGAAAATGTTTGCTAAACTCTGATACTTAACGTGTGATTCACAGACTCATGCCAGTTCATAAACTGTGATATGATAAATATAAAAATTGAGAGGAAAGATCTAGAGACTTTATTGGTCTACTTTTTATTAAATATATTGGGGTGACATCAATTAATAAAATTAAATAGGCTTTAAATGTACAATTTAATAATACATCATCTGTATCTTACATTTGTGTTCACCACCCAAAGTCAAATCTCTATTACCATATATTTGACCCTCTTTACCCTTATCTAGTGGTTAAGATTCAGTGCTCTCTCTCTCTCTCTCTCTCTCTCTAAAGACTTTAATATCAATTTGACAGTATTTTCATGTCTGTCGAATCTAGTAATTTAAAAAAGAGTAATAACTTGAGCTTTTATTTTAGTGTTTTTTATTTATTTATTGTTATTATATTAAAACTGAATTGATTCCTGAAAGTGTGTGTGTGTGTGTGTGTGTGTGTGTGTGTGTGTGTGTGTGTGTGTGTGTAGAGGGAGGAGGATGCTCTTTCATATCAGAAAGTTTGAGAAATATTATGCTACCTGGCTCCTGCTATGTCAGACTTATCTTGTATCATTTCCCCTTAGCTTCTGCATTTCAACTCTTCTGGACTTTCTCTACTACAGTGAACCATTCTCTCCTTTATGTCAGGACTGTTATGTGATTTTTTTTTTACCCTGAATCTCCTACTCTAACTCCTGCCAAACATTTCATCTGGCCAAATATTTCTCAATTGCAACTAAAATATCCCCTTCTCATCAATGATTTTTAAAAAATCTCTCCAATGAACTAATGGAAATTAGGAAATATTTTCTTCTATGCATTAATTAGTATTTCATACATACTCTTTAGTAACTGAGGCAAAGAGAGGGCTAGTCAAAACCGCAAGAGCCATAATTGTCTGAATCAACTATCTAGTCAGATATCTAGTGACTTCAAACAATGGAAGTAGTCAACTATATATTTTTAATCTTTGCTAAATAGACTTCTATTTGGATTGTGTTTTCTAAAAAAGGCATCAAAATTATTATTCATCTTCTTCAATCCTCAAAGTGCTTTTCCTTTTTTGTTAGACTTTGCGCATACATATATTTGCTTTATAACACTTTTGATATGTCTAACCAACTCACAATGATCCACATTACTGGTCTCCTTGAAATCCTCCAGAAGTCATTGATGCCTGTCCATTGCCTGTCCTGAGGCCAAAGGAGGAGCAAGTTGTCTTTTCTCTGATGCTTGCACAAGTTCATAATTCTAGATAATTTGAATAACTTTTAGAACTGCATTTATTGCTTTTCAGAGGCTTGAATTATTCAATTTATCTAGATTTGTGTACTCTCAAATCAATGATTCTTCATAATCTTATCAGATGTGCAAACTAAGATATTTATAATAAACTCTTAACTAATTTGATTTATTTTTCATATTGAAATGAGTAAATTTCTGTATAATATAGTACTAGATAAAGCAGAATAATTCAATATTCCTCTGAAAATCTACCAATATTAGTAGTGATTTTTTACTAAATTAATTGAATTGTATTGGTAAAATATTATTATATACAGGCACATTATACATATATGTATATATAGGTATATATTTACAAACAAGTCAACAATTTTGTACTAATACTTCTTAGTCGAGTTACTGTGATTTCATTTTTATCTTGGTTGTTATATTATTTTGATTATAAAAAAGATAGAAAATTTGTTACAAAAGAAAAAGAAATACTCAAACTTAGAAACTTGGAGATATTTTATGATATTTATAATATTTTATATCTCCCAAGACACAATTAATTCTGACACACTAAAGGAAAAATCCGTTTTCACATTTTAGGAAATATCCTTGACAATAATTCATTCTCAGATGTCACTTCCTCCAGAAATCCTTTCTATGAGCATCGTCCAGGGTTAGCAGCCCCTACTATGTGTTTTTTTTGTCTTATAATTTCTGTATAAAGGCATTTACTATACTTATATAAAATATTTGTGAGTTGAAGATATCCCAAAGGAATATTAAATTAATATTCTTGTGAATATATTAATCTTGATTCAGATAACACCTGTTTCTCCTCAATAGGGCCTATGGGAAAATGGCAAATAACACAGTAATGACTTATAGTAGTTGGCTTTGAGCCACAGTACTAACACAGAGTACTATATTGAGTTGAACCAGAACCTGGGAAATAATTCATATGCCTAACGAGCTTCTTAATTTCTATAGTCTGCGGAAAGATGAAATAAAGATATTTCTGACATGGCCCAAGTGAGTTTCAGATGAATAAGAATATTAAAAATAAAGAGAAGAGAAACTGTTATAAATGTATGCATTCATTCCATTTAGAGTGAGTAAAGTGTATTGCTAGATTTCACTTAGTTAGATTTCAAAAATTTAGCAGTGAGAGATGGACACAGTCCCCAGCCTCTTGGGGCATATAGTTTCCAGGTATTGCTATAGCATGTTTGTCTCCTCTCACCTGACAGCAAATTCTCTGAAGGCATAGATCACATTTCTTTCTCACCAGGCTGCTTCAGCATGTGGCATAGTGCTTCCAACACGGTA
>CM053513.1:24738266-24881886 GCA_028627145.1 Eidolon dupreanum
TTGTAGTGGACCCAGGAAAATCCCCCAGTTGGGAATCTTGCCCCATCTTTAATGTCTAAAACTTTTTGAATAGTGTCATGAGCAAGGAAAGTAGCTACCACAGTAACACTAGGGAACATATTTGTGTCTTTCCACAGTACCAGCTTTATTGAGTAGAACCTTTCAGATTAACCAATCAGGTATCCATACAGGTTAACATACAACACACAGTGAGGGGTAGTACAGAGTCTTAAGCGACAGGGAGAAGAAATGAAAGTTTTTGTTAGGCAGTTAGGTAGACCTGAGTGACCAGGCTTTGGGAGGAGATATAAGGACCCCTCCCAAAGACCTCCCTTAGGACCTCTCTAGAGCACCCATTTTATGGTTATAAATTACCCCTGCCTCCTGAGGCACAAAGGAGTAAAAATCCATAAAATAGTAACTGGTTCGGCCTGGCCACAAGCATATGCGCAATCAGTCCTACACTAACTTCCCCGTGACCTAGCCTCATTATATCATCATTATAATATCATGCCTATGCCCAGAAGTTCATAAATATAATTATAACAGATTGAAATCTGGGTAACCACATGTGCAGTACGCAAAAGGTTATATAACAATTGTCAATCAAAATGACCTCACGTACCAATCATCTAGCACTACCCTCACAACCCTGCATCATGGACAGACCTCCCTACTTCCACATTGCTGCAGCCTTCCCTGGCAGAGCACATTTCCTTCTTGAAATGTACTTCCAATAAATCTTACTTTTTCTAAATCTCACTGATCTATAATTTTTTATCGTGAAAAGAACCAGGGACCCCTTAGTGCCACTGAGACAACGATGGATTTTCGATCACCCCAATGGTAATGCTTAGTCTACAAAGCAAGCTCTGTTGACTAGTGGCACATATGGTTTTGCATCAGTTCCAAGCCAGTAGCTATGATGGACAGAAGGTCAGAGTCTTCGGTTCTCTGCGTACTCTTTCATGATGCTCTCAGCTCAGGCTTGAAGATCCTCTTTCTGAAGTGTTCAGCTTGTATGGTCCTTACAGGGTAGAATCCTGAGGTTTATTTGCTTCTGCAGTAAATTTTGATGTTTCTGTGGTTTTGGGTGTTCCCATTTTGTGCCAATTGATATTACTGTCATGGCTCTCACGGAATTCATTTTGTAAAGTCCAAAAAGTCCTCAATTCTTTTGCTCTATACAAGTAGAGTATTTCCTTAATGATAAGATTGTCCTCTAAATTAGTTGAAGCCTGTATGCCCTAAGTTAAAAACAGATTGATTCACCACGTTTATCGTACAGCAGTTTAAATTTAGCACCAAAAGCTCTTTTGGAAATAGAATGCGTGAACAGCGTTTAGTAGTATAATTTAAAAGGTTTGGTAGATAATTTCTGCTTGGGTCTCACAGACCTTGAATGCCTGGTCACTCCTGATTAAGATTTATGACAAAAGTTGTGATAGCTTCTTAAAAGAAAGAGCCCCAGGTCTTGCTGGGTCTGGTATATTCTGAAACAAAAGCATTTATAGAATTGCCATTTCTCACATTGTCAGAGGAGGCAGGTCCTTTTCTAGGGAATTTTAACCTTCCACACAGTACCACCCTCTTCTCAATTAGGTGCTGTATCTTCCCTAAAGGGATGAAATGAATCTGGAATCCTTTGCTTGTTTAAACTGGGAATGCAGTAGATGGCCTTTAACATAGTATTCAATGACACTTGCCTCTAGGTAATCACACCCTTGAATAATATACTCTCCTTCAGTATGGGCTGGATTTATTGACTGTTTTCTATCAAATAGAATATGGAAATTATGGAATGTCATCTCCATGATTATTATATAAAAATATCATGGCTTCTGTACATATGAACATCTATCAGAACCCAAAAGGAATAGGGCACAGAAGAGATCAGATCTCATCACGGTAGGTAGGAAATACAAATCTCTGTTGAACGGAGAGCAGATTCAGATGCAGAAATACTACTGCATGAGGTTTAATTCTGAACATGTGAATATGGAAGATGATGATTAAATGTATTTTAATTCACATTTTGTATGCTTAACTGTTCCATAAGCCACACAACTTCTTACCATTAAAAAAGTCAATATTTTAACTTTTGTAAACTTTAGTTCTCTCATCTATAAAATGGGGATCATGTTGCCTGAAAGCCATTTTAAGTTTTTTGAGAAAATCAAGTTAAGTAATAGATGAGGAAACACATGGCACACTCAAGATTGATACATAAATTGATTTGAGAATCAGTAATGCAGGGGTCCGCAGCCCCTGGGCCACAGCCCAGTGCTGGTCCGTGGTCTGTTAGGAACCAGGCTGCAGAGCAGAAAGTGAGCGGCAAGCAATCAAAGCTTCATCTGTATTCGATGCCACTCCCCAGTGCTAGCATCACCACCTCAGCTCCACTACAGATCATTAGGCATTAGATTCTCATAAGAGCACCGGTTCCTGGTGCCAAAAATGTTGCAATAATAGACAAGGCATTATGCTAAGTAATATTTATTGGACTATTTCTAGCAATTTAAATTAAATTCCATTGCTTCTGTCTTACAAGTGCAATCTTATTTTTATCCCTGTTTGGGACTTAATATTAATATGTAAAGCCTGGTAGCTCATACTCACAGCTATATAAAAGACTAGAAATCTTGAATTTTGTTCTAGACCTTGAGGCTGCACTGATGCCAAGGCTGTATGCGAGCCAACTGTGACAATTATTTCTGTTTAATTTTCTAATTTTAATCAGGACTACTTATCTTGCCAATGAAGTCCATCAGTGTCAAGAACCAAGGCATTTACTTTTGAGCAGTAATAGCTTGTAATAGTTGCTTTAATATCCTGGGGAAAGTACAAGCCTCTATGAGCTCTTGAAGAATTAACACAGATTTAGTTATAAATTTATCAAAGCAAAAAACACACGGCCCTAGAAGAGTACACTATTTGTTGAACAGCATCTAGAAATAAACAACTAAAAGTGTATCCACATACATTATTTTCCAAAATGGGGTTCTTTTGAAAGTCAAAATCAGATATACCAGTGAAACTGACATGAACAGGGCCTGTCCCACGTAAAACAAAATATAAATTCATGCTAACAAAATAAATAAATAAATAAATATATAAAATTTCTGTGTAAAAAAATAGTTTATAGAAAGCTCAACTTAAAATTTTTGCATGGTGTGTATTCATGGGATGAATTAAATATAAATTTGTAAAGCCAACAAAAGTTATTATTTATTTTCATTATTAGTTAATCAGTGTGTATATAGGTTTCCAAGGGTTTTGTAATCAAATTATTCAGAAAAACAATTGTTTCAGATAAAGAGACATTTTAATCTTCCACTAGAGATGTTTTTTTGGGGGTCTTTATTGGTCAATAAATTTTGTCCTAGGAAAAATTATGCATGCTAGTCAGTACTTTTCCTTATTATCTTTTCAAATTATTTCTTGTTACTCATCTCAAACATTTGATGGATACATTTGCAAGTGAAACTTGGAGGACCGTGTTGTTTTAGAATTGAATGATTGGAAAAATGAAAAGTTATTTCATGACCATTTTGATAAAGTGTAGCCTGGATATTACCAAATTAAGGAAGAATACATAACTCTACTTCCTGGAGGGAAAATATGGCATCCAAGGCCTTTAAATCTTGAAGCTTTGCAACTAAAATATTACTAGTGCCATTGAAATAGGCATTTGAAATTTGACCACCTGCCACTTCACAGTTACAATTTCAAGTGGTTTCCATATTTTGGTTATGAAAGGCAGGCACAAGTAGAATTATCAATGACATTAAGAGCTTATTTTGTATAATCAACTGTGATGACAATTTGATGATACTTTCTCTCTCAAATATCACTTTTTTCAGTCTCGATTCTACTCTTGCTCTCTAAAATTATTTCTTTAATATAAAAGTATGTTAAAAAGTTTTACACAGTAACTTATTCTACTCATCCCATTTTAATTATACACTTTTTCTGCTTTATAACAAGTAGATTGTACTGTTTACTTTTATTGCAATAGCAATATCTTCAAAGTAAATCTTCTTACTAATATCATCTCTTTTTTTGCAGAGCTCAAAACTTTGAGTCATTCTCATTCCTCAAAATTGCTTCCTGAATTCATTATAACTTAATTAACTTAGTATTGAGGATATAATGATAACTTCAAAATGCTTTATTTATTTTAAACTATAATCAATGATAAAAATCCACAGCACAACTCATATAGTTAACACTTATTTAGCAATTATTCTGAATTAAGCACTGTTTTAAGCACTTTATGTGTTAAATCAGTACTTGGCAAAGTATATCTCACAGGCTAAATCCAGATTCACTGTTTGTTTTTATAAATAAAGTTTTATTGGAGCACATCCACACTCGTTAATTTCTGTAATGTCTATTGCTGCTATCACACAAAAAAATGACAGAGTTGACTAGTTACCACAGAGGCCATATGGTTGGCAAAATCTAAAATATTTATTTTGTGGTCCATTACAAAAAAAGTTTGCCAATCTCTGTATTAAAACTTTTGATCTCATCTTAATCTCTATTTTAAAGATGAAGAAATGGGACAATGAGAGATTAAGGGACTAGCTCAAGATCATACACTGCTTGTAAATGGGAGAGCAAAGATTAAATCCCAGTGATTGGTGCCACAGTTCACATTCTCAGCTATGCTAATCTGCATGTCAAATGGAGAATTATGTTTGCTGCCTATGAAGAAACAATTATTTCAACATATTTCTATTAACAAAATTGGCTCGGCATTATTCATTTTTTTCCCGAAGCATAAAGTACCTTGCAGTGGACTAATGTGGATTTTAAGATTAAACCTCCTTCTGTTTTCTGTTGTTTGTATTTACTTCAGGTAGTTAAATTCACCATATCATAAAGATTCACAACAATATAAAACCAAACTTCCATGCTATTCTCTGTCAATACTACTAGAGTCATAAGAATTTTATATAAATTATATATATGAAGTTTAGTAGGCCTAAGACAAATAACAATGAACAAAGGGATTATAAAGGGATTCTGTGTCCTAAAACATTTTCTTGTATCTATAGCAGTTAGATATGAAGCTGTTAGAAGATGACACTAATGATAGAAGATAATAGACAATTTTGTCATCAGGATCAGAGTTTTAGATAATGACTATAACTTTTGTGGGGATGTCTTATCACTACTTAAATCACTTATCCATACCTGATCCCTTTGGAAAATTAAAATTTTTCGATAATCAGAGCTGGTTTTCTGCAGCTGCCAGCACATGATGGACTTCCTAATAACAGTCAGAATAAATGTTCTTTTTCATACTTGGTGCAGAGTTCCCATGGCAACACTCCCTGTATGCATTCAAATGAAACTTCTTTTTTTCTCTTTAAGAATCTTTCCTTTTCTTCTCACTACCTAACCTTCTCTAAAAACAAAAACAAAAACAAAAACAAAAAAAACAAAAAGAAAACCAAATACCTTCACCTTTAAGAGGCTAAAATGTACCAGTGGGGTCCAGTTCTCTTTTCCCTTTTCCCTGTTTAGAAGGAAAACACACATACACACATACAATTTCACTGGACATTGACTTTCTTATTATATTAGATAAAGAATAGTCAGAACTAGCTTTGGACAAGAAAAATGATTGTGAGAGCTCAAACTTAATTCTGAACTAAAAATTTGAATCAGATCCAGGTTGTGTGATTTCTATAAATGTACAACAATATGCTACGAGTTCCTGTTCTACTGCCTAAAGATAAAGTATATATATGGTAATTGTGCGGAGAGAAAACTGTGTTGTGCGTGTTGGCAGCCTTCATGATTTATCATTAGGTGATTTGTATATTGGTAAAGCACAAATTCTCCTTTTAATAGCTGGTGTTTGATAAAGGCATAAACCATTTTCAATAAATAACTCATTAAGAAAAAGCTGGTCTTGGGTGGATTTGTCAGGAGAGTTTTACTACAATATAGCCAAGGGCAAAAAAAAAAAAATCAGATAAATAAAGACAGAAAGACAGAGAAAGAGGAAGGGAGTTAACAAGAAAAAAAAAAATTCTGAGATGTCCTAAATTAAATTATAGCAGGGCAGAAGGTGGAAGAGACAAGAGAGGTTAATCCATTAATGACTACAGGGAAAAGCAAACAAAAGACTACTTTCATTACTGCATACAAGTTGAAACTTTGGAATTAACTCCAGGGTGGCAATTTCCACAATTATCTAGAGAAAATAGCTGAATGGCCAACTACCAGGCACCACTGCATCTTGCTTATGCAGGAACTTTCCAGACTGTTGCCCACAACCAATCTCAAAGAGCAAACATTTCTTCCTTATGAATTATGCACCTACCCCAGAACTAGTTTTGCTTCACCTTCTCCTACCTTCTTTATCTAGAACCAATATAACTTCTTTCAAAACAGCTTACACTTTTCTTCCCCAAAACTTAATGGGTAAAAGAGCCTGTCAATCAAAAGTGGACGTGCTGTCTTCTCTATCTAGTCCTGCTGCTCGTGGTTTGGACCACGTGCCCCAGGACCTGGTCCTTTTTCTAGCTAGCATGTGGCTTGATAAACCCTTTCTTTCAGAAAAGCTTTGGGCTGTGAAAGTTTCTGTTTAACATAACTCATGTGCAAAGAAAGTGATCATTATAGATATCCTCAACCAGAATGAAATACAAGAATAATAAAATTTTGCATTACAGTGCTATTCCATGTGCGGGCTATGGAGTGGTTCTAGTCTGCCAGTTGTTACTGGTCCTCACCCAGATAAGTTCAGTCTGTATTAGTTGGCAGTGAATACACCCATGAATATGAGTTTTTAAAATTGTTTTCTTCTTATTCATGTTTATTATGATTATATTAATTGAAATGTTAATTGTATATGTAGTGAATCTAATAAAAATTGCCATCTATTTTGTATGGTTTTAATTTTTAATTTTATTTTTCTAAGAATTCAGTGTGTTATATTTATAGAAATATTGATCTAATAATACTGTTGTAATTTTAAAAACATGATGCGAGAAGTGCTATGTAGTTGGCATTAGATCACACTAGGAGATTGGAGTGCTCTGTCTCTGTGTGTTTGAATAAATTAGTTTCACTTTTTTTTCCTGAAAGAAAAAAAATCAAATGGTACAAATTAAATAGTGGTATATATTTTGCATGCATTGTCTCATTTCATTTTCACAACACATCTATGAAATAAACCTTATTTTATTTGTTTCACAGATAAAGACACTTATGTTTACGATTAAAGTAACTTATCTGTCTTAGGATGCTGCTGGAAATAAAATCCAACTCAGATGACTTAGATATCTTAAAAACACCTTACAGAAGTGTTAGCAGAATCAATAGAATCACAAGAGGGCTATTGAAGTACCCAGAAATTGACAAGAGCAGGAAGTGATTTTAACACTTAGGTCTGAATGGGCAAATGAATAATATTGTTACTGGAAATAAAACTATACCATTAGAAAAAGGCTGCCCTATAGTCCCTAATCCCTTAGGTGCAGCCTGATAGGGATAGAGCCCAAGTCTTAAGTATTCAACATTTCTCTCCACTGAGAACCGAGATGTGAAAGAGGGGCCACCTAACAAGTGTGATAATGAGAGAAAGACACAGCCACTGCCAGAAGTCACATCCCAGAGCAGGGAAGAAATGGGGAAGAAATATCACAAACTTTTCTTCTCCCACTTGCACACCTGTTACCTGGAGATGCACGTGTCTTAAACTATTAATAAAGCTCTCTGGCATGAGTTTCTTCTAAGGCCTTGGGAAGGAACCTATCAGTATGTTTAGAAGTCACAGTTTCTGTAGAATTTGAAAGAGTAATGCTTTTTCAATACCTTCTCATTAAGATTTTTTTTTTTTCTCTAATTTTTCCTTTCCTCCTGATGACTGTATTAGAATAGCCAGTGGCAATTTTGGAACCCAGAGTTAGAGATAATTTAGGGTTTTGTTTATTAGTTTGTTTTTTTGTGGGATATGTTTTTATGGCTCACGGTCCCCTCTTTGTATTGTTAAGTCATTGCTAGTAATGCAACTATTAAGAATGGCTTTCAGAAATGCTCTGCTACTTCCATGTTAATTCACCTGATTTCAAAACAAGAAGATGCAGGGCCAGAGGTGGTATTGTATAGGAATGTGTCTAGGATACCTGGGACAGGATGTATGTAGGGAGAGAAACAACAAGGTCAAAATATTGAATGAAATCTATCTTTGGAAAAATATTTCAAATCTTATACTTAATACATTACAAAAAACCCTGATATTTTCTTATATTTGACAAAAAACCCTCATTTTTCACGTGATATTGTAAAAAGAATTTGAGTTTAAAAGAACTTTTCTAAACTCTATACGTGTAGTAAAAAAAAAAAGTCAAATTTTGTTCAATCATACAATAAATACAGAATTCTCTTTCTATTTTCTCTAGAAAGAATATTATTGTCATATGAAAAGTATGACGAAAAACATTGAAGAGATAGTTAATTTATACAAAAATGTTTTTTTTCTGGATTTTGTGATATTTGTGGCACCTGTCTTGAATGTTTTTTAAGCATTTGTCTTTTGTATACTTAAAATATATAATTTGCTATGATTTCTTTTCTTAATGTAAATAAATATTCACTTTCCTGCCTCATTTTGTGTGTGAAATTCTGTATATTCTTTTTCTACAAGGGAGTACTCAAAGTTTCAGGCCCCAGAAAGTACCAACTGCTTCTGAAGGTGCCTACCACTGGTTGAACTCAAATAGAAACCAGAGTCCCAGTGAGATAGGATAGTTAACCTAGAGAAGACATCTAGACTCTAAGATGCGACTCTGTAATTTTTCCTCAGTCCCTTACTCAGCCTTCTCTCTGTTTTGATTTCAAGTGTGAGACCCCAGCAGGAGAAATAAACCAAGACCAAGAGAAAGAATAGATGGCCTTGAGACATGGTATGGGAAACTAGTCACGACCTGAGGCAAGACAGATAGCCTTGAGACACCCCACTCCCAAGAAAACAAAAGCTGGTAATTCAGACAGCTTTGAGCAGACTCCCTCTGAGCTGCCCACACTTTTCTCTTGTTTATTTTCACTTTAGTAAAATTTACTTGCTTGCTTGCAATTGCTGTACATCTGTCTTCAATACATTTTCTCTCAACACCAAGAATTGAGGTCCAGAAGTCCCAGGACTCCTCAGAACCGGTAACAGCAAGTGAGTCTATCTGGAGAAATCATGGAGGAAGTGAATGTAGAATAGGGTAAGAGGAGACACAGAAGGACAAACCCATCTTGCATGCTCATATAACTACGAAAGTCAGGTAAGGAGTCAAACTCCAAATATCTGATTCTAAAGCTTATGTTCTTTATATCTTTCTAAGCCTCAGTCATTGCATACAAAATGATGGGAGTGGGGGGTGGGGTATGAATTAGATCATTTTCTTTTCACTCTGGCTAGTGTCTCAAAATGGGTAAGAGAATATCATTCTTCTGATGCAGGACAGGGCAAATTTCCCCAAGTTGGGGATGAGTGGAGACCAAACCCTGCACCGAGAGAAGAAGAGGGTCCTTTGGTGGAGAGTGTAGAAAGAATTCAACACATACACCAAAGTTAGTCAAAAGGAAACTTTATTAGAAAACGGATAATACTTCACAGAGTATGGTCTCCTCTCAGGAACAGAGAGTTAGGGGGACTTGGAAAGGCAGTGAGTAGGGACAATGAGAGAGACAGAGTAAAGGCACTAAGAGGGACCCTGAGTATTCAGGGAATTCAGTTTATGTATCATTCTTTAGTTCCTGTGAGTTATAGTTTAAAAGACTTTGTTAACCTATTTTCTTTGTTATGAACATATAGTGAGGAAGGAGAATACTATGTAGCTGAAAAGGTAAGAATATGTAGAGTCAAAGCGGCTGGCAGTTACCAGCCTTTAATCCATAAGTTCCCCCATGATTTTAGCCATAGGGAATGACTCTTGGTTCCTGTGTCTCTTTTCACAGGTATGGGGAATGGGTTGTTAGCAATCCCAGCAAAAATTTTCCTTTGTTCTGAAGGTGTTCTCCTGGCGCCTGGCTGCAGGGCTGATCAGCACATTGCAGTCTCTGATTGTGGCTTGATTAACATTTTAATTCTCTTACCTCCTCCCTACATTACTTAGAGTATACAAAGGTATGATTTGTAGAATTATGAATAAAAATATAAAATGATCTGATTTTTTTGTTTGTTTTAGAACAATTAATTTGTATTCATTATGCAATCAATATGCCTAACACCTAGCTTCTGAAATAATTAGTTAATTTTAAACATATCCCATATTTAAGATATTGCTTATTAATAAGGGGATAGTTACTTTCAAAGATATTTTTTGACAGTGCTTGGGTTAGAAAACAACTGTAAGAAACTTTAGAACAAAATCGAACAAAGTAAAAATAAATTACTAATTAATATATTTTTTTTCCTTTCTTTCAAAGCAGCACAAAATTATAACACTAATTCTGAGGCAAGCTACTTGTGCTTTAAATAGCTTAAATTCAAGTACAGTGAAACCTTTCCCTCAGCCATATATTCCAAATCATGCAAAAATATTCTTCTCATATCATGACTAAAACCACACAAACAAGAACAAAAACCCATATATTCTATCGATGCATTTCTGTGAATCTTTCTTTTTTATTTGTGATGTTTCTTTGGAGATAGTGATCTTTAGGCATTGTGAAGGAATATCAGAATGATGAGAATCAAGGAGAGTCCTCAATCTTTCAGCCAAAAGAAACATCTGCTAATAGCTAATGTGCCTGAATCAGTTGGATTATGCCTATGATAAGGTTTATTACTTTCTGAGGGGTGAGAGCTCCCATTTCACCTGAATGGATTTAGCTGCATTACCAACCCAGGATGTGTAAATTGCTTTTAAAGTTAGAATAGCAACCGAGGCAAAATAATTACAATATCTAAAATAGTACAGTTAAGGATTGCTACGGTTCTGAAGGTCCTTAGAAACGAAATGAAAGGAATCAGGCTATTTGTGTATACTTGAATCATCTTCCAGAGGATTGCATACTTTTTCACCTTTCATGGACCTTCACTGACTCATTCGTCCATGAGCAAAAGGTGGTCGTCACTGAAGGTTAGCACATCCAGCAAAGATTTCTTCCACCTTCACATCCATTCTCTTCTTTTCTCAGTAATAGAAGCCTTGCATCTTAGCTGAACACAACTGCCCAGAAAAATCAGTATGTTTCAGACTACTTTGCAACCATAGGTATGCGCATATGAATTTGTTCTCATCAATGAGATGAGAAAAAACCTAATTTATGCACCTTTCCCATCCTACCCTATTTTTGCTCCTTCCTTTACTCCTTGGAGCATCTCTGTTCTGGTTTTGGTAGCAAGCCACATTACACCATGTATACAAGGGCAATATTTTAAAAATGGCAGAAAACAGAATGCACTTAGGATCCCATCAAATCAGCCCTGGATTGCATAATCTCAGGCCATCATATAAAAAAATGAACTTTTCTATTGTAAACATTTCAATTATTTTATTTGGTGTAACAACAGAATCTATAGTCTATCTAAAAACAAACAAACAAACAAAAAACCTCATATGATTAAACCCTTTTCTAAAATATGTATTTCCTTACCTCTCAGAAAAGGACTTCCCTTGAATTGCACCATCCCTGTTTAACTAGCAATTTCAACCTTCTCGTAATTAACACAAGGGATCTGTACTCTGTATGTCTCCTAGATGTCTCTCTATTTATGATATTAAAATAAAACAAATTAGTTAACAGTTATAGATCACCCCTATGTGTTAGGCACTGTGTTAGGTACTTCAAATACATAAACACATTAAGTCCACATGGCAATCCTGTAATAGAAAATCCTTTGACCAAGATCATGTAGCTCTTAAATATTTGAACCAATATTTAAATCCAGTCAGTTAAAGTGTGTATATTTTTTATGTAGCTATCAGAGTACCATACTACCTCTGACTCTTTTCTTAAATTCTGCTTACTCAGACTTTTTGTGAAGTATATTTTCCTTGGGATTTAAATTAATTGGTAAAATAACAAGGCTCAACATATGCAGCTTGGATACTTATTGGATAAATTATATGTGCAAGACATGATGCTTAACACATACTAAGCACTCATGTATTATGGTGGAAATGCTTATATTTCAGAAATTGGCAAACACTACAAATCAGTTTGTTTCCTTTGGAGAGACTAGTACTAGCACACCACTTATTAGGAAAGTCAGGATAAATTCCATAAAGTTTTTACACTCAAAAAAATCATTCATGTCAGGGATACAAACACATATTTATAACATAAGATAATATAAAACTATTATTAAAATTTATAGGTACAAAGTTGAAGAAACAATTTAGTTTAAGCACAGCAGAAGTAAAAAAAAAAGCTGACACATGGCATGTGAGCTATATTCTAAGTTAAATTGAGATTGAGAGTTGATATTAAATTATCTGTGTGTTTGTGATAAAATGACTGCGTATAAATGAAAGCTTCAATTATTTTTTCTTGTTTATATATTAAGATATGTGACAAACTTAACTTTACACTTAGAAGAATAAGATGGTATCTATGTTACCTACATATTAGGTTTCTTGACAAGATTTCCTGCCCATAAATATCTTCATTACTATTTGATAGTTCTAACTTTAAAAATTAATTTTCTAGAGTACTAAAGATTCTCTTATTAAATGCAAATATATCTGAAAATCATTTTCTTATAACATCTTAACAGTTATTGGTTTTGAAGCTCTGACTTATTAGTAGTCCACATAACTGGCCAGAACTGTAAATTGAAGATAATCAGCCCTTTGGAAATAATTGTGCCCTTGGTTTAGTATGGAAAGAAAAACTTCAATCAATATCTCAAGTGTCACACCATATAGTTAACCTTCTACATTATTCCTTCTTTCATTACATTTCTAATCACTAAACCCAAGTACTTCATCAAGTCTATGGGCATTTGCCCCTGTTAAGCTTTATACATCAGAGTTTAGGTATTTAATAATGAAGTAAATTCCATACCAAGAATAGGTATTCTAGACTTCATATGTTTAGTGTTTTCCTGATTAAAAAGTTGTTTTTCAGTGATGACAATTAGTCCTGAAATTTCTAAATATTTTCTGGAAATACATGCTCAGTAGATTGTCATCTGTCTTACTTTGACCACTCCTACTCTATAATTGCCATGTTTCCCTAGTTTCTCAACTCCTCTGGGCTGGAATTCTCCACTGATCTCTATCCCTATGGTTTGGACCCTGTTTTTCAGACCTTCTAAAAGCTGACTGTTAGTTTGTTGACCTGGTTCTCTGTATATTGTCTACTCTTGAATTTGCCATCACCAAGGCCCATTAACACAAGAAACACACTCATTCTTAGTTTGACTATCCAGAGGGTAATTATTCACTCAGTGACCACCTGTCAGCAGTCATCAAACTAGTTAGACCCATCCACCATCATGTCTTTAATTTCTCTCATGTATTGACTGCATCTAGTTTTGTGCCTAAGTTGAATATCAGTTTATTAATTGTAAGCTCTTCTACTCTAGCTTTCTTCATGGCCTACTTAGACCTAAAGTTTAAAGGAAAAAATGAGAACATCAAAAACACAAATAAAAATAATAAATGGGCAAGTGATTGGGATTGTGTGATCTTCATTAGAATGTGGGTAGCAAAAACAAATTTTGAAAAAGGAGACCATTTCTTACTTCACAATTTTGCCTGGTTTTATACTGCAGCAGAGCTACTTGGAATAATCAATGGCATACTTGCTTTCTATATATTGACTGGCTTCCTCTTACTAGCATAACAGAGGGATGAACTATTGAACAAATGTGAACAAGTGTTTCTTTAAAATGAACCGTGCAAGTGTGAAAATGGCCACCTTTTATACATGAATTTCACAGCTATGTACTGCCTTGATCATTGAGCCTATACAGTCCAAGGGATACCTGACTTGGGGCTTTTGGTTCAGTGAGTAACATAAATGTATTTGAGAAAAGTCACTTAAATATTTTGTATTTCAGGTAATTATTACAATATCCAAATTCATCTTTTTAAAAAAGATGAATTAAAGACTGAAATAAATGAATATGTGCTGTTTTTAAATTTATCTTTTGGTACAGCAGATTAGTCACTAAAATGAAATAATTTTTAGATTCAATCAAAAAGTAAATTTCATAGCAATGGCATATGCTACACATTTGTAAATTTTTATTTTGGTGAATCTGAAGATTGGACTTCAAAATGTTGATGGACATTTGCCCTACTAAAAGAGAGTAAAAGGTTTATTTAAATTTTTTATTTCAGTATATTTGTCCTTAATAATATTAAACAACATTTGAAATGCCAAGCAGTATTTTCAAATTCAACTTTCTGGAAAATAAAAATAAAGATAAATTATTTAATCAATATTATTTTATATTTGACTGTTTTGCATAATTTCCCCTCTATCTACTCAATGTTATGCATTTACTAAATTTTATTTATTCACTTGTTTATTGATAGATACCTAGATAGTTTTAAATTTCAACTATTGAAGTGTTGTGATGGTGGACAGCCTCATATGAACTTCCTTGTAAATCTGGGCAAAATTTCCTCTGGTACTCATATGTAGGAGTAGGCTAGGTGAATAATAAAATTTACATATATTTTATTCCATAAATACTACTGGGTTTCACTCTATTATTCTCTTTCCAGTATTGAATAAGCATTCTCACTAATAATTTTTAATTTTCAACCTTTTTATAAATTTTTATGTATTTGCCAGTCTGATTGGTAAGTAGTCCTATCTAATTCTTTCAGTTTTACTTTCTCTAATTAGTAAGCTTAGTCATATGTATTTTTTCTTCTAAAAATTATGTTTTTTACATTCTATTTCTCCTTTTATACTAACTTTTCTGCCATTATTATTATTATTATTATTATTATTATTATTATTTGACCATTTCTGTTCTGTTTTTTAACTTCTGTTTTAAAATGTCAACAGAGGTAACCAACCCTATCTCTCTTCTTTATAATTTGAAAGAAGAAAAGTAAAAAGCTCTACATTTTCAGAGTGTACCTACCATCACACATTATGTTTTATATAACATGATGCACTAATTTGTAATTAATGGAACTTTCAGAAGAATTCAGGACCAAAAGAAATGGACTTTGATTGGCTTAAGAAAATAAATTTTTACTTGAAATACATGCCCAGTAGATTAGCCAATAAGACTACATTGGCCTTAGACCCCTTTAAGACAATAGTTTTTTTTTTCCTCTTCTTTAGAAATTTTTATAGAGTTTCTGGCAACCAACACTAAGGTTCTATTCTTATATTCAAGTATATATAATAATAGAAAACATAAAATTGCAGCTCTTGGTGGAGTCTATCATGTGTCATGGCCTCTCTTAGAACAATTATTTATTAAAACATTTGATAGATAAGAAGCAATGCACTGTTATTGCAGTGTGATTTTTTAAAATCCAGAATCTTCCACTTGTGTTCACACCAAATGAACTCTTTAGAAAAAATTGTTTTGTATCACTAGAAATCACTTTATAAGAAGAGTCTCATTAGAGTAGACTATAGAAAGTTGTTTCAGACTTCCCAAGGTATATTCAGAGATATCAGCAGTCACAGGTTCAATTTAGATAGAATTTGGTTAATGAACCAAAACAATTACAGTCAGGAAATAAACCTTGTGTTTTAGGTCACATCTGAAGAAGAATTTATAAATTAAAGTAAACATTTTTTTAAATTTAATCTTGAAAAGTCAATTGGCTATTTCCATGCTTTTTGGCACAAAAATCTAATATTTATGAAAACTACTAGAAAAATGTGCATATAAAGTAGCCCCGAGATTTAGGGCATGCAATTACATATTTTCTTAATGTACTAATGGAAAGAAAGGCCTTATAAAATGTCTTAGGCAGTTGGAGTTGCTCTAATATAATACCACAGGCTGTGCGGCTTAACAACAGAAATGCATTTCTCACAATCCTGGACCCTGGTAAGTCCAAGATCAAGATGCCAACAGATCCAGCGTCTGGTGAGAACACTCTTTCTGAGTTTCAGAAAGCTGTCTTCTCATTGTATTCTCGTATGGTGTGGAGAGAGATGTCTCTATCCTATCTACTTAATAGATAGTAATTGTCATAATCTCTCAGTCTGGTTAAAATACTACTTTAGGAAGTTGTAGTTCCAGGGAACCTAGACAAGCATATTTATTTTCAGAAAAAAAGTTTGTTTTTGTCTCCTTCCTCCTCTTTTGTTTCCAATTACAAAATGACAAGAGAATTAAAGTTGGTCGGCAATTTTTATCAATAAGAAATTACTATACTGAAAGATTTATATTCTGCCTACTTACTAGTGCCACGAGGACCACAACATATTTATAATCAGATAAAGTTGGAGTGTGTGTTGTTCAGTGTACTACATTTATTGAATATCTATGTAGATGGTGAAAGAAATAACATGAGACCAAAAACCTACTCTATTTTTGTCTTCATATAATTTAACATGTAGTGAAAGAGTATGCTAGGCTGCATATTGCTTCCTCAAAATTTATGTCTACCCAAGTGACTTTATTTGGAAAAAAAGAAATTTGCAAATGTAGGTAGTTAAGATGAGGTCAAACTAGGTTAGTTTGGGCACTAAATCCAATGACAAGTGTTCTTATAAGGAGACTGGTCATGTGAAGATGTCCAGGGAAGAAGTCATGTGACAATGGAGATAATGATTGAAGTTTCCATAGTTGGAAAAGTTTATGCTGTTAATAAGTGATGGGAAACTGTACCACAGTATAATAAAAATAAAATTGTCCTCTTAATTTTTTAAAATGCAGACTGAAAATTAAAGCGATTTATGATAAAAACATAAAACTGAAACTACCTTGGGGAATTTCTGTCTTGTCATCTGAAATGTAATGCATATCTGCAATGAAATAATTTTTTCTAAATGCTTTTTAAATTTATTTTATGCAATTCAGTTTTAATCTAATGATTTTAATTTGTGTTCAGTACATTTCCAATATTTAAAGCAATGTTTAACATTTATGAGAGGACCGTCAAAAGTCCTTTATTGATGAGCTGATTTGGGTAAAAAGTCCTTTAGTGCTTGCTCACTGGAAATCTGTCTTCCCAGTCCTTTTCCTCCCTTAATACCTAGAATTCTCAAAATGTAGTGTATTGGCCTCCAGTCAAAGTAAAGCAGTCTACTGATGAAATACTGTGTCATTCACCATCTGGATATTCTTTCTTGGCTTACAAACGATGCATTTTCTTCTTTGTAATTAAAGACATTTTTTTCAGTGTCAAAAGAGGATCATCTAGTAATATGGAAAAAAAAAAACATAAATGTTGCCATTTATGCAGAATATAAAGTGTCAAACATTCCAGGTTATCTTCCAAAAATAGATAGTTTTAAGATTCTGGAAAGCTATCTCTTTGTGTACAGGTGGCTAACACGAGGGTGGTGCAGCAGGAAACAGAACAGAAACAGAAAGAGAAATGCTTCAGCACTTCTCTCCAAGCTTGGAGTTAATAGAACTAATGAATCACCTGTAAGTTTATAAGTCTTAATTAGATAAAACCCTTCCTCTTTTTAAAGTTATTTAAAAATCAGAGTATTTTAAAAGAAATAATTTTAATGCAGTAAAGCTTCATAATAACTGTGATGTATTTTTACGTTAAAAATAAGGAGCACATTGAAATTTAGAAATTCAAATGTTAATGTGCTATCAACAAACATGGGAAACCATGTTGCAGAAAGGCAGATGGATGTCAAGTTTGATAAAAAAACATCTTTGCATGAAATCTTAAAAGAATGACTCAATAAACATAGAGAAAATGAGGCAAATAAAAGCATAGAAATCTCGAAAAATATCTGTTTGAAAAGGAAAGCACTCAGAATTTCAGTTGAAGGGACGAGGAGGAATTAAATCGAAAGTCACTTGTATAATAGCATAAATAATATTTGACACATCTGCTACTCTAAGAAAACAGTTGCTCTAAGTTATGGATGAATGAAAATGCAACCATTTAGTTTCATTCATGTGGCCATGGTTAAACAGCACTTCTCTTATTAAGCCTCTCTTCTCTTACAACACATGTGTCTTCTAAAGAGGCCTTGGGGGTAACACGTTAGTTGCACAAAGTTTCTTTATCTGGAGATTTTTGGCTTTTGTGGAGTTTTGTTTTATTGCTATTGTTTGTGTTTGTTTTGTTGTTTTCATGAGCTGACTCTTTCTTGTCTGCCAGGACCTAATCATTTGGAGTGTTAAAATTACTCCCTTGCATTATTCACTTTGAGGTGGATAAGACATTCTCATTTGTAAAGAGCGCTCTTCCTGTGCAAGACTTGCAACAACTATTACTAAGTCTTAGAATAATATGCAAGACACCAAACTGTAATGTTACCCATTAACATTAATTATCAGGAGCAGCATTATTTAAAATAATATCAAAACTAATATAATTTTTGTCTCTCCTCAATTGCTTCCACCGAATAGTAGATGATCAGTTCTGTAGAGTGAGCAGTTATCTTGAGCAGCCCAGAGGGCTTGACTGGGCTCCAATTTTAGCTTCTGAAGAAGCAACTTTCTTCCTGAGGCATCTTTTGTACCCTCCTCCTTAGTTATGTAACATCACTCTTTCTTCAGATTATCACCTGTGGCCAGTGCCCCTTCTTTCTTTATAACAGAAGAGTTGCAGTTCATCAGTAAGACCAGCTCACATCATGTGGAACATTATTATAAGCATAGAGGATATCACATAGACCTGCTAATTAATTGGTTAATTAGCTTCACAATAGAAAAAGTATTCAATGACTTAAAGATTTTCATACCTTCATATACAATGTTTGATTAGATTCACAATTTTGTAAATTATAAAGTAGTTATATTTTTAAAAAGTCTGTCATGTAGATATTCTTATTATAACTTATAATTAAATATCTCTTCAGCTTTGCAACTAAAGGAGCTTGAAGCAATATAGCAACGCACCCAATTTCCATTAAGTTGACTTGCTCACAGCTTTTAACAAAACAGAGTAACAAATTTTCCTTGAGCAATTCAAATTAGTTTTCTTCAATTTAGAACTTCAAAAAGCTGCATATGAAATTCATATATGACCTGCTGGCCAGTCAGCTGTAAATTCAGAGTTTTCTAAGCAATTTAGATTTTATTTTATTTTTGTTCGACAATTAAATTTTATTTTAATCTTAAAGTGTGATAATAAGACAAACTATTCAAAAAATTTTATGCATGCAAAGATGTTATCGTTATTCACATTAAAGAAATAAGTTCAACAAAATGCTATAGCCTTCATATCCAATTAAATTTTAAAAAGACATTTCATACTGTCATTTCTTTCTTTCCCTCCCCCCTCTTTAAATCCACACCTTTAATTGCACTCAGGGGCCTGGTGCCCTTCTGCATGTAAAGCAGATGTGCTAACAACTATGCTATGGTGAGACCCCTGTCATTTATTTCTTTCTTAAAAGAGAGTTCTAAGGAAATAAAACTTAATGACATATGGACAAAAATATACCCATTAATTATGTTAAAGTTGTATGTACAAATGTAAAGATTTTATTAAATTCTATGTAAAACTTGAATATTTGCTTAACTACTACTTTTTAAAGGTAACTTATGTATGTTTATTGAATGCCTACTATATAAAACATAAAACTCTTAATTCTTACAAGTGTAAGGTTTTCTGATAACTAGGAAAAAATATTGGATACTTTTATGTTTTTTTTTTTAATTTTAAAGTACAATATCCTAAAATATGTAAAAAATATTGGATAATTTTATGTTTTTTTTAATTTTAAAGTACAATGTTCTAAAATATGAAACAATACATTTTGTAATACATTACTTAAATGAGCAGTTTACTAGAGACTCAACCTTTAAAATTTAATTAATATTTAGAACATGGTTCATATTTATAAATACATAAGTAAATATTTCTTGTAAAAAATATTTAGGTACTATGAAATATATAAATAAATGTTATTTGGACAAATTTCCAGTAAATCCTTCAATAGACAAAGTAGTTAAATAATTCGCTCATGTATATTTTTATACTTTCACACTTTTTTTCCTCAGTAAGTCAGCTGTGAGTTCTACTTTAAGGTTGAGAAAAGCGATCTCCTAGCAGTACTGATTTTTTTTTTCTATACTGAATGTTGAGCTATGTTAATCTTATCTATACAGATATCTGAAAACTAAGGCAAACTTTCTCCCTTCCCCATTTACTGGTCTGTAAGGCTAGATAACTTTGAAATACTTGCCAAAGTTACTTTACTTTCCAGACAATTAAGTAGAACACTTCTGTTAAAATAACACACTTCCAAGACCTTGGTCTATTTGGTACATCTATGAAAATTATACATATTTAGAGAATTTGTCAAGGCCTGGCATAGAGTATCAAGATTTTAATAAAGTGCAGTATCTTCCTTTTTATGGTTGGATCCTTAAAAGTATAAAATGCCAAAATAGAATTTGAGGTAAGTCTGGACAAAGGACAGAGATAGGTAAAACAATCTGATCAGCTAGGGTAAAATTTCCTCTGCTTGTGACCCAAGTGTTTTTGTGGCTTGTTGAGTTGCTTGTTTGTTTGTTTGTTTTGTTGTTTGTTTAATTATAAAGTTATACAGGAATGTAAAATGGATTGATGAAATATGAAAGTGTCTGGGCCCAAGGCAGGCTGCCTAAAGATATCCCATAATGGCATGTTATTTTGAATTAAAGTTACTTATGAAACACCCCATGCAAGAAGATAACCCTGACTTCTCTGTCCTCCTTAAAGTAGGAGATAAGTCTCCCTTGTGGTAGGTGCCCCTCTTCTCCAGAGGGCTGAGAGACAAACTTATCACAAAAGTTAAAACAATCCAGAGTCCAAAAGGTTTTATAAACAAGCCTGTGTTGCCTTTCCTAAGTTACTACCCAAGTCCAAACTTTGCTTAGATTTCTTTTTGATGAGCACTAACTTTCATTGTCCTGTCAATTTCTCACAAATTATTGTTTCTTTGTCTAAAAAGTGTAAAAGACACTTGTTTGATGATTTCTTAGAGGATCATTTTTGACCTGAAGATCATATTGTGATTCTCCTGTACTCACATATTAAACTAATTTTCTCCTGGTAATCTTGTTTTGTGTCAATTTTATTATTTTATTACCAGTCCAACTGTAAGATCTAAAGAAAGGTAGAGACTGGGAATTCTCCCCCTCCCTAACAAAAGTCAGTATATGTGATATTCATTATAACATTTTCTAAGTTTCTCTGAGTAGAGTTTGACCTGTGTGAGGCCTGTCTTCAGTGTCATGAAAATTTCATGTAGACAATTAGGCTTCCATAAATTTTGAGGATTAATCATATCCATCAATGCTAATGCTGAGCCCTAATACAATATTTTTATTCAAAAGTGAGAAAACGAAGTGTGGACCCCAGGCCTGTCTGGTCCCAGGCATGGCTACAACCCAGGCTTGAGGCTAAGGACATGACCCCAGATACAGCATGGTACATTAAATGCAGTAGTGTGCCTGAGCCTAGCTTAAGTACGAATGACTCAGCTTGCTGTACCATGCATGTGTGGTGGAATGCCACTACTGTTCTCTCGTATATAAGCCCATGCTGTCTCTGCAATAAGGGCTTAGCTTGCAGTCTCGTCCTCATGTCAGCTCCTAGTACTATTTTCTAATTGCATGTCTCACCACCTAAACTTTCCCTTCTCAATAAGCATGGCACTGACACAAAGATTTAGATCATACTATGAAGTTCACAGTTTATACAGTGGTATCACAATTAACTTCATCTCTCAAAGGGCTGTAACAAATTTTGGAAGTCTACTAGGCTGGATAGAGTAGGGTTGTTGGAAGAAGTGTAATTATAACTCTACAAGGGAGTATGAGAATAAAAGAAAATAAAGTACAGAGACTGCTACTTCTCATTACCTTTCCCAATACCAAATGGTATCATGGGAAGTTAGACCCATAACCCAAAGACAAAAATAAAAGTGAGAGAGACTCTCAGAGATTGGAGGGGTAACAGGCAGAGTCAAGGAGGTATATGTATAATGGTCAGCAGAGCCAATGGCTGCTCAAGGGTCCAGCAAGTCAGTTGAAATGGGTAGTTAGATTTTAGAGGAATTAGAAAGATAGCTTCCTTAATAAAACCAAACTGGAAATTCCATGGGTTAACTTGGGCAGGAGAAGCAAAAAACAAAAACAAAAACAAAAACAAAAACAAAAACAAAAACAAAAAAAAACAGAAAGAGTGTACATGAAAATATCCCTTTCTCATATAAATATAAGAATTGTTCTCAAATGCTGTTTTTCTGTCACTCTGAGCTTTTCAATTCTAAACTGAGGCTAGTTTCCACAAAAAACTATTTAATATTTGTTTAAAAATTTAAATTTGACTCAAAGTTTTTAATGGTTATAGATGTGAAGAAAGAAATGTAAAAACTGAAAGAGCCAAAGAATTTTATAAATATATTTTATTAAGTATACAGTTTACTTATCACCCTCTCATCTAACCCAGCTCTTCTGAGTTCGTAAAAAATATCATGCATGTTTTTATCACTGGAAAAACAGGATGTAACTGGGGATTAAACAAATGTTTGTCAGTCAGATTTTTTTTTTCATCTTTGGCACTGGGATTTTATCAAAATGTATCATATAATATCTGTATAAATTACTCTTTTGCAGTGGAGTTGAGAATACTAAAAGAAAAGAAAAAGTTAGAAGAGGAACTTAGAATATGAGATATTGCGGGGAAAATCATTCAATTACCTCTTCTAAGGACAGAGAAGAAATAAAATAAAATTAGAAATTTAAGTCTGAGTATGGATCCCAGGCCTGGCAGGTCCCAGGACTGGCTGTGATCCAGGCTCGTAGCTAGGAATAGGACCCCAGATTTAGAATGCTACATTAGTGCAGTAGGGCTCCTGAGCCTAAAATATGTAAACATAATTCAGCTTATTGTATCACGTATGTGGGGCTGAATGCCACTATTGTACTCTGATATATGTGGAGCCCATGCGATCCCCTGGGGAGTAGAAGAGGAGTAGAAGAAGAGCAAGAGCAGAAGTGTGCTCCCTGAGATAGAACTGCACTCCTCACAATAAAGTTGGTGTCTGCCATTTTATTATCATGTGATGTCAGCCCCTCGTGTGTTCTTCCAACTGAGGATCTCACCACCAAAACCTTCCCTTCTCGATTAGCTTGATACTGACACTGAGATTAAGACAATCTTAAGTGTTTTTATAAACTAGAATAGAAAGCCAAAATAGAGTTTAAAATCCTTTTCGGGAGATTGCTTAGGAGTGAAAACAATTGTCGAGTACTTACTTTAGAAAATTTTGCCTAAGATGCAAGACATAGAAAAATTCTCAAGTTCCCATTGTTCCAATCTTTAAATAATTATTTAAATTAAATCAAGAATTAAATGCCTGCTTTGACTTAAAATATGTTAGTGTACTGACCTGGGCTTTGTAACTTAATATCTTATGAATACTAATCTATTTTAATTAGATGGGTACAGAAAAAATAAAATGCAAAACATATTAATTAGATCAAAGATCTCAGTGTACCTTGAGTGGTTCCAGGATCCAGAGGTCAAAATCCAGAAGGATGTGAAATAAAATGGAGGGAATAAAAAAGAAGAGCCTCATTTAGAGTTGAGCTTTTAAATGCAGATGCTATGGGTGAGGGACTAAACTTAATTATGTTTTACTGTGTATGTGATGAGAATATATTTTTATTTAAAACCTTTGTATATGTCATTATAACTGAACAAAGTTGAATTTTATCTGAATAAAATTTTTATTTTCTCATTATGACCCAACAATAGCTATTTCCAGTTATAAAAACTATCTTCTGATTAGCTATGATAATTAATTGAAACTGTGGTCCTTACAAATGAATAGGTAGCACTGACTGATTGATTCATAACTTTCTAACACATTATCAAGTGCATTTTTTAAAAAGTAAAATATTTTGAGATTCTTCTTTAGCCATCCTCTGTACCTGAGGCTGATATGAAAAAAAAGAAAACTTCAATTTTTGGAAGTATATTTCCAATAGACACAATTAATTTAGAATTTCACACTTAAAAAACAATTTGGTAAAACGTTATAATTCGATTCTTGGATTAATTTTCTTTAAATTAACCTGATTTTATTATTTTTACTATGTGATTAGTTACAATGATAAATATAACATTAAAAAATTAAACGGAATAGATGGAATTTGAGAAAAGAAGTTTAGGAAGTGGCAGATACTTGAGAAAGCTGTGCAGATAGAGCATCAAACTGATTTACCCTAAATTCAGTTTGGTAACCTGTATGTTAATATTTGTGTGTGTGTGTGTGTGTGTGTGTGTGTGTGTGTGTGTGTGTGTTATCTTTATCAGATTTTGGTGCCAGATATATTGGCCTCATAAAATGAGTTGGGAAGAATTGCTTCCTCTTCAATTTTTTTTGGAAGAGTTCGAGAATAGGTATTAAATCTTCTTTGAATGTTTGGTAGAATTCACTGGTGAAGCCTTTTGGTCCTGGACTTATACTTTTTGGTAGGTTTTTGATGATTGTTTCCATTTTCATATTGCTGATCAGTCTATTTAGATTGTCCAGTTCTTAATTCAATCTAGAAAGGTTATATCTTTCTAAGTACTGGTCCATTTCTTCTATGTTATTAAATTTGGTGTTATATACTTTTTCATAGTATTCTTACATGATCCTTTGTATTTCTGCAATGTCTGTTATAATTTCCCCTCTTTCATTCCTGATTTTGTTTATTAGTGTCCTCTATTTTTTTTTCTTTAGTGAGTCTAGGCAGGAGTTTGTCAATTTTATTAACCTTCTCAAAGAACCAGCTCTTTGTTGCATTTATTTTTTTCTATATATATTTTTTTGTTTTCAATTTCATTTATTTCTACTCTAATTTTGATTATTTCTTTCCTTCTGCTGACTTTAGGCTTCATTTGTTCTTCATTTTCTAGTTTTTTAAGATGAAGCATTAGGTTGTTTATTTGGGCTCATTCTTGTTCTTGGATATAGTCCTGTAATGATATGAACTTTCCTCTTATAACTGCTTTTGCTGTGTTCCAAAAGTTTTGACATGTTATACTATCATTATCATTCATTTCTTTGTGTTTCTTGATCTTTCTTTTTATTTCTTCTCTGACCCAGTTATTCTTCAGTAGTATGTTCTTTAATCTCCTTGTATTTGTGGTTCTTTCTGCTTTCTTTATACAGTTGATCTCTTGTTTCAAAGCATTATGATCAGAGAATATGGTTGGTATGTTTTCAACCCTCTTATATTTGTTAAAGCTATCTCTGTGACCCAGAGTGTGGTCAATCCTTGAGAGTGTTCCATGTGCACTAAAGAAGAATGTATAAACAGTGTTTGGGGATAGAAGGCTCTATAAATGTCAATTATGTCCAGTTGGTCTAATGTGTTATTTAAGGATGTTATTTCTTCATTGATTTTCTGTTTGGATGATCTGTTCATATCCGACAGTAGGGTATTTAGTTCCCTTACTACGATAGTGTTTTGGTCTGTTTCTCCCTTTAGTTCTTTTAGTAATTGCTTTACATATTTTGAGGTTCTCCGATTGGGAGCATAAATATTAATTAGTGTAATGTCTGCTTGGTGCATGATTCCCTTTAGAATTATGAAGTGTCCCTTGGTAATTTTCTTTATCTTTTTTAATTTTGAAGTCTATTTTGTCCAATATTAGTACCACTACTCCCACTTTCCTCTGAATGCCATTTACGTGAAATATCATTTTCAACCCCTTCACTTTGATTCTGTATTTGTTTTTGGAACTGAGATGTGTCTCCTGGAGACAGCATATGGTTGGGTTTTGTTTTTTGATTCATTCTGCAACTCTGTGCCTTTTTATTGGTGGGTTCAGTCCATTTACATTTAGGGTGATTATTGAAATATGAGGTCTTTTCATAGCCATTTTATCTTTTGCTTTCTGGTAGCTCGGTGTTTCTATTGCTTCCTTTTCCTTTTGTTTCCATTTTCTTTATTTTGGTTGCATTTTGTGGGTTTTCCCTCTGGTCATTCTTGTTTTATGTTATATACTTCAGTTCTGAATCTTTAGTGTGTCGTTACCACTATGAATATGTAATGGATAGGTATATATATATGTATATAGTAGTCCCTTTTCTTCTGAGTGTGTCTTTTCTCCATTCCCCTTTGAGAATTTGAATCTTTAAATCCTTCCCTTTTCAGTCATTGTTGTCTCAATTTGTCCTTATGTGCTGAATATTTATTACTATATTGCTCTGGCAAATCTCTTATTTTAAGTTTGTAATGCCCTGTTCCTAGTTAAGGGTTGCTCTCCTCTGCTTTTATCAGCCTGCTAGTCACCTTACTTCTATTTATGAATTTTTTTTTTATCATTTGTTTTAGATGAGCTGATCCCTTTCAGTATTTCCTTTAGTGCTGGCTTCATAGTGGAGAATTCCCTGAATTTTTATGTCTGGAATGGTCTTCATTTCTCTTTCATATCTAAAGGATTGCTTAGCTGGATACATTATTCTAGGCTTGTAGTTCCTTTCACTTAATATTTTAAATATTTGATTCCACTCCTTCCTGGCTTGTAAGGTTTGTGCTGAGAAGTCCAACAATAATCTCATGGGTTTTCCTTTATAGGTTACCATTTTCTTCTCCCTGGCTGCCCTGAGAATTCTGTCTTTGTTGTTGATTTTTGATAATTTTAATACAATGTGTCTTGGAGAAGGCCTTTTTGGGTTGAGATAATTGGGTGTTCTATTGTCTTCTTGAAATCCAAGCTTCAGCTCATTCCTTAGATTTGGGATATTCTTGCCCACTATTTGTCTGAAAATGTTTTCTAATCCCTGTTCCTTTTCCTCCCCTTTGAGAATTCCCATTATTCTTATGTTTACTCTCCTAATAGCATGAGCTATCTCTTGTATTTCTCTTTCATTATTTTTCATTCTTTGGTTTTTCTCTTCTTTCTTCTGATTTTTTTCTAGATTTCTGTTTTCTATATGACTGATCCTTTTCTCCATTTGGTCGATTCTATTCCTAAGCTTGTTACTTCATTTTTCAACTCTTGCAGTGTGTTCTTTATCTTCAGAAGTTCTATTTGGTTCTTTTTGAGGGTTTTAATCTCTTTGCTAAAGAACTCATTCTGCTCATCTAGTTGTTTTCTCAGTTCCTGAAATTGTTGATATGATTCATTTCAGATCTCATCTAGTTTTTTCAGAAGTATCATCCTGAATTCTGTCATTTAAGTTACACATTTCTATATCTGTAAGCTTATTTTCTGGAGATTTTTCTCTTTCTTTCTGAGCTGCTTTGTTACCTTGTTTTTTCATGGTGTTTAATGGACTATTTCTCTGCCTGGACATTAATGGAAGTGTGTTCTGCTCCCCACCCCTCCCCCATCCCCCAGAAAGAAGATTTATTATATAGCAGTCCCTAGCCCGTTGCAAAGAAGGTGTTTTTCTTTTGGTTTCCAGTGACATCTAACCTCCTTGGATCTCTGCTTTATATAAAGCCTTAATAATATGTGTTTTTTTTTAAACAGATGTTTAATCATGCTTGCTACTCTCAGTTTAAGGTCCTGCCAGTGTTAACGACTGTTTCAGTAGCGTTTGCTCAGATTTCCCATGGGCTCCATGGTGATCTGTCTCAGAGGGTATGGAGGAGGAGCCTTCTGGGTTGGGGATTGGGGGTGTGGCTCTGCCTCAGTTTTGCTGCTGCAGCTGGTAAAAATCAAATATTGTTTCTCTGCCATCCCCGATTTTCTGCTGTCATGTTTCTCTGTCTTCTGCCCTGGTTACTAGGCACTGCTGCTAGCCACTTGGGACTCACAGGTTTTCCAGACAGGGTCGTTCAGGGAACTCACTGCACCTTCTCCCCTCCTCTTCTTCCTATGGAGAGCTTAGAGGCTGCAAGAGGCAGTTTCTTTGTGTCTCCCAGTCCATCTCCAGACACCTGGGATTCTGACCTGTGGAATTCTGATCTTATGTGCAGATCCCACTCTCAGACATGCTGGTGTGCAGTTTGGGTGTGTTTTTTTTTGTTGTTGAGTTTTAGATATTCAGCTTATTGTTGTTTTAAGGAGAGAGATCTGTGGATATCTCTCACTCCACCATGTTTAATCCAATTGCCTCTTGATTTTCAAAACCATTTTTTTTCTAAAACTATAACCATCAAAACAGCTTTTCCTTATGAAAATGTTGACTGAGTTCTTGCAAATCGAATCATATTAATTTTCAAGACACATAAGAGTTTAAAGAAATATGTTTTAGAAGTTCTTGTTACTATTTAAAATGTAATGAGACTCTCCACTGGGCTTGGCATAACCTATGCATTCAATCTAGTGCTAACTCATTAACAACAACAACATTATTATTATTATTATTATTATTATTATTAATTTCCATTCCTGGGGCAAATAAATATTCTTGAAAAAATACATACCTCTAGACCATTGATGGAGGGTATAAAAAGCAATGTGAAAAAAATGTAAGAAATAAAGTTTCTGCATGCTGAGAAGACTACAGAAGACTAAGAAGATCCCTCCTGTGTTTAGGACAATGCCGTTCTTGTTCCTCAGGTCAACTTTCTATTGCTAGAAAGACTAAAAAAATTATAGCTGCCAAGAATCCAAGTTCTTGAAATTAAGTAAGAATGGGTGTCTGATGCAACAGAGTTTAGGTATTACAAAATAACCAAAACATTTCTTTGCTTGTATTATTCCTGAGCATCCTTACACTGCTCTAATTTTATGAAATGCACAATACCTTTAAGGTAGAGGCATATGCTCATTCATGTGGCAGACTGATCACGATTGGCTAAAAAATCAGCATTTAAATCACCATTTAAAATAACTAATCAGAAGAAGTATTGCTACTGTCACTTAACTCCCTAATTAACTATTGGGCATTTGAATTCAAAACCAATGAATAGAGAAGTGACATTTAGCCTAGATGAAAGTTTTTTGATGTTCTATTTAATTAATATATATCATTTTTTTGCTTTCAAGCCAATTTGATTTTATTTTTACTCTTCTTTGTTAATAAACTGTGATTGTGTCTTGTAATGAATAAACCCGAAAACCACCTGGCAGTTGTCTCGTGGCTCATTATATGTTATTGGCCACTCTGAGAAGCTGCTTTACATGACATTTAAATCGGTGCATGCAGAGAAAATCACATTTTATTATTTAGATCAAATTTTGGAAAAAAGAGAGCTCTCTTTCTTGACATCAACATCTAAGATGAAGGTGTGGTTAGTCAAATCATAATTCAACCCATAATTCTTGTTTTGATCCATAAATGACAGTTCTCTACATATACATATATATGTTCTTTAATGTGAGATAAGGAGGTAATGTTAACACACTAGGACTGTTGTGATTTCTAGCACATTTTTATTTATTAATTATTAATTATGTATTTTCATATTACCACTTTGTTTTGTAAAGCCCTGTGAATATTTCATGGAGACTAGGAACTGAGAATCTGAAAGGACATTATGACATTTTCCTGGGATGAAATTGTGTCCCTAGAGACCTCATCATCATGTACCCATGAATTTCCAAGATGATACCATATACTCCATTTTTGATTCAGCTCTTCCACTTTTAATACCATGCTGTCTCTTGTGCATATAATTTCTTCTTGGCAAAAAGCACAATGAGTACTCTAAATGGCAATCTATCATTCTGTTGTTAGTTAATAATGTTTGCTGTGACTGGGAAACTGTACAAACTATATTGTCAAAGAGTAAAGCTTAGAAGCAAGAGAGCAACCAAAGTATTCACAATGCACAAATGAGGTATATTAAGTTCATAATTCCTTTCAAGCAGATTATGTCATAATTCTGCTATAAGATACATTCATAATCCAGGTAAATGAAAGCAGTCTGCAAAACATATGCATGTAAATGATATTTTAATGTATTTTTCCAATGGAAATAAAGTTTTTAAATTATGGTGTTAATATCAGAGAAAGGGAGTATAACTTTGCTTGATTGATGAATGTCAGAGGACAGAGTATTCAAAGAAATGTCTCTGGTGTAATGAAAATTGAAAAGCAATTTTGAATTTTCAAGGAAGGAGGTCTTGACAAAAAGTTTTTCTCTTAATATTTTACTGGATGCTTAGAAACAGCAAATGTAATCCTAATATGCAAATTAATATAGATTTTAATAAGTTCCTCAAGATTCTAAAATATTTGCTTACACATTTCTACTTTGATTTATTTTATGGGACAAAAAACTGAAATAACTATAGTTACAATAAACATTGGTAGTTTTTTTGATCATCATTATGGAGTTAATTTTCAAACAATGCTAAAATACACACAGAGAGACACACATAGAGCAGGAAGGGAAAGATTGAGAAAGAGAGAGAGAGAGAGAGAGAGAGAGAGAGAGAGAGAGAGAGAGTACATATAATATGATTAGAGAGATTTGAGTTGGTTAACAAGTGCTGAAAATAGTATTCTTGAAGAAATACATTATAATGAAGGAAAAGACTGGGTAGTTTTCTTTTAGGATCAATTGACACATTTGCATATTTATAGATATATGGAAAAATTTTTGTAATGAGATTTAGCGCAAAAAAATAAAACAAAACAAAAAAAACCTCTGGACTGAGAATCATTATACTTTAGACCCTGTTCTGTCTCTTCCTTTCTCTGTGGCCTTAGACAAGTCATTCATCTCCAGAACTTCAGTTCTTTCTCTGTCAAATGAAGATAATACTTTACCTCAAAAAAGGTAGCTGCTTCATAAATTTCTAGTGAGATTAATTAAAATAGTTAAAAGCATTTGCAGAGTTAACATCATTTTTAAAATAAAATGTGAGAAGATAGATGTATTAGTTTTAATCCTGGCTCTATCATTTTTAATCACTTGAACCTAATTACATAGTGTGTGTGTGTTTGTATATGTGTGAATATGAGTATATTTTTTTCATGTTGTCAACTTAATGTTCTTCCCCAAATGCAAATCTAAGCATGCTACTCCCATAGTTTCCCGATAAGGTAAAACCGATATTAATTAGCATATTAGGATTATATTTATTTTGCATCTGGTCTACTTTTATAGCTCTTTTTCTTGGCAAATCTTGCACTCTACTTGACTATTTGCTTTTCATCAAAATGGTGGTCTCCCATGCCTTTGGTCCTTTCTTAAGCTATATCCTTGCATAAAATATCTGTCACTTCTCTTTATTTATCTGTCACCCATTCTAAAGAATTCAATGTATTTGTGATATTCCTGAATCCCCAATGTGTCCCTACTGTTCCACAGCACAATTTATGCCTAGCCCCACTGTAGCACTATATTTAACTATCTTGGAATTATTTGTTGCTACTCTATCAGATTCTAAGTTCTTTGAAGGGAAGATGCATTTATTTTTGTATCTTTCCCTAGATGCAATGTTGAAAGGAAGCATACAACAATGCTAAGAAATGTTTGATTCTTTTTATCTTCTCTACTCTTAAAAATATTTTAATATTATTTCCAAAATCTAATGTTAAGTTTGGACAGAAACTCCAGGAGTGTGGCACTGCATTGAAGGTTTTCTCTGTTTAATTTTGATGCATTTATTTGTGTTGCACAATTCATCCTACTGTGTCAGTTGAACATTAAGAGCCAAACACAATTCAGAATGTAAAAAATTTACCTAGTTTACATGAACAGTACAACTTTAGATAAAAATTTTATATGGATTCTAAAAGAGCTTTCTCTTACAGTTGAGCTCATACCTCTTAGTGGTGGGGATTAGTCACAGATGGAGATTTCTACCTGAACGTAACTGCTGCCTAGGAAGTCCTGCAGAGAACACGTTTAAAAGCTGTGACTCAACAGGAGATTAACAAGGTCTGGAGAACACAAAGCTTGGAGTACTTGGTTAAGGGTGCATATCTATAAATTACAAGGGTACATGAGAGCAGGCTGCATGTTTTCTTCAACAATATCAAGCAAATACATTTGATTATTAGCACCTATTGATCTTGAAAAGTCATGTAGAACAAGGCCAAAACTCAGATAAAATTAAGATGTTTAAATTATCTTTCATGATTTGGCTTCCAAATAAGATGAAAAGAATCATATATAAAGGGATTTCTGAAAGATGAGAAGAATCATATATAAAGGCAATTCTGAAAAAAGGAGTATATACTGAGTTCCTAAGGAATGGTGAAAAAGTACTGACACTTTAGAGAGTCTTCAGGTAACATTATAACAGTGTTGGAGAACTCATATGTCCAATAATTGGAGACTTGTTATGAAACAATGCATTTTATGCAGATACTCAATTATTACAAAACATTTAAATACAAGATACATTTGAGAATATGCATATATAAAGGAAATCTTCAAAACCTCTCATGGGAGATATATTTTTTCTAGTGAGTGTACAAATCCTTAATAAATTGGCATATTTACATAGAACAAAGAGATATGGGCAAGAATAATACATTTCATATACTCACATACATATATACAGAATAAAGTTTTTGATTGATCCTAGATACATCTTCAGCACAGCAGATAGTCTAATGATTCTTTCCCATTGGCTTCAGATAGCTGTTAAGAGCTACTATAAATCCTTATTTGGAGGCATAAAAGCTAATTACTATCATAGGTGAAGAATCAGTTTTTCTCTTCCCTCTGTGCCACACTGGGTTATTATACAATTAGCTACATAAAGAAGATGTCATGTTTTATCTCAAAATATTTATTCTTATCCACAATGAGAAGCAGCCACATTAATGTTGGTGAATTGTGCTGAAGTTATTCTCTTGTTCACAACTGTGCACAGTATCTATGCACTGATACAATAAACATGATTGGAAAGTAGATCCTGGGAGTTAAAAAGAAACTGCATACATGATGATATCAAACATCATGGAAAGATGCTGCAAAGAATATATGGCACATGTTTGGAACAGTTCTGAAATAAGCCTCTATCTAGAACTTGACTCTGACTCGATGTCTTTTGTCAGTGTTGAATAATTTCAAGGCAGTATCTCTTTAAATGTTGTTTCTGCCCTATTTTTGTTCTCTGCTTTTTCTTGGACTTCAGAACAGAATATGTTAGATCTTTTATTAAGTTATATGTAGTTGCTACATTCTTTTCTGTTTTATTTCTCCTCTTTCTAAAATTTTTATGCTTCAGTCTATAATTTCCTATGGTCTTATTTTTCAGATCAATAATCTCTTTTCCTCTATTTAATTAGCAAAGTCATCTATTAATTTCTTCATGTTAGCCATTGCACTTTTTAGTTCTAGAATTTCCATTTGAGACTATATATGTAGAGAGAGATTCTATTACTCTGGTAAAATTTACAATATTTTCTTCATTTTCTTAAACATATAAATGTTCATGTCCAAAAATATGCATATCTGGATAATTGTTTTTTTTAATTGTCTATTTTTCTACCTTTCTTTTTGATCCTGTCTTCAGGCATGACTTGATGAAGTTAGATCATTGCATAGGAAAGCACTGTAGAAACTCTAGATGCTGTAATCATCCCCCAGAGAGGATTTTCCTCAGGAAGTCAATCAAGTAGGACCAAATTATTTTGCACCAGTATGAGAGTAAGTGATTTAAGATAGGGTTTTAAATTATTGAGGCATGATCTATTTTCAGTTTGCTTTTACTCTTAGAGTATCTTTCAGAGGTTGCAATTGAAAGCCTGGTGTATTTAGTATATAGACTTTTCTCCTTGGTTGGCTCTGAAATCACAATTTTAACTCCTCAACAAAGCAAGATTGTCAAGAGCTCTCCTTAGCTTTTGGCCTCTCCATCATTTTCCCTTATGGCTGGCCACTTGATCCCTCTTTTCATTCATCTTCAAACTTTCAAGTGCTGTGAAGAGAAAAGTAAAGTAGAATGCATGGGTTCCCTAATTCCTATATGCACTGATAGCCCAGAAATCTAATTTTTGTCTCATAGTCCTGGGAGACTGACAAATATTCTGAGCCACTGCTTTTTGTTCAATTTCTAAACTCTGCATCACTAAAGAATCAACAAATGCCTCATCTAGCTCATTTAAGACATTTCCATTCCTTTGGAATTTGGCCACTTAAATCTTAACTATCTAGGTCATTCTCTGATAGCTTCAAGTAACAATTTTGTTTTTGTTTTTGTATTTCATACATCATTTATGTTGCTGCTTTCAAAGGGAGAGTGGTCTGATAAAATACATTCTGTCATAGTAAAAAAAAATGACATTGTATTATTCTCTTTTTAAAAGACCCTAAATAAAACTTTTGATTAAAAATAAGTATAAACAGAAAATTTTTTAATAGAGAGAGCATGAGAAATGAAAAGATTGGAAGGATTCTCGGGAAAAAAATGAAGAAAAATGGCTTTAAAATGTTTACAAACAAATCCAATTGATATTTTAAAAATGTTTGCTTTGGAAAAGATAGTTAAAACCGTAAATAATTGTAGGGTGTTTTGCAATCCAGTCAAGTAAAACGAATTGATTTTTATCTGTAAATTGTTATTGACTGTGAAAATCAGCTGGCTTCAGTTGTTAGAAATGAGAACAGAGTGCATTAGACTGATTAAATATGTTGCCTAGTAAACCTGCATGGTGTTAAATTGCATTCAACTGGTGAATAGTTTAATGATTTTTTCTCTAAGATGTGAACATGTGAGCATGTCTCAAATGGTCTGTTTTACTCAGTCAAATTTGTAGTCAGAGAGCTTACTTGCCTCACAAAAAGATTAGAGGAACCATAAAAGTGATGAGGCAAAACAGATGTCCAAACAGTAAAAGTGATCTAATTTATCTGTGAACATTTAACTGAAATTAATTCCTAAATGATTGATCATATTTTGTGACAACTGTAACTGCCTCTATGCATGAGTTAGAGTCATTCATTGTGTGATTATAAAGATGATCAATGACTTGGCTTTCTGACAAGTAAAATCACAAGTGAGTTAAAATACCTTGTGCCATTCATGACATAACTACCCATGAACACATCAGGCATCCAGAATTGTCAGGTATAATTCACATATTGATTTTAATATAATTCTCTGAACCATTGTCAACCAATACTTATTAGGTTCCCTCTGACTATGTGACCAATTAACAGTGTGAACATATTGAAAATGCACACATCTGTCAGGGGAGCAATTTTCCACTGTTGGAAGAAAAAATAGTGACATGAAATTATTTGCTGAACAAAATTGATTGAACATACAAAATGTCTCTGGCATTTGATAGGTACTGGGACTATAGAAACACCACCAAACCACTTAACCCTTTTCTCAGGAAGGCTATAATATAGTGGAACAACAAATAAATAACCCAACATAAAGGGCAAGATGTAATAAATGCTATTCATTTATTTCCTCCACAAATCATTCTTGAGCAATTTTATGCACTAGGTTTAAGGGAGTGAGATGTAAGGTAGTAAAATTATATAATTTAAAAATATGAAATACAGTAAATATAATGATAGATATTTGCAAAGTTTGTTACAAGATTTATAAGAAAAGACATTTAAAACATAGTGTATAATTAGAAAAGAATTATCTGTGGGGAAGGAGGTGTCACCTCAATTAGGTGTCATAATTGAGGTGATGGTATTCTCCAGGCAGAGAAAAGAGCAAACAGAGTGTAGTGGTTTTGTACTGTGCCAATTTAGGGTTGGACACAGAGGAGTCAAGTGAGATTTGAAAGGTCCTAATGAAATAGTCGCTATTATGTACAGAAGATGGATGAAAGTCCCCACGCACCAACAGAGGTCGGCACTTTTTTGCTGATCCACTGGTTTCTCTCATCGGTGTGCTCACGCACCCACAAGTCCTCTACCTGCTACTGATCTCTTCCTTCAGCTTCTCGAAGTCCTGGGCCAGACACATGCTCCTCTGAGTGAAGGGCACCTGCTCCTTTTGCAGATTACTGGTATCGTTAGAGTTAGAGCAAGTTCTGATTTGTCCTGAGGATACCAGTTTATTCTTAAGGGTCCTAGTTTGTCTTTGATATTTTTTTCTGTTTTACTTACAGCTTTTTTTTCCTGACTGTCTTACTACTGATCAAGGTAACTTCAGACCCACACAAGGTATATAAACAATTTTTCCTACAAACTTCTTACAAGTTTTCCTTTCTAGTCCCTGATTAGTGACTTCTCTCTGATGTTCCAACCATTTCTTTCTAGAGCTTTACTTAAACAACTTTTTGTACAATTGTAAAAAGCTTGATCTTTATAATAAATGCTTTATTTCATATCATTCATATTTGTTATGATTCCTTGATTGAATCCTAACCAAGGATTACAGATTATGTAGCTGCAAGAAAGAATGAATGTAGGTAGTAGCAGGAGTTGAAGCCAAAAAGGGATTCCATTAGGATCTATTTTAGAATAGGAGGTATGTCTAGGTTTTTATTTTCTAAAAATCTCATTTGCTGCTTGTGAAAATGGATAATAGTGGCCAGATCTAAGGCAGGAAAAAAAAAAGTAGATTAGACTATTATATATTTAAGAAGATAATGCTAAAAATCTGTACACAGATAGTGGAGAGTGGAAAGAAAACACACAGAGATAAGTATAAACAAATCTTAATAAGCATTTTAAAGGATGCCCTTGTTCCTTCCTGTCAATAGCTTTTGTACTAACAAAGTTTTTCCTTACCCTGTTTCTCAAACTGTCCATAAATTATAATGTTTTAAGCATTTTTAAAAGAATAAAATAGCACAGAATAGAAAATTCAGAGTACATTACAAAGAGAACATGAGTACAGATTATAAAACTTGTTGAGTATAAATGTGTACATGTGTGTATACTTAATGAAAACATGTTTCTAAATATGTTGATCAAGAACGTTTAAAATCCTCTGGCTATGGGAGCCCAAATTTGGAGAATTCCCAAGGGATCCCCAAATTTTCATAGTGGGCATTTGAGAAGGTAGATCTCAATAAAATATCAAAGAGAGATAATAGAGAAAGAGCTATAGTGACATAAATAATGCTACCATTTTATTCAAATGGAGACAGAGGACAACTATGGTTAGTTTTGTAGTCTTAAGAATTATTTAAATTGCTGCTTCTACATTTGGACATTTGTTAACCAAGCCATTTTTCCTTATATTAAAAAGGGAATAAAAACCTTTAAAATTAAAAGTGTAATATACTTGCTTTCATGCCAATTATATATTCCCTAAACTCTTCCAAATTTGTTAGCATCTCATTTTTGTTTCTGAAACATGAATTAAGTAATCTATAAAATTGAAATTATTTCTCCATATTCTCATGAGAAATTTTCTGTATTTCCTTCCTTTTGCTGAGTTGAAAGCAGCCCTTTTTAATATAGCTCATGGTTACTATTATATCTTTACAAATTATTATAGTGCAATGTATGTCGAAATTGCAATAAAAAAACATTTAAATTTTAATAACGATCTACTCAGGTAAATAACCCATGCAGTATTCAAGGTAAATTTACAATCTTTAATAGTAAATACATGTGAATCTATATATAAAGACAGATAATATCTTTAATAGAAGATGGTGTTTATGCTTAACATCTTCCATTTTCCCTTTCTGATACACTTTTCTACTTTTTCCTTCTACTCTATGCCATTATGTAGATAAGGGTTACGGTATTAGTATACATTGAATTAACAGGGATCCTTTGTTTTCTGGCTTCCAGTTGGGTTTGATCAATGGATGCATTTATAGGAGATTTGATGGTGGGAAGAAAGTGAGGTACAGTACATTTTTCCCAGACTCTGCCCACTGAATTGACTTCATTCCTCCACCAAAGGCTACAACTTCTGTGGAGCAGATTTCTCCATGGAAGGGTTGCTTGGGGTGACTACCCTTTATGTCAGTGAAGGAAGAGGGATGGTGCACACAGAGTAAAGAATGTCTGTTGTTGATGATGTGTTGTGGAAGACATGGACATGGTCAACATCAACAGACAATGCTCTAGGAATGTAACAGTTAATGCTTAAAGAATTCAAGAGAAAACATGGTTGAACAATGTCTTTTAATATGTTTATAGTATTACATTTTAAATAATAAATTTAACATGAACAGACAATAAATTATCATTTTCATTTTTCTACACAATATAGGTAAGGCTTGTATTTGAGAGAGTCATAAGATGCCAATAGTCAGAGATGGCATAATAGATAATAGGTAATGCAGTGTCATGAGCAAGGGTATAATCAGCATTTAATAAATGGCATTGGGAATTACAGAGGCAAGAAGACCAATTATTTTAATACAAATTGCTTCTGACAGGCCACAGCATTGTAATAACAGCATTGCAATGCTGTTTTTCTCACTGTTAGAGATATGAAATCGGCCAGAAATGTTGCATTTGAAAATAAAGAACATGAAAAGATACTTCCTGGTCATGAACAGGAAGTAATTGTGCCTGGACAACATGAAGAATTTTACATGTATTAAGTAAACAAATACAATAATACCTCTTTTCTACCCATTATTCTAAATCTTTACGGACACAGGCCATGATATAAAATATTTTAAAACCAAATTGTCTATACCGAAGGTCTTCACAAAAATATTTGCCTGAGCTGCACATCCCATAGGAGATCTCTGTCAGGACACAGCTATTACTCACCACTATTGAACAAGTAAAAGCAGAAGCAGAGATAAGAGATCACCAAGGACTCACCAGGCCTCTCATGAGCACTGTTGGAAAACATCCACCTTTCACCATCAAAATTATTTTTAATATAGTTAGGAAAATGATGCAGGTTAGGATGCTTCCTTCTAAAAATTAAAGTAACAATACAATTGTTATATATTACTGGACCATTAGAAATTTGAAAAATATAATTCTGTACTAATTTTAAAAAATCAAGCAACAAGAAAAAATATTTTATAATACTGGTTATTTTGGAGGCACAAACTATTTTTTTTATTATTTCAAGGAATTATATAATTTCATAAATTTAAAAATTACATTTATATTTATTAAATGATAAGTTTTACTGGTTAGTTTTAATGGTATTGTTTGATTTTGATTTTATAGTTAGCATATGATTCTTGAAAATTATAAATGTATCAAAAATAGAAGAAAAATGTCACTTAAGTTTTACCTGCCAAGTGTTATTACCAATAATTAATTATTATATTTTATTGACACTTTATTCTGTGCATTATGAGGATGCTCTAATATTTTTTTAAATAGGCATAAAATAGCAGATGAAATAGACCAAATGATGCAATTGGATTTTATTTAATAGTATAGTAAATAACATTTTTCTGATATAACATAAATTATAGTCAATGAACATTCAAACTTTCAAAGAAATTCTCATTGGACCTCTAGTAGTCAGGAAAAATTAATTTTAATTTAAATATTTCTAATTTCTATGTAAATATATTTGAACAAAAAAGCATAGTATTTTATTTATTTGAAAAATGAATGAATGTGAAATCAAGCTCTAGTCATATTTTCTTCCAAATGATTTAAACAAATCAAGCAACTTTACTTCTGAATTTTATATTGGACATATAAGAACAAAGATGTACAAACCACAAAAATTAAAATAATATTTTTATAATAACATGCAAAAATTGTTATTTACTTTATTCATTCAACTACTACTGCCAGCATTTTGTCATATGTATAAATCAATGAGCAAATCTAATACTAATTTATTAAGCCACTACAAAATAGTTCATAATTTTAGGTATGTTTTGTTTACTATTTATACATTATCCATTACAAAAAAAAAGGAAAATAGTTATATGTAAATCTCTTCCTTCTACCAATAGGTGGCACTAAAAATGTGTATATTTCAATAGTAAATTCCATTCCTAACTATGTTGAAAATACCTTTTTCTTAACACAGTTTCAACTATGGCTTGAGTCAAGAATGGCTATCAATCATAAAATCACTCTAATGTGAACAAGAGTTTTGTTATGTAAACAGAATGTAAAATATTTATCATAATAGACCATTACATCAAGTATATATTAGTTTGCTGATATTACAAAGTTTATATTGTGTTAAATTAAAATTGTATTTCATTTAGTAAATTGAAGATTATATATTTTCTCTATTACATCATTATTATCTGGTCAAATTATCATTTACACTTTAGTTGGGCTGTTGATGTTTATCTGAGGAAACAATGCATATAAAAGAACTCTGAAGAATTAAGACGCATTTTGGCTTTGCTTAGACTGTTTATAAATATATCCTCTGATATATAATGCTTAATAAAACCAGGAACAAATATCTGAGTATTTGTATTTGCATTAATTTTATTAGTAGTGCTCTTCATTTTACCCATGTGTATTGTTAAAATCCTTCATCTCCCAGTATAATAAACTTCTGATTTTTCAGTCTTTAAAGCTAATTCATTCAAGAGATTCATTTCAACAGCTCATAAAGAACAAAACCCAAAAACCTTATGATATTCATTCTGCATTTTTAATAGCAGTTTTATTAAAATGATGTATTGTCATAAGATAAATTCTAATGATATTCTTATTTTATAACTGTATTTTATTTTGGGCCTGCTTGCCATGATTTATTCAGATTTCCTAAGAAAATCTGAACCACTCTGTAGCTGTAGCTATTCTGCAGCAAATGCATTTTCCATTATAATAATAAACATACATTTTTTATACCCAAACTTTCTGATAATCAGATATTCTTGAGTAGTTTCAGTGTTTTATTGGATCTCAGTGAAGTCCCATTATCTTGCACAATTTGTCTGAATTATACTTCTCTGGATGTCTTTTCTGCTCTTTAAGCTTGTGTGGGTAAACAAAGTTACCTGACATGGGGCTTTACCTAATTCTATTTCCATTGTCTCATCTATCATCAGAGATAGCTCAATATGACACCTTTTTCTTTCTCCTCTTTGCTAGCAGGAATTTAGCTTAGTTTTCTTCTCTTTCTGAGCTGCCAACCCTTTATTTCTGGATGCTCTCCACCATCCTACATGACTACTTGTGGAAGATAATACACATATCAGTCCCCCACCTTGTTTCTTCCTTGATCACCCTCTGTTTCTTAAACTACTATGCTCACCTTGAATATTTTTAGGGTTTATAGAACAAAATAGGCAAAAACTTTAATAACTATGAGGGCAGGGAAAAAAGCTTAAGCAAAGGGTATTTAACTTGTAAGTGCAGTAAAGGATCTAGATATAGTTTAAAACAAACACCTTTAGGATGATGTGATAGCCAGTCTCCAAGACAGCATCCAATGATCCCTGCTTCTTGGAGTTTATGCCCTGTGTAGTTCCCTCCCATATTTTATCAGTTGGTATGTGTGACTAATAGCATTCAGCAAAAGTGATGGTGTGTCACTTTCGAAATTAGGTTACTAGAAGACTATGGCTTCTGTCTTGGGCACTCTCTTTCTTGATCACTGTATCTCTGTGACTTGCTCTGGGGAAAATCAATTACCATGTTATGGAAATGCCACCTGGGGAAGAGGTGAGGTCTTCAGTCAATAGACCACAAGGAATTGAAGCCTACCAAAAAACACAGTGGATGAGTTTGAAGCAAATCCTCTAGCCCCAGCTAAGCCTCATGAGAGACACAGCCTAAAACATCAGCTAAAACACTTCTGGATTCTTGGTACACAGAAACTAAGAGGAAATAACTGGGTTGTTTCAAGCTGCTAAGTTTTGGAATAATTTGTTATGTAGCCATGGGTAACTAATACAGATCTCAAATAATATTATCAGACTTTGTCAGAAATTGTCTATGCTGGCTCTGATTACATCAATTTGTATAAATTACACATGCAAATGGTTTCAGGTGATCAAATGATTCAATCATGAGCTGTCTCTTTAGTACATGGATTCTACATCAGGAATCTGAAAAATATAACCAGATGGTCAAGTCAGGCCTGCTGCCCATTTTTGTAAGTAAAGTTTTATTAGAGCACAATCACTTCAGTTTGTTTACATTCTATTCCTGCTCTTCCGCTATAGTTGCAGAGTTGAGTAGTTAGGACAGAGGTCATAGTGACTCACAAAACTAAACCCTTGTTCTACATTGAAGGATGTAATTTGGCTTACATCCTTCCAGTTTAGTAGCAACTGCAGAAAGAAAAACAAAAAATCCATGACTTGACGGAAAATGTTTAAGAGAGAACTCAGATTTTCCTTATAGGCCTTTCTGCCAATTATGCAAACAAGTAGAAATGTGACTCTAATTGGCTAAGTCTGGTTCATGCAATTATTTTTGCTTTTAGAGGAGTAGAATGAGATCTACTCTAGCCAGATCAGTTCCCCACAGGAAAGAAGGGTTTTATAAATAGATGAAATGTATTAGTATCTAGGTGTACTTGTGGGAAGTGCGGAAGTTGAATGAGATGCTCTCAGGAAAACACTATAGAAACACACTACAGAAAAATAGCCACTATAATAAAAGTAACAAAATAATAGAGATTTCAGAAATGCTCCAAAGAATCATGACCTTTACCCCTAAAGGCTATGTGAAATTCCCTTTCTTGGTAGAAAAAGGCCTCATGTTCTTTCTCTTTTTATTCCTGGGAGGGTAGCCATACATCTCTCATCATCTTGTTCTTATCCTTTTCATTTCAGGTAGACCTCTTCCTAAGTTAGTTACATTAGGATAAGAAACAACTGACGTTAACTATAGGCTCTCCAGGTCTCATAGTTCATATGTAGGTTTAGTAATTTTCATTCATAATTCTACAATATTAATATTAAATCCATGAATTATTATAATGATTTTGGATTCTCATACTCTTTTTGGAAATTTCACATAATTTTCAGGTAAAAACTGTGAGTAATATTTTATTGACTCTGGTTTCTAGACAATGCTAATTGGGTTATAAGCTACCCACCAAGTGGTTCAACTATGGAACATAATTTAGGCACATGATATAGGCTTATTATTTTTTAGGAAAATGAAAAGCTCCAATACTTAAATTAGGTGAAACAGCAAAAACATGAACTTTGGAATTAGGTCTAAAACTTTATTTCACCATTTCCCACCTGTGACACCTTGGATAAGTTAATTTATCTTCTGAAATTAATTTTTCTTTTTTGTAAAAATAGATCTGGCAATGGTCACTTTGCAGAAGTATTTAGATTGCATAAATTAAAATCTTTAGCACAAAATAAATAATAAAAATTAGGATTCTATAGTATCAATATTGTTTATCTTCTATCATTTAACCATTGAGAAAGGACTGCGAATGTTACATTTCTGTGTTATAAATAATACACAGCTAAATTCAAATACAGCAGTAACATATACCCCCAAGAAAAATATGTTATTAAGGATTGGAGTTTTATGGAAAAAACTGAGTTTAATTTTCTTTATATAAAGTGTTCACATTCTAATTAAATTGAACTCTACTAGTTAATTCTGCCCCAACTGCATTAATTATGAGGAGAGTTTCAAGCTGTGATTTATTCACTGATTAATCTTTGACCTAACTATGGTTTCAGAGCTCAGTGCAGACATAAGATGGTTTAGTACCTTAAGGACAGTTGTTTTCTATTTCTTAAATTTTAAACTGATCACAGTTAACAGTAGGTTGTCTTTTACTGCTACATTATAAATTAAAATGACAAGCTCTCTCTGGTAGTATTAAATTTTGTAAAAGTGTCAATATATTATAGAGTAGAGGAATGTCTTTCATTGCTAAAGAAAAACAAAAAATGTCCTGGTGCCTGTGGTGCTGCCAGTAGGAACAATAAAGAAGAGGAAATGAAACGCCTGTGTTTGATTTTCATAACATTTTGATAAAAATGTTCAAATGTTTAATTTGATTTATAGATATCCTCTTTTATTTTCATTCTTGCATAGGCTTCATGCTCTCCTCTTCTTTTTTTGGTTTTAATTTGGTGTCCCTGAGTTTCATTCTTGACTCTTGAATTTTCATCCCTTATGTCTCTCGGCAAAGAGCCCCTCTATGTTCATTGCTTTGGTAATTTTCACAATGCTGACAGCTATTTATGAAACTCAAATATCACTCTTGTTTCCTATCCTTCTGATCTATCTACATATAGTTCTGTTTAAACACATAGCAGATTCTTAGAGCCAATATATCTGAGCATATAAACCAAAGCATCTACAGAGCTTTCTGTCTGCATTAACACTATTTTACTATTCCACAATTTCATCAACATACTTTTCCAGAAAGTATTTGGCTAGGAAAAGAAATGTTGCAAGTAATTTTATTGTTCATTTCACAAAATTCTGAAAAACCTATCAACTCTTCCATAAAAAGCTGGAATGGCAATTTATACCCCAAGACTGTTCAACCCCTTGCTGCAACATCCTTACCTTGCTGTGTCCACAAATCATTAATATTATACCATAATCCTTATCCAGTCCAAACCAAGTCCTGAACTCCTCCACCCCAGATCTACATTCTGAATTGACTCACTTTAAACTAATCTTTAAAATCTCATAAATATGTCAGCTTTGCCCTCCTCTAAGATACTGCTAAAACTGCTAGGAATTGTTCTCTCTTAGCGCAAGGAGCAATAAACTCAGATTTGTCTTATCAACATGTTGTTTTGGTGACATTTTGGGGATCCATTATCCAACATATCTAAAACCAAATGAGTATGTCTCTTCCAAGAAGTTTCTGTTTCACTTTTCTCTTTAGCACATTTCTACTAATGGAAGATCTGACTTCAGTTTCAGATTATCTTGTTTGTTTCATGAATTCAAGGTAATACATTAAGTGATATGTCTATAATAAAAATAATACCAGATCATAGGTATTGAACTCATACTACCCCAAGAACTGGGTTAAAAATTTTGCTTAAATAATTTAAATAGTTACCATTAGTCTTTTCTCCCTGTAAACTCGTATGCTATAACTTCCTGTTTTAAGTATTCTATTGATAATTAATACACACTGATATTAACACTCACCAGTAATAGGATAAAAAAGAAACAGTTTTGCTGTTTTTCTCTCCTTAACCATGCATGTCCAGTCAGTCTTCAGATCCTGCCATTGCTATTTAATTAGTATAAGTTTGACTTCTTTTCATTTCACAGCAGCTTCAATAAACTTTATTCACACTTGATACAATAAATCTTCATTTCACTCCCCTGGCTTTAGAATTATTGTTAACAATATTAATGCTACAAACGAGGTGAAGTTTTATTAGTTTCAGTTAATTTAACTTAAATGTATAAAAATCACAAATATTTTATTAATTGAATGACTAATAAGAGTAAACATATAAAGTTTGCTTAGGAATAGCATAGAACCAGATGCTGGTCCTATCAATAAAAATATTTAAATGGTACCAGGATCATAGTAAAAGTTCAATAAATGTTTGTGGTATAAATACATCGAATTAATTTGTGAAAATCAGGAACTCTTGTGACATACATGGTCTACTCTGACATCTATCCATTGCTCCCTTTCTTCCTTGTTAAGAAAACCCAACTAACACATTATATCCAGGAATAAAGATCCACCCTTGCAGTTAGCTGTTGGCCATATGACTAAGTTCATTTAAGGACATGCAGGTAGGTAAATTACATGGGGATATGGGAAGCCTCATTAACACATAGACTTCTTTCCAAAGATTAAATAAACTAAAGACCAATAAAACTTTATCTTCAAGACCCATTTGCTTGGATACCTTCTGTAAATTATATATTTGTAAATAAAATGTCAAATTCTCCTACCTTGAGTATACTATTTTTATCCTACCAGGATCCTGACTAATAGTACGCTTTTCCAATATAACTCAGAACTTTTAATTTCTACTCCTTGGATTTATCTCTGAATTAAACTATCTAGTTTAGTTCAAAGGGTTATACTTACAATTTTGCTCTAGTTTATAATTTTATAACTTTTGAGATCTTTATACTTAATGAACAAGCAAAATCTTTTGCCTATTATGCTTGAATCTTTTGACAGTTTTACTCATCTGGTCTTATTAGAGACATCGAGTGAGTTATTTTCTAACCAGTTACATGCTATAAGTATTGAACATTTTAATAAAAGTCAATGATAAGAATATTGGTTAATTAATAATAAAATGCAACCAGTGTACCATGCAACACACATCATAGTGTAATATTTTTTTAAATGGTACATTATCATAGCAGTGACTGAAAGTGAACCATAGAAAGAAAGTAGTTAATTACAGATTTAGAGAAACATTCATAAGGGAAATCTATTGTTCCAGGATTAGATTATTCCTACTCTAAACAAATCATTAATGAGAATTGGTAATTGCTGAGTAAGATAAAGAATATATATTCGAAGCCTGTAACATGGAGTAATTAAAAAATACCAGGGAAATAATAAATTGAGAGCTTTCCCGGAGAATCTTAAAATGTAGTTAAGGTGAAATTGATAACTTCTTCAAATAGGATAGGATCTGAATTACAGATTTTATGAGAAAGACTATTATAGATTGATAGATAGAAATTGTATCAGTTAAAGAAATAAGTAGAATAAAAAAGAAGATTAAAAATTTTAACAGTGGAAACAGAGATGGAAGAAAAAAATTTTTTGTAGTATATAAGAAGTAATTTGCACAATCAACACATTCATAATTTAAAAAAATTGTGCTTGATCTGCTTTACTGATTCCTTAAATTAAGTATATACATTAAAGGTATTTTGAGTTTAACCAAGAGATATTGGCAATAATAGATTACCTGGCATTTAAAATTAGGAATTATTTATTATTTAAACACATTAAGTAGAATTTTCTAACTTCTTTGCAGCATATAAATCAAAACAATTTTAATTTTTCTTTTGAAAATGTAACATTCTTTCTTAAGCCATAAGAAAAGATGAATTACTGCCACCATTTGTGACAACATAGATAAATATTGAGATTATCATGCTAAGCAAAATAAGTCAGGCAGAAAAATTTGAGAACCATATAATTTCAATCACATGTGGAATAAGAAACTAAAAGCGACAAATGAACAAAACAAACAAACAAAAACTCATAGACACAGACAACAGTTTAGTTGTCTAAAGGGGAGTGGGGAATATAGATAAAGGTAAAGGAGATCAAATATATGGTGACAGAAGGACATTTGACTTTGAGTGGTGAACACACAATGTAATATACAGATGATGTATTATTGAATTGTACACTTGAAACCTATATAATTTTGTTAACCAATGTCATGCTAATAAATTTAATAAAAAAGAATGAAAATGTTCTAACAATTTGTTTTATAATTTTTTTTTATTTTGAGAATACATGTCCCTGAAATCCAGATAATTTCCCTCCACATAGCTCATCTGTTTTGCCACCATTTAATTTAACATTTAGGGTATATTGGAGTACATGTGGTATTGTTTATATCAGAAATCCTACTTTTCCCTACAATAATGCAATTATACTTAATATTGCAATGAGATTCCATGCTAAGCATGAAATTAGCTTTTATCACAAAGGTATGATTTAACAAAAGTCCAATACCAGAATATCCGAAAGCATAAAAAGAAATATATTGTTTTTATGGGTAACAGTGCAAAATATTTCCTTTTTGTGAAAATCTCTACTTACAATTTAGACTCCATTATATTTTTATTTTAAATGATTGACATTATCGCAACTTTCACTTTTGATTAAAACAATCATCAAGGCCCAAGAGATACACTTATGAAATTGCTGTAAACATATGTGAGATTGCATTTTAAGAAGGAACAATCAGTAATTTTTTTCTCAACTTCCTTTCCTTTTTTGTTTTTGTATCAAAAGGGACAGTATGGTACAATAGAAACAAGAACAAATGTAGGACATTAATAAATGGATAGGATTCCCAGACCTGCTTTAATTTAATATTTGGCTTAGTTCAAATGAATTAACCTCTCTATACCTCATTTTCCATATCTCTAAGATTATGAAATCAGAGTAGGTGAAACTGAAGTTTTTCTTTAGAAAAAATATGTACATACACATTATTTTGAATTAAGCTAGTTAGCAGACAAGGTATTTTAGATTCCAGCCTTTAAAAGAGAAAAGCTTAATTAAAAAGAAAAAAAAAAACTCTAGGAATACTTAATTGAGGTACAATATGTATATTGTAAAATGCACATATTTTACATGTTCAGAATGATAAAAGTCAAATAAATGTACGCCCTTTTATTAAAATCCCCCAAATTATTTACCTCATTCTAAACAGTTTCTTGGTGCCCTTCTCCAGTCAATTCCTCTGTCTATCCACTACTTCATAGGTAATCACTTTTCCACTATATCACCATAAATGTTTGCCTGATTATGAACTTAATATATATGATATCATACAGTACATACTTTTTCATCTTACTTCTTTGGTTCATCATAATATTTCTGAAATTCATTCATATTTCTAGCCATTTCAGTGCATTGGTCATTTTGTATTAATAAATAGTAACCCATTTTACAAATATTAGTTTGTAAATCTAATCCCCTATTGAGAAACATTTTGGTTGTTTTCAATTTTGAGCTATTATGAATACAGCTGTTACCAAAATTCATTTACAAGTCTTTTTGCAGACACATGAATTTTTTTGTGTGTGTATGTATCTAAGAAAGGAATGACTAATAGGAGAGATATATTTTCCTTAGAAATTGCTGATGAGCTTTTACAAAAGAGTTGAATGATTTTACATTCTCACCAGTATCTATGAAAATTCCAGTTGCTCTATTATCTCACCAATTTAAAATTTTATCCATTTGAATGCTATGGAGCTTTAGGTTACATGTCCATGATGACTAATAAGATCATTCATCGTTTCATGTTCAAAGGTCATTCACACAGTTCTTTATCAAATTGACAAATTGGACTATTATTAACTATGCTAATCAAAGATACCATTGAGAAGATATAAGGGCACACCATGGATGGAGAAATTGTTAGCAATACATATATTAAATATAGCAATACGTATGTTGAAAAAAACCCTTTCATCCAGAATACATTAAGAATTACTAAATATCAATATGAAACGATAAGCAACATAATTTTCAAATGCATAGATTCTAGTCTTTTAAAATGTGCTTTTGGGTAGGCCTTAACTCGAAAATAGGTGTTCAGGGATTAAAATGTTAGATGAAAAATACAATTATTTTTTAAATTTTCTTATTTATATAATTAATATTTTAGCCTCTCATTCCACTCCTCATATATTATTTGAAAGTAAACATATTAATAAACATGTAAAGTATAAATTTTTTTTATTTTGAGGAGTACCCTTTTATTTTCATTACATCTCTTTCAAAAAGCAAAAAGACTTTAATTTTGATAAAATCCAATACATCAATATTTTTTCTTTTTTGGAAAGGTATCTTTTTTTTCTTTTATTTTTTAAGCAACCCTTATCGACTTCAAAGTGTTGGAGTTTTCATCTATATTTTCATGTACTTTTGTGGCAGGAGGTCTAATCCTTCCCATGATTTTTTAAACTAATATGTTGTTATTCACATCTTCACTTTTCATGTGGCATCTAAATAATTTCAAGAGAAGTCTTTCTTATCATGTCTAATCTGCCATGCTGTCATAAGTGAGAGCCATTATACTATGGTCAAAACTGCCCAGATATAAATCCTAGGTTTACCACCTACTAGCTGTATTAACTTTAGCTTGTGGCTAAGCAGCCATATTTTTCCTAGTGGAAAATATATCATTATATCTACAATGTGAGGAAAACAAATACTGAAATTTACAAAGAGTTACACTAAGCATATAGGGCTCTTAACAATATTTTTATGAAAATAGCTCCATGGGAATCTATTTAGAAATGTTTATTAATTCTCTCTTGCCAAGACATAATTTGGTGTGTTGGGAAACCATGTCCTTGTGATGCTGGCATTTATCAGATGCTTCTATATAATTCAGGGCTTTTCCATCTTATAAATTTTGATCATCTTAACTTTACAGTGGGAAGACTTTCACTGGCTTTTAAGAATATCTAGTCTTTCAGATGAGAAACAGGTTTCCAGGTAATGTCCCCAAGATTTTGAATCATCCATAAATCAAATTTAGTTTGATCTCTTTTTTATTTTTAACTTTTTATTATAAAAAATTTCAAAAATGGGAAGAGAAAAATATGGTGTAGATGATAAAGGCTCTGTTCATTCCTCTGGAGACCAAATCAAAGTTGTGACAGAAACAAGGAGCAGCAGTAAGAAAAAATTGCCTGGGATCTGGATGAACAAGCCATACAACTAGAGAGAAATCCAAGAAATCACCCTGCAAAGGCAGAAGGTAGGATGGGGTGAGAACACGGGGCTGCCCATTCCCAAGCAGCTGAGTGAGACAGAAGCTGTGGCAGCAGCAGTGACAGATGCTTCTTAAAGCACCTGTGTCCGCAAGTGGATTTTTGCTGTGATGCACCTGCTCACTCTGAGCACCAGTGCCTGTTCAGCTGCGTGCAGGGGGCACCAGGAACTTACAGGGAGATATTTTTGGAGTGAGGGCCAAGGTGAGACTTCCTCAATGTAGAAGTGCCAGCAGCATTCATTGTTCTCTGTTGAGCCCTCACCGCTACCAGTACACCAGACACAGGGCCTCCATAGCTGTGACATCATCAAACTGGATAACAGAGGTTGCTCTACACAGAGGATTCCCTGAACCCCCACCTCCCCCAAATCATGGCCCCACACAAGCCACATCCAGATGTATACTCAGCGAATCAGGTGCTTCTTGCTGAGCAGCACCTAGACTCATACTGGAGACAGCTGGCCTCAGTTTCTGGTGTGGCCTTTTGAGGCAACTATAAGCATAACATCTGTGGACTGCTTGCTGAATTATAACAGGCAGCCCCAGAAGGGTAGAGGCTTGGGCTAAATTTGGCCTGCAGTTGAACCCCTCTCAGGACTGTGCCGCTGGATGCCTACTTCACAAATCCACACTAATAAGACTGGGAAACTTAGGAGGTTTGCTTTGTACATAGAAATAGACACGGAAAGGTAGCCAAAATGGGAAGACAAAGAAGCAGGAACCATATGACAAAACAGAACAGAGATGCAGATATAATGGAATCAAGTAATCTAACAGGTGTAGAGTTTAAAACACTGCTTATAAAGATGTTTAATGAGCTTTTGGGAAGAATAGATATATTCAGTGAGAACTTCACCAAAGAGATAAAAAACATAAAAATGGAAGTAGAAATTATAAAAGGGAACCAGTCTGAAGTGAAGAACACATTATCTGAGATGAGAAGTACATTAAATGGAATAAACAAAGGCATAAACAAAATGAATAAAGAAGAGGATCACATGCCCTATCTAGAGGACAGGAAAGCCAATCAGAACATTCAATCAGAATGGCAAGAAAAAAGATGCCAAGACTATAAAAATAATTTAAGGAGGTTATGGGACACTATTAAGACTCCAAATATTCGTCTGCTCAGCATAATGAAAGAAAATCAAGATGTTGAACAGCTGTTTGAAGAAATAATGATGGGAAACGTCCCTAACCTGGTGAAGGAAATGGACATAAAACCCCAGGGAGGTCAGAAAATTCCAAAACTCAGGGATCCAAAGAGGCCCAACACCAAGACACATCATAATTAAAAAGCCAAATGTTAAATACAAAGAATATTAAAAGCAGCAAGAGAAAAAAAAATAATTACGTATAGAGAACACCCATACGACTGGCAGCTGATTTCTCAAAAGAAACTATGCAAGATTGAAGAGCTTGGCAAAAAATATTCAACAGGATAAATACCCAGGAGATACAACCAAGAATAATTTATCCACCAAAGCTATCATTTAGAGTTGTTGGAGATAAAGAGCTTCTCAGACAAAAATAAAGGAATTTATCACTACTGAGCCAGAATTACAGGAAATGTTGGAGAGACTACTTTAAGAAGAAGAAACATGTATCAAAAACAGGAATAAAGAATGGTAACAACTACATTCCTATCAATAAGTACCTTAAAAGGAAAAGAATTAAGTGCTCCAATAAAAAGATAGAGTGACTGAAAAAATAAGAAAAGACTCCTACATATGAAAAGAAAGAGAATGGAAAAAGATATTACTCTGATGAAACTAGAAGGCATTTAAGTCAGCTAGAGAAAGAATAACACTATATGATTTCACTTATATGTAGAATTTAAGGAATAAAAAGAACAAATCAATCAAAAACAGACTCACAAATATAGTAGACAATTTGGTGATGAACAGAGGGGAGGAGGGTTTGGGAAGCTGGGAGAATTGAGTGAAGGGTTAAAGAAGTACAAATTAGTAGCTGATGGATGGTTATGAGGATGGGGAGCATGGCATGGGGAATGCAATTAGCATTAATACATTGGCTAGGTGGAGGGTCAGGGGAGGTAGGGAGCAATTGGAGAATCATTTTACAAACTATATAGATGTCTAACCAATGTACTGTCTACTTGAAACTAAAATTTAAAAATTTAAAAAATTAAAAATCTATGGTGTAGCCACACAATGGAAAACTATGCAGCTCTTGGAAAGTACTACTAGGAAGAGCTCCTAGATAAAGTGAAGAGCAGAGCAGTGCAGAGTAGTATGTTCCCTCCTGAGTATAAACAAGCCAAAGAGGTGAAGAATAGATACAGATATTTGCTTTCACATGCACAAGAAATACTAGAGGACAGATAAGGATCTAATAAGAATGATTCCCTATGTGGGACCAGGACTGAATAGAAAGTTATTGCTAAAATGTAAACCACATAACCGTATTACCTAATAAAAAGTAAATTTGAAAAATAAGTTTTTCAAAAATGCACAAATTTTATATAATAGAATAATAAACTTCACACATGATCCCCTAGCCGCAACAATTAGTAATAGATGGACAATTTTGTTTTATCAGTATGTACCCTATTGCTCTTGCTTCTCATTAAATAGTTTAAAACAATCCTAGCCCCCATATAATCTTATCCATAATACTTTAGTATGTACTTATAAGAATAGAAATTTTTTCTTAATGTAACTACTATTATCATAACTAAAATTTCTAATAATAATATTGAATATAATAAATCTGTATGTGTTATATGTATGTGTGTGTGCATATATATATATATATATATATATATATCTTCCAAGTTATAGCAGAGTGGGTTTATAGAAAAAATAATCAAGCTTATTTGAAACAGAGAAACAATTGTTATTTAAAATTTAAGACTTGTGTTTACCTTTTGCTATGAATTTAACATAAACTTATTATATTTAATTTAAATCATAAGGTTAGTATTACAACCCCCCAATATATTCTTATTTTGTAAGGTAAGTTCTATATACCTAAACTGAATTGATAGTCAATTTTTTAAAATTTATTTTTTACTTTTTATGGTGATATAGGTTAATGAAGTCCGTTAGTTTCCACTGTACGTTTTAACAGTAAGACATATATACATATTTGCATTGTGTGTTCACCTCCCATAATTAGATTTCTTTCTGTTGCCACATATTTGACCCCTTTTATCCTGTTTACCTCCCCACTCCCTCTGGTAACCACTAGTCTATTATCCATGCCTATGAGTCTCTGTTTGTCCTGTTCATTTGTTGCTTTTAGGCTTATATCCCACATATAAGTGATATCATGTGATTTTCAACTTCTATCTGCCTTATTTCTCTTAGCACAATTACCTTGAGATCCATCCATGTTGCAATAGTAGTATTTCATCTCTTCTTATGGATGAGTAATATTATATCGTATATATGTACCATATTTTTTTTTATCTAATCATCTATTGTAGGACATTTGGGTTGCTTCCATGTCCTGGCCACAATAAATAATGCTGCTACAAATATAAGACCTGAAACAATAAAATACATAGAAGAAAACATAGGAACTAAACTCAAGGACCTTGGACTTAAAGAGGATTTTATGAATTTGACCTCATAGGCAAGGGAAGTAAAAGCAAAAATAAATGAATGGGACTACATGAAACTAAAAAGATTCTGCACAGGAAAAGAAACTGTTAACAAGGTAAAGAGACCACCATCCAAATGGAAAAATATATTTGCAAGCAAGGCCTCTAATAAGGGCCTAATATCCAAAATATACAAAGAACTCATACGACTCAATAACAACAACAAAAAACAAACGATCCAATCAAAAAATGGACAGAGAAACTGAGCAGACATTTCTTCTCCCTAGGGGACATACAAATGGCCAACAAATATATGAAAAGATGCTCAACATCGCTAGCTATTAGGGAAATGCAAATCGAAACCACAAGGAGATATCGTCTCACACCTGTTAGAATAGCTATAATCAACAGGACAAGTAATAAGTGTTGGAGAGGATGCAGATAGTTAACTTCATGTAGGTCTGCAGTCTTATCATCTTTCACCCTTAATACCACTTGCTAATAAGACCTTCAAAATATCTATATTTTCTTAGTATCTTAGTAAAGGGTCTGTGAATGATCTCATTCTTCAAATAAGGAAATTGAAGCTCAGGGAAATATTTGATATGAGTCATGTCGAGAAGCCAATATTTGAACCCTGACATTTATATTCTTTCTAATCTACAGTGATAGAATTTCCCTGTCATTGTGATAGAAATATAAAATACAGTGTTTATACTATACTAGTTATGGTTCCAAGTACCATGAGAAATTAGTTTGAAATTATGTTAGATTTTTTTTATTATTTAATTCATTAGGGTGACATTGGTTAATAAAATTATATAAGTTTCAAGTGTATAATTCTATAATATATCATCTGTATATTGGATTCTGTTTCATCACCCAAAGTTAAATTTCTTTCAGTGCCATATATTTGATCCCCTTTACTTTTATGTGCTTCTCCCTCTCCCACCATCCCTCTGGTAACCATTAAACTATAGTCCATATCCATGAGTCCCTGTTTGTTTGCCTCATTTTTTGTTGTTGTTGTTGTTGCTTTCAGATTTATATCCCACATATAATTGAAGTCATATGGTTCTCAACTTTTTTTTATCTGATTTATTTTGCTTAGCATGAAAATCTCAAAGATCATTCCATGTTGTCACAAATAGCAGCATTTCATCTTTTATTATGGCTGAGAAATATTTAATTGTATATTTGTACCACATCTTCTTTATCCAGTCATCTACTGAAGGGCACTTTGGTTGTTTCCATGTCTTGGCCACCTTGATTAATGCTGCTATGAACATTGGCGTGCATATTTCTTTATGAACATGTTTTTAAATTTTTTGGCTAAATACTCAGGAGAAGGATTGTTGGGTCACATGGTAATTTTATTCTTAATTTTTGAGGATCCCCAATACTGTTTTCCATAGTGGTCGTACCAGTTTACATTCCTACCAGCAGTGTATGAGGGTTCCTTTTTTCCCAAAACCTCTCCTACCTCTTCATTTATTGTTACTTGTCCTGTTGATAATAGCCATTCTAACAGGTGTGAGGTGGTATATCACTGGTTTTGATTTGCATTTTTCTAATAGCTAGTGATGTTGAACATCTTTTCAAAGGTCTGTTTGCAAATATATTCAATTCGGTTGGTTGCCTCTTTGGCTTGTTGATGGTTTCTTTGGCTCTGCAGAGTTTTTTAGTTTAATATAGTCCATTAATTTATTTTTGCTTTTACTTCCCATGACTTTAAAGTTAAATTCATGAAGTCCTATCCGAATCCAAGGTCCGTGAGTTTAGTACCTAAGTTTTCTCCTATGCAATTTATTGTTTCAGGTCTTATATTCAGGTCTTTGATTCATTTTGAGTTAATTTTAGCATATGGTGACAGTTAGCAGTCTAGTCTCATTATTTTGCAAGTGGCTTTTCAATTTTCCCCGCACTACTTACTGAAGAGGATTTTTTTCCCTATTATATTTTTGGCTCCTTTGTCAAAAGTTATTTGCCCATACACATGAGGATCTATTTCTGGTTTCTAAATTCTGTCTCATTGATCTGTGTGTCTGGTTTTCTGCCAATACCATGTTGTTTTGATTATTGTCACTTTATAGTATAATTTGAAATCAGGCATAGTGATACCTCCAGCCTTATGCTTTTTCTCAGAATTGCTCTGGCTATTCGAGGTCTTTTGTGCTTCCATAGAAATCTGATGATTTTTTGTTCTATTTCTTTAAAAAATTACCATTGAGGTTTTGATGAGGATTGCATTAAATCTATATATTGCTTTTTGTAATATAGTCATTTTAACTATGTTCATTCTTCCAATCTATGAATACAAAATCTTTCTATTTTTTCTTCAATTTCTTTTAATAATGTCTTATAGTTTTCAGTGTATGAGTCCTTCACATGCTTCATTAGGTTTATTCCTAGGTGCTTTATTCTTTTTGTTGCAATTGCAAAAGGAATTTTTTTAAAATTTATTTTTCTGAAAATTTGTTGTTAGAGTATAGGAACACTATAGATTTTTGTATACTAATTTTGTATCCTGAAACTTTATTATATTTGTTTGTTTCTAACAGTTTTTTTAGTGGAGTCTTTAGGGTTTTCTATATAGAGAATCTTATCACCTACAAAAAGTGACAATTTGACTTTTTCTTCCCAATTTGAATGCCTTTTATTTTTTTTTCTCTTGTGATTACTCTAGCTAGGACTTCCAATACTATATTGAATAATAGTGGTGATAGAAAACAGCCTTGTCTTGTCCCTGGTTTTAGAGGGAAAGTTTTTAGTTTTTCACCATTAAATATGATGCTAGCTGAGGGTTTATCATATATGGCCTTTATCATGTTGAGGTCTTTCCTTTATACCCATTTTATTAAGTATTTTAATCACAAATAGATGCTGTACCTTGTCAAATACTTTTTATGCATTTATTGATATGATAATATAGTTTTTATCCTTTATTTTGTTTATGTGATGTATCACATTAATTAATTCTTTTCTTTATCTTTATGTCTGTCTCTAACTGATTTGTGAGTGTTCTATGATTCTTTCCTTTGTTCTTTATTTTTTTATGGTATGTATTTAAGTTCTGAATATTTTTATGTGTGGTTACCATTAAGTTTATGTAAAGTTTCACATATACAATAGTCCTTTTTCTTCAGTTTGAGTCTTCTATCCATTCCCTTTTGTGGATTCAGATCTTTTCTCCTTCCCCTTTTCTGTTTCTTTTTTGTCCTAAATCTCTTTAATTTTTTTTTTTACCTTGAACCATTACATAATATTTAAGTTTATAATACCCTGTTCTTAATAAAGTTTGCATTTTCTTGTTTCTGTCCATCTGATTGTCATCTTACTCATAGTTTTGTTTGTTTGTTTGTTTGTTTGTTTGTTTTTTGTCTTTTTGTTTCAGGTAGAATGACTGCCTATAGTATTTTTAGTAATACAGGGCTTGTGGTGGAAAATTTCCTCAGCTTCTTTGTGTCTGAAAAGGTCTTTTTTTCTCCTTCATATATAAAGGAAATCTTTGCTGGATATATTATTCTTAACTGGTATTTTTTCTCTTTGAATAGTTTAAATATTTGATTCTACTCTCTCTTAGATTGTAAAGTCTCTGTTGAAAAGTCTGATGATTTTGTAATAGGTTTTTTTTTTTATGGGTTACCATCTTCTTTTCCCTGGCTGCCTTGAGAATTTTTTCTTTGTCACCCATTTCTGACAGTTTTAATATAATGTGTCTTGGAAAAGATTTTTTTAAATTGAGATAATTAGATATTCTTTTTGTCTCTTGGATTTGAGAATCCAGTTCTTTCATAGGTTTGGAAAATTCTCGCCAACCATTTGTTTGAATAGGCTCTCTGTTCTCTTTCTCTTCTCTTTCTCCTCTTAATTATTCTTGTACTGCTTTTCTGATGGTGTCAGAAATTTCTTGTAGAGTTCATTCATTTTTTTTCCCATTCTCAAGTATCTCTCTTCTTCTGTCTGCATCATTTCCAGATTTCAGTCTTTGATATCAATAATTATTTTCTCCATCTGGTCAGCTCTATTTCTTAAGCTCACTATTTTATTCTTCATCTCTTTTATTGACTTCTTTAGCTCCAGAAGTTCTATTTGGTTCTTATTCAGAGTTTCAAGCTTCTTGGTAAAGTACTCCTATTCATTGATTTTGTTTCCGATTTTATAGAACTTTTGATCAGAATTTTTTTTTGCATCTCAATGTTTTTTCAGAAGTTTAATCTTGAATTCTCTGTCATTTAAATCACACATATTTATATTTTTAAGTTTATTTTCTGGAGATTTTTTATTTTCTTTCTGAGCTACCTTGTCACCTTGGTTGTTCATGGTATTTGATGGATTATTTGTCCACCTACACATTAATGGGAAAGTACTCTGCTTTAAAAGAATATATTAGTATTTAGAGTGATCTCTCTTTAGATGATAAGAAGAGGTTTTTCTTTTGTTTTCCAGTAGGTGGTGTCCAAGCTTCCTGCATTGCCCAGGCCTTCTGGATCTCTGCTTTTTTGCAGAAAAATTACCCTTTATTCTCTGGGGAAGGTGTGTGTCTCTTCTATGGTCAGGTTGCCTCCATCCTAGGGCTCCACTCCCATGGAAGAATTTGAAGGATGATAGGGATCCCAGCCTCTAAAGAACCCCTGAAGTCCTGGTACTGCCCCAACAGCCAGATGCAGAGCTGGGACCCACTACTAGCTCTGGGAGAGTATGAGGAGGTGAGCTCTGGGAGGGTTGGTGGAGGAGGTCAGGCTTCATGACTCAGCTTTCTACCTGACAATGGAGGTTGCTTAAATACAGCTGTTGCCCCTCTGTATTTTGTCTCTGCCCTATTCTCTGCCCTGTTCACTTGGCTCTGCCACATGTAATATGCTGATCATTCAGGGTGGACTGCGTGGGGCTTTGAAAAATGTAATCTGCCACCTAATTCTCCCCTCCCTTGTGTCTTGCAGGGAGCTCTGCATTGTGTCCACAGACAGTTGTTAGCACCAGTCTCTGCTCCTCTTCCTTTCCTCCTCCCTTGTTCATTCCATTCACCTACCTTCAGATGCTCTGATGCACAAATCTCTCAGATGTGTTTGTGTGCAAGGCTAGGTCTTTTCTTTGAATTGTAGCTGTTCAGTTTGTTGTAATTTCAAAGGGAGATATCAAGAAGGATTTCTCACTCTGCCTTGTTTCTGACGTCACAATTGCCATAATTTCAAAGCAGTTATTTTTATGTGGAAGTAAAATTCTGCACCTTATTCATTATTTTCTAATATTATTTTTTCTCAAAAGCAAACAATAAAGATATGTTATCAAAGTGGTCTAGTGCCCAATACTGACATTACTACCTACTGTACTGCAGTGATGAGTACATCTTTTTTCTCAGGATGAAGTGTTTATACTAATCTCAGAATCAACTCTAATTACCTCCAAGGAATTCTTAAATCCTCTCAATTATATCTCTTTAATATCTTATGAATACATTTCTATTTCACTGAATTCATTCAACTATGTACAAAGAAAAGCCATAAGAGGTATGTGGTACATAAAGATTATTAAATATTTTCATTGTTTCCAAGAGAGTTTAAAAAGAAAGTAAAAAAGAAATGTGAATAAATTTTTACAGTAAAAAGTTGAAAAAATTGTCTTAAGAAATACACAAAGGAAGTAATATGGGAATTAAAGTGACCCTAAAACTTCTAAGAAAAAAAAAATAGAACAGAGATATAAAAGTGTGAAGACATCCTTTGTGAAACTCAGCAAGTGACACATGGGAAGATCAACATTTAAGAGGCAGTTTATCAGCATATAAGAAAGATATGTCTTTCTCTCTCTCATGCTTGGTCTGACTTTAAGTCAGTCTCCATAGCTCTACTTCTCCTACAGGGTTCTTGAATTTTAAAGCAGACTATTTCCAGTCATGCTAAATAACTCTGATCTCAAAAGGCATTTAAATTTTATACATGGTGCTAAATGTAAGCCTATTCAGCAGGATTCATAAATAAAGGCAAGCACTTTCCTCAGTTTTCTCCTACAGTTAATACTATATGCTTTCTTTTTTCTATTATAGCTGTAAAGTCAAACCCTACTTCACAAAATATTTTAATCTGCATTAAAACTCAAATATCTTTATCAAGTTCACTGTCTATGCCTTGAAAATTATGAAGAAAATTGTGTCAACATAGACTTCATTTCTTGAGACTAATTAATGAATTATTATGCCATTTTTAGCTTACACAAAAAATTGCTCAAATAGAATTGGAAAAGGAAGAAAACAGGTGGTATCAATTATTCATGTATTTTTTTTTTTTGCAGAAAATTATAACTTGACATCCTAAGAAATTCTCAGCTCTATTATGGTAGAATTTCTTAATCTGGCAGTGTACTCTGAGTACCATTCTATTTTTGCTCCCCCATCATGGTAGCTCTTTAAATAAATTTGCCAATATGTGTGTCATTTACCACTGTAGGCAAAATGTGCACACACATAAATAGGTAACAGAATAAACCGGAGGCTTAAAAATAGTTTACATATAACTTAATGTAGTCTTATATATTTAGCACAAATCTTTTCTAAAACCTATTCCTGGATATTCAGTCTTATTAATAAGATTAAAATTTAGAGGATATAGTTAAATGCTAATTCCTAGGCAAGAAAATATTGACTTCTTTGTAGAGGTAATTTTAATCAGTTTAACCTAATAGTTTCATCATGTACTGTTTGATGGAATAACCAATGATGAATGTGAGGACTATGACACTTTTTAAAGGATGTTAAATTTTTAATTGAAGGATTATAATAAAATTTAGTATTCACAATATTGGATTAATTTAAAGCTCATGTTGCAAATATATAATATATTTTCTTTACGATCAACTCATTTTCAAGGTTTGTTTTTTGTTTAATTCTATTAAACAGTTAATTACTTGAGACTTTAATGAAAAGGGCTACTTTAATTTTTCTTTCTGAGAAGTTCAAATAGAAGAATCCAAATGTCATTATTAAACATTCATTGCAAATATGATAATTCTCTTAGGACTTGCCTTCATTATCTAGAGACATATTATATTAAATAGCTTGTGAGGAAGGGTTCATTTATGTGGCCCAAGTTTAAAATTTCTATCTTCTGTAAAGGTAAGAAAGTAAAATTTTATTGAAATAAAAAGAATTTAAAAAATTAAAGACACTTTCTAAAATTGTACTTATACCTATTAGTAAGCTTTCTCCATGAATACACCTGAAAATTAGGAGTATGTGTTGAGAAGAAAAGATTTGAGAGTGGATATAATTGAGCACCATTAACTTTGAAAAATGACATTTAGGCAACAGTTACAGGGTTTGAGAACAGATTTGATTTTTCCCCCAGATCTGTAATATTATTGTTAAATGTTAAACCTGAACCGAATATGAGAAGAAAAATCAAGCAATACATTAAAAATTATTACAATTCATTACTTAAAATTAGAGAATAAAATAATAATAATAAAATTGAAAATTCAAAGGCCAATTCTAATGGTTCACAACTGGTTGGAAAACAGGGGATTAAGAATATCAAAAAAAAAACTTCAACATTTTGTGAACCACACATCCACTATTTTTCCTGAAGCCCTTTCTCTCTATTTGTCAATAATTTTCCTATTCCAACCATCTAATATTTAATCCTATTCATAGAACAACAGCCAGATTATAACTTCCTTATCATTAATCGTCCATTGAATATTTTTCATCAAATTTCAACATCTCAAAAAACTTTTCCTGTGGCAAACTTAAATCTTTATCTTTGTTCCTTCTGTCTTTGGTTCTAATTCTAACATGTGGAGCCATATAGACTATAAATTATTTCACTTCCTTTCCATTACTATCATGCTTGAAAGCAATTATCTGTTCTCTAAGCTTTCTCAACTAAATTTCTACTTAATATTTATGTTCAAGAAGTAGTTAGACAAATCACTAATTAGTGGTAGAATGGAACTTGAATGTTTCTTTTTTGGATGAGGAGACTTACCTATTGATTTTAAGGAGAAAAAAATAAGGTGACAATGTCACATTCTAAATGCTATCCTGAGTGAATCATTAGTCTGACTCAGTCAGCCCTTCTCATATCTTTAAACAGATAATGCTATATTAAAATATTAGTCAAGCATCTGATCTGTAATTCAACCTAAAGGAAATGTCAAGTATATTTAATTATTAATAGAGTCATCGATACAGTTATTTTAGTCATAATAGTTTGATATAAAGAAATAATCCTCTTCTGTCATCATATATGGAGGTTTGACTTTGGGTAGTGAATACATAGTACAATATACGGATGATGTATTATAGAACTGTAAACGTAAAACCTATGTAATTTTATTAACCAATGCCACACAAATAAATTTAATAAAAAAAGAAATAATCTGCTTGTTAGAACAACGGCTGCTGCGTCTGCAAGATTTTAAAGATATGCTGTCTACAGTCATGCTACCCTGATCAAGCCTGATCCCATCTGATCTCAGAAGCTAAGCAGGGTCTGGCCTGGTCAGTACTTGGATGGGAACCACCTAGGAAGACTGGTGCTTTAAGTGTAAAAATAAAAAAAATAAGGGATTGTAAGCTGACAAGGTCCTTGCATTCTGTGAGGTCAAGCAAGTGTTGTCTCGCCTAAAAATAGAAAATAAATTGAAAGAGAGAGAGAGAGAGAGAGAGAGAGAGAGAGAGAGAGAGAGAGAGAGAGGAGGAAGAAGGAAGGAAGGAAGGAAGGAAGGAACGAAGGAACGAAGGAAGGAAGGAAAAAAGAAACAAAGAAAGATATGCTCAGGTTCACCATATCAAATAAGAAAAAGTTTACAGCCTATGAAATATATAAAAAATATATATGTAGTTATATATAATAATAGTCATTAAAGAATTTTCATTTTCAGTGCTAGTTTTTGAAGATAGATTTTATGGGGTTATATCCATATCCTAGAAAAATAAGTCTTCCACTGTATAAAAAATACAGATTTAACTAAAAATACATAAATATTTAAGTATATTAAAAATACACAAATATATAAAATATGTATTTATACATATAATATATATTAAATGTATTTTATCAATATTTTAAATATATTATAAATATTACATATATTTAAATAAATATAAATATATGCATGTCAGATCTTTACTGGGATAAGAGTTAAAAATATTAAACTATTTGTTATGTATTGCTTAGATGTTCATTTTTGTAAAGGTTTTCTAATTTTATGAATATCAATGTTATTTAATATCTATCTTTTTACAATGCTGCAAAGTGTTATCTTTCAACCATAAACTGAAAAATGTTACTTCTTTGGGAAAAAAATAAAAGAGGTATAATAGTTTTCATTCCCATTATCTAAAGCACAAAATCTCTGGTTTGCACTACAGCATTTTCACAATCAACTTCCAAATTACTCTCATCTCCATGTTGTCATCAAATTGTATACTTACACAGGATATTGTCTCTTCCTGAAATATATTTCTCTCCTTTCTGCCTACATAACTTATGATTATTCTTTTGAGATCCAATCCAAATTGACTCCTTTTGTGTGAAAGCTTTCTCACCTTTTCCTAGGCTTCGGCACTCCTTCTCTTCATTGATCTTATAGATTCTACTATTCATATATCGTATTTAATTAATGTATAATGCTATTTCCCACCAGACTCAAATCCTCTAAAGAATAGGAAATTTGTGTCATTTATCTTTGTTCTCCAATGTCCTATGTGGTACATGGTACTTGTTAGGAAGTAAACTTGGAGATTTTTGTCTTGGCACCTAATCTTATCTTTGTCCTTAAAACTAACTCCTTAATCTTGATCAATCCTTTAATCTTTTTGGGTTGGAGATAGTATGTGTATGGGGACTTGAACCTTCAAGCAATAAGAAGGTGATAAGATATAATAGAAATAGCATAGAATTGGGAATGAGAGCCATTTACTGAGTTATTAACATTAAATTTGATAAACCCTGTTATCTCAGTTATTACTGATATAAAAGAAATCAATGATAAGTACATCATGCCTTTGTGGCAAGAACAGAATGACATGTAGCATGTTAAAAAGTACTTATCATAGGTTTGACTACATGGCTTCCAAAACACCTTAGCAGCTCTAATAATCTAAGGATTAAAGAAAACTATTTAGAAACATGTCTAAGTACAAAAAAGTTATTTTCTCACAGTCAATGATTTTTTTTTAAATTTTTCAGTTACAGTTGATATTCAATATCATTTCATGTCAACGTGGCTTCTTTATATCCTTAGTTATAGAACTTCTGTTCAGTTAATCTTCAGATGGTTCTGCAGGCTGATTGATCTATAATTGAGTTGTAATTTTAATATGATCATGGGAGGAGGCAAGTACAGTGTTTACCTACTTCTCCATCTTGACCAGACTCTCAGTTAGTGTTTTGTCAAATGAAAATGTGGTGAAATTGAACCTTGTCAAAGCAAAACAGTAAAAATAATGAATTGCTAAAGAGGATGGCTCCTTGAGGAAGCATTGAAAGTACTAACTGAAATTACATAAAATTTAGATCTAGAGAGGGTATTATTAACAGCTGCCAGAATTTAGAGATGTAAATTAAAAAAAAAAAACAGAATTTCTTGAAAACTTTATATTTTAATATGAACTCTAGGCTAAAAGAATTTTAATAAAAATATTATGGTATAAGAGTTGAAGGTACACACTAGAAGTAGAAGGATGGCCATTTAATTCTGGTATTACAGTCAAAAAATTAAAGACAAAATTTTATCAAGAGTTATGTACTATTATAGAAGGTGAACTCAGGTTTAAAAATTGTAATAAACTTTAAGGGATGAATGACAAATTTATTTATTTAGATTAAAGAATACTGATTATAGAATATAGTGGAGTGCTTATGCAATGTACCAATTGACACTAAAAAAATAAATTGGTGATTTGGTCTCAAAATAACACCTTTTTACTTGTCACTTTTTTGAAAAATCAATTTCTATTGGTAGTTATTTTTTGTTTCTATTAGAAAACTATATTTGAACTATATTTCAGTAATATTCATATGGAATACTTTCTAAAATTAATAATTTAATGGCAATTATGGTTGTCTTATTCTATATTTAAATTTATTTTGAAAACATAAGCAGTTTTTTTTGTGTGTCCTTATAAAAAAAATCCTAAACATATGTCCCAAATTTTGGGTTAGGAAAGACCTGTGAGAGTGTGTGTGTGTGTGTGCGTGTGTGTATAAACAACCCTTTAACAAAAACGAATACACATATACATTTTTTCATGTCAAAATATATTATGGTTTTGAGCAATCTGGTTACTGAAAGATATTGATGAAGTATTTATTTTAGCTCAAATTATCTACTGAATGTATAATAGCAAGATATTTGACTATAAGAATAAATTCACAACTGAATTAAATTTCCTTTCAACCTTTCAGTACTACCATCAAATTCCAGAGTCATAGAGCCAAAGGATAATTATACTAATAGAAAAAATTTTAAAAGCTCTACTTGTTTATTTTAAGTAAAGCAAATTATTTCATAGATTGAAACAGATATAGTTTAAGTGATTTTATATATAAATATACCCAATTAAAGGTTATATTTAAACCTTTTAAAAAATCATTCACTCCAAATGATCGCTACATCATGATGTAATTTAAAAATTGAGAATTTAATGCAGTCAGTTTAAGGACTTTTGCTCAGCAAAATGATAAGCTTAATAATCTTTTTTCACATGATGATGATAAGAACTCACTAGAGCCCAAGATGCATATATTTATATCAAAAATACTGTGGAACTTTTTACCTTTTGTTTCTGAACTATTTGGAACTTAATTTGCAAAGAAGTCCCCACCATAAATATCTGTGACCTCTTGGACAAATTGAAAAAAATGCATGTTAAGGTCTTGAAAAGTCTAAAGTTCTAGACAAAGTCCTCATGTTATCATGAGTAGTCTAGCAATAGAGAGAATACTGACTAGGCTGTTTTGATTTGATCAGCAAGTGGCACCATGACTTTCAATGGATATGCAACATTCCCTGGGGCTATAATTTCTCATTAATCCAACAATAAAATAAACCTTTCCTTTCCTTCTTTCTAGGGCTGTGGAGAAAAAAGTGCTTGAGAAAAATGTCATCTTTAAGAAAGCATATTATTTGATTATTTACTATTATACTAGAGATAATCTATATTATGAGGATTACTTTGAAGTCGTGTTAAGCATGCTACCAAAATCATGAGATATGAGTTGTAGTTATGGCTCAGATTTAGTTAATTTGTTGACCTTGGAAAAGCTGCTTAACTTCCGAATTCTGTTTACTGCTTTTGTAAAAAACAAATGAGAAGATAATACTTCAATTATGACAAGGAACTGGAAACAACTATATCTTCTGGTTAAAGTCACATGTTTTTGCACTAAAAACTTTTATTCTAAGATTTCTTGAAGAAAGTAGATAATGAATTCTCAATAATAGTTTATTCTCTATAGTAATAGTAATTAAAATTCATTGAGTTCTTAAATTATTCAGGAAATTCAATACTCTATATATGTTATTTTATCTTCACAAAAATTCTCTGATATGTACTGTTACTATTTTACTACTAAGGAAACTGAATTTTAAAAGTTAAATAACATCATCACACTCACTAGAGAGACTAATGCTAAGTTTGAGAATAAAACTAATGTGATGATTATAAAGCCCCAATTTTTATCCACGATACTCCCATCTTCTCAATATAATATTTTTCATTACTAATAAAGAATTTTAGTTTGAGTCTGTTAAAATTAAGTGGTAATTTAAGATATTTATCTATCCTCTTTCTAGGTATCATCTATCTATCCAACTAATCTATTTATACATACATATGGTAAAACAATTTAAACTACATTTATAAGCTACAACTGTGTGACTCAACATTTGGCAATATTTTCCTCTCTTTTTTTTAGATATTATTCTGTGTCCAGAATACAGAAGATAGATTTTAGACTTGTAACAGGGTTATAACATAGTTATGTCATTTGGCAGAGTCACCCTATATATCCACTTGTCTCACTTGAGGCTTGCCTACATCACTGTCCAAACATTAATTTTAGTTATTAGAAAATATATATTAGAGGTCTGTGGAAAGAAATAACCAAAGTCAACTTAGGTCTGAAATTGTTCTAAACTGAGAGTCTTGCCCTAAAGAATTTTAAGTTCAATTTGGATCTATTCCACCATGTATTAGAAACATTTGTAGTTTCCTTGATAAAATAGGCATAATGAATTTTTTATTTTTATTTTTCTCTTAATTAGAAGAATTAAATCAGAAGGATCCTTTGAGGCCTATGGCAGATTGTACTTTCCAATATGACCACAAAATGTTTCTCATTTTTCATGCTTATCTGCAATATGATCTTGTCTCTGCAAAATGCAGACACTGGAGACATGGGCAGAAAAACTTGTATACATGTTAAATGTTTGAACCCTTGGGTGAGTCTATAGTGGATCACACCTTGACATTCTGAGACCTGAATCGACCTTTAAAAACATTTTCTTTTAAAATAAGCAAAGCAGCCAGAGAACTGGCAGCTACTAAGAGTTCATTTAAGAGGGTTCTTGAAAAGTCACCACCTCTTACATCCAGGTGGAGCAAAAACAAGAACATTATTCACTTTGTAAACAGGAGCAGGAGTTAAGAGGAAGGAGCAACTGGTGTCATTTCTGTATCTTTTTTGTCGATAAGCTCAAAAATGTGGGCCTCTTTTTAATTTTTTCCCTTTAATATCTGCAGTTTGAAAAATAAATGCCTAATTTAGTTAAATATATATAGATGGGCTAAAAAAAGAAGCATACTTGAAAATTACCAAGGTTTATTCAGAAACCATTCAGCAGCAATTGAACACATTTTACTTGCTGTTCTATTTTGTTCTCTTGGACATCATCATTAGCCAGGCACTGTGTTAGATGACAATGAATCAGGATGACCTGACCCTATTTTTATGTGGCTGACAGTGTAGTAGAGAAGATAAAAATCAAATTAAATTAAAACTGTGATTGTATTTAGAATAAAAATACTAGATTCTGTGAGTATATAATAGAGGGTCATAAACTTAACTGGAGTTTGGAGTGATACACACACACACACACACACACACACACACACACACACACACATCCATGATAGTAACAAATAAACCAGAACAGGATGGATGATTATGCATTGACACAGTCAGGTTGAGAAGAGGACCAGGAGAATTACAGTCAGAGGGAAGCACATAAGCAACGGTCTTTCAGTAGAAGGGGGCATAGCACTTTTGAGGAATTAAAGATGATCCAACAGGGCTTTAACATAGAAATCCAATGAAAATGTGAAAATGAGGCTAGAGAGAAAGGTGGGACCATATCATACAAGGATATTTAGGCTCTGTTAAGTTTCTTAAACTTTATCTGAAATTCATGGAGGGAGAAACCATTTTAAGGTTTTAAATGGGAGAATGTTAAAACCGTATTTGGTGTTTGTTTGCTTGCTTTGTTTTTTATCAAAGTGCAGTGCACTATAAATAGTGGATTTGGAAGAAGCAAGAAAAAATGCTCAGAAACCACTTTAGGAAGTTTTTCAGAATAAGGTGAAAGGTAAGAGGTGATGGTAGCTTTCATTAGGATGGAGAGCAAATAGGAGATGCTAAAGCATATTTTGGGGAGAGAATTTAAAAGACTTAATAATGGACTAGATGAGAAGTATCGTGCCATCACAGATGAATTCCAGATTATTTTCTTGGAGGTTGGCACCTTTTCCTGAAACAAAGGATCAAAAATTTTTCTGTGTTATTGACTCTAAGATGCCTGTGAGACATTCAAGTAGAGCTTATGAGTAATAAGTATATAAGGATTGTAAATTTGATGGCCACCAGTATAATATTTCATACGAGAGGAGAGATTGAATATAAAAATATTAGATTTGAAGAAGGTTTGAAACCAAAGGCTATGGAATACTAAGATTGAAAAATTGGCTAGAAGATAACAATAATGGGTTGGTTAATTCCCATTAAATTAGAAAGAGAGTATTTATAATGGTTAAAAGTATTTAATCTAGAACCAGTTTACTTGGGTTTGAACTGTTGTAATACCACTTACAATGTATAACTGGTAAAGATTTGACTTGTTGGTCCCATTACATCTTTATTTATAAAATGGTGAAAATAATACCATCTACTTTATAAAAATTTTATTAGTAATTTACTACATGTATATATTCAGACAGTGCCTGGCACAGTAATTTTTTAGTGGTAGTGATTACTAGAGTAACTTTATTTTAAAAAATGATTTATTCATTCATTTATTGAACAAGTACTAAATGAATGCTAACAATACCAAGCACTGGTCTGATGATTAACTAATACAAACAAATCCTTTTGTTCATGAATCTTACACTCTACTAGAACAATAGACTTATTTTCTGATGTGTTATTTTTGGTTTTATTGATTTTAAAAAGGTAAATCCTGCCTTAGAGATTTAAAAAAGTAATGTTTCCCATCTAAAATCTAAATTATTACCAGTGAAAGACACTGACAGAGAAGAGCATATAACCTAAAATTGTCCAAGAGTTTATCTCACTATACTGATTTAATGCAAGTAAGCACAACAGACACACAACAAACGTCCAGGAAGGCCCAATTTAAGGACCTTGGTCAACAAGTCAAATCTTAAAAACCTAAGAATAGAATTACTATATGACCCAGCAATCCTTCTGAGTATCCACCCTCAAAATTTGAAAACATATCTGTAAAGATATATACACCCCGATGTTCATTCACGATGGTCAAGATATAAAAACAACCAAAAGTATCCTTTGATAGGTGATTGGATAAAGAAGATGTGGTACATGTAGACAATGGAATACTACTCAGCCATAAGAAATGATGAAATACTGCCATTTGCAATAACATAGATGGATCTTGAGATTATCATGCTAAGCAAAATAAGTGAGACCGAAAAAGGCAAGAACCATACCATTTCACTCATACATGGGTTATAAAACTGAAAGCAACAACAAACAAGACAAACAAATAAAAACCCATGACACAGACAATAGTTTAGTGGATACCAGAGGGAAAGGGGTAGGGGGAGGAAGATAAGAGTAAAGGAGAGCAAATATATGGTACAGAAAGAAATTTAACTTTGGATGGTGAATACACAATGCAATATACAAATGATGTATTATTACATTGTATACTTGAAACTTACATAATTTTATTAACCAGTGTTACCCCAATAAATTTAATAAAAATGCATATTACAAAAAATAAATATTTTATGTATATATAATGAAAACTCATGTACTTATTATGAAGATTTATTAACCCTCCACATTTTCTTTTTCATAATTTTAAAAATAAAATGATAGATACAAATACGCAAACCTATCTTTCTTTGTTGTCTGCATCTGTTTAATCTTAACATTGTTTCAGTAGACTATAAGATATTGTGACCTATCTCAGTCAGTAGAAATTACTATGAATTTGTTTAGTTATATATAAATGCTGTATGATTTTCATTATCTTTTTTTATGTACCTAAGGGAATTACATATTGTATTTACTGTATTCTCTTATATCTAAATTCTGCTCTAACTCCTTGAATATTTCTTGATATAGAATAAATATATTCTCTCCTGAAATACTTTAAAAAATGCTAATAATTACATGTAATGTAGACTTTCAGATTTCAAATGGGCCTTTCTAACTTAACCAAACACAAAACATATTTAAAAGTGCTAATTATTTTAACCCAAGATCTACAATAATAATAAGTAGTCTGCTTTATCTCACCTTGATTAATGAGGCAAGACTTATACATCCACAATGATGAATAATTGTACTCTATCATTCTAAGCTAATTCTCACAGGATAGTCATTGTAGTGTGAAACTGTTAACTTTCTTGTGGTAGCAAATGGGGGATATTTCTTGCCTCCTCCTAAATTAATATGAATATTTCTCTCCGGCATTTAGAACATCAAAACACGATTTTGGTACAGACATGATAGGGATATAGAGAAGATAGTTCACATTCTTATTTGTCATTTGCAGTCACTTCTCTTCATTTGTTCCTACTTACTCAGGTGGTTTTACAATGAAACTATCTTAACGGGAAAAATGAGGAACACTAACCTCAATGATTTCCAAAGTAGTTAAAATCTTAAGCTGTTCTGTGCTAAAAAGAAAAAGTCTTTTTTATCTCAATTAAATTTTTTTCATAATTTTACATAGATTTGCAAATTTTTTATTGTAAGATATATTTTTATTAAAAACAAATGAAATTATTATAGTCTCCATTTATTAAATGACTGTCATATGTCAGACACTGTGCTAAGGACTATATTTATTAACATATTTTTTTGAGAATTTTTTTTAGTTAGGTTTATTGGGGTAATATTGGTTAATACAATTATATAATTTTCAGGTGTACATTATCATTTGACACCTGTATATTCTATTGCATGTTTACCAACCAAAGCCCAGTTTCTTTCAACTACCATGTTTGATCCCCTTTACCCACTTCACCCTCGCCTACCCTCATATATTTGATCCCTTTCTTCCACCTGCTTTTCCCCTCCTGCCCCATTCCTGACACTCTGGTAATTATTAGTCTAGTCTATGGACTATGTCCATGAGTCTCTGTTTGTTTGTCCTGTACATTTGTTGCTTCTGGTTTAAATCCCACATATAAGTGATATCATGTGATTTTGAACTATTTCCGTCTGGCTTATTTCACTTAATATGGTTATTTCAAAGTCCATCATATTTGTCACAAATGGTGGTATTTCATCACTTCTTATGACTGAGCAATATTCCATTGAATATATGTTGCACAGCTTCTTTAACCAATCATTTAACATAGGAAACTTTGGTTGCTTGCATGTCCTGACCACGGTGAATAATGCTATGAACATCAGTGAGCAAATATCTTTTTGGATATGGGTTTTCAAGTCTTTGAGGTAAGTACTCAGTAGAGGGATTGCTGGATCATATGGTAGATCAATTCTTAGTTATTTGAGGAACCTCCATACTGTTTTCCATAGTGTACCAATTTGTAGTCCACCAGCAGTGTATGAGGGTTCTTTTTCTCCACATCCTCTCCAACATTTGTTATTACTTGTCCTGTTGATTATATCTATTCTAACAGATGTGAGATGGTATCTCAATGTGGTTTTGATTTGCATTTCTGTAATAGCTAGCAATGTTGAGCATCTTTTCATATATTTGTTGGCCATTTGTATGTCCTCTAGGGAAGTGTCCGTTCAGGTCCTCTGCCCATATTTTTGATTGAATCATTTGTTTTTTGTTGTTATTGAGTTGTATGAGTTCTTTGTATATTTTGGATATTAGGCCCTTATCGGAGGCATTGCTTGCAAATATCTTTTCCCATTTTGATGGTTGTCTCTATACTTTGTTGACAGTTTCTTTTGCTGAGTAGAAGTTTTTTAATTTGATGTAGTTCCATTCATTTATTTTAGCTTTTACTTCCCTTGCCTTTGAGGTCAAATTCATAAAATCCTCTTTAAGTCCAAGGTCCATGAGTTTAGTTCCTATGTTTTCTTCTATGCATTTTATTCTTTCAGGTCTTATATTTAGGTACTTAATCCATTTTGAGTTAATTTTCATGTGATTATAGACAACAGTCTAGTTTCATTCTTGTGCAGTTGGCTTTCCAGTTTTCCCAGCACCATCGATTGAAGAGGATTTCCTTTCTCCACTGTATGTTTTTGGCTTTTTTTTGTCAAAAATTATTGGCCCATATAAATAAGGATTTACTTCTTGACTCTCAATTCTCTTCCACTGGCCCATGTTTTCCTGCCAATACCATGCCATTTTGATTACTGTTGCTTTGTAGTATAATTTGAAGTCAGGCAGAGTGATGACTCCAGACTCATTCTTTTTTCTCAGGACGGCTTTGGCAATTTGTACTCTTTTTTGCTTTCATATAAATCTGATGAATTTTTGTTCTATTTTTTAAAAAATATACCGATGAGGTTTTAATGGGAATTGCATTAAATCTGTATAATGCTTTAGTTAATATGGTTATTTTAACTATGTTGATTCTTCCAATCCAAGAACACGAAATATCTTTCCATTTTTTTTGTATCTTCTTCGATCTCTTTTAATAGGGTTGTAGTTTTCATTATATAGGCCCTTCACATGTTCTGTTAGATTTATTCTTAGGTATTTTATTCTTTTTGGTGCAATTGCGAAAGGAATTATTTTTTCCACTTATTTTCTGAAACATCATTATTAGAGTATAGGAATGCTACAGATTTGTTAACATTGATTTTATATCCAGAGACTTTACTGTACTTGCTTATTGTTTCTCATAGTGTTCTTATGGAGTCTTTAGGGTTTTCTATATAGAGAATCATGTCATCCACAAATAGTGACAATTTGACTTCTTTGTTTCCTATTTGGATGTTCTTTATATCTTTCTCTTGCCTGATTGCACTCACTAGGACCTCCAATGTTATACTGAATATCAGTGGTGCTAGTGGACAGTCTTGCCTTGTTTCTGATCTTAGAGGAAAGGTTTTTAGTTTTTCACCTTTAAATATAATGTTGCTGAGGGCTTGCAGTATACAGCCTTTATTCTGTTAAGGTACTTTCCTTCTATACTGAATTTGTTAAGTGTTTTGATGATAAATAGATGCTGTATCTTGTTGCAGGCTTTTTCTGCATCTGCTGATATGATCGTACGATTCTTATTTTTTAATTTGTTTATTTGGTATATTACCTTAATTGATTTGAGTATGTTGAACCATCTCTGTGTCCCTGGAATGAAGCTCACTTGATTGTGGTGTATAATCTTTTTAATATGTTGCTGTATTTGGTTCACTAGCATCTTATTTAGGATTTTTGCATCTGTGTTCATGAGAGTTACTGGTCTTCAGTTTTCTCTTTTTTGTGTGTGTTATCTTTACCAGGTTTTGGTATCAGAGTAATACTGGCCTCAAAATGAGTTGGGAAGTATTACCTCCTCTTCAATTTTTTGGAAGATTTTGAGGAGAATAGGTATTAAATATTTTTTGAATGTTTGGTATAATTCACTGGTGAAGCCATCTGACCCTGGACTTTTACTTTGGGTAGGTTTTTGATGACTTTTTAAGTTTCCATACCACTGGTCAGTCTACTTAGATTTTCCAGTTCTTCTCAATTCTGTCTAGGTAGGTTGTATTTTTCTAAGTACTGGTCCATTTCTTCTAGGTTATTAAATTTGATGTTGTATACTTTTTCATAGTATTCTTGTATGATCCTTTGTATTTCTACATTGTCTGTTGTAATTTCCCCTCTTTCATCCCTGATTTTCTTTATTTGTGTCCTTTCTTTTATTTCTTTAGTGAGTCTAGCCAGGGGATTATCAATTTTATTAATTTTCTCAAAGAACCAGATCTCTGTTGCATTTATCTTTTTTATTTTTTTTTTGTTTTCAATTTCATTTATTTCTTCTCTACTTTTGATTATTTCTTTCCTTCTGCTGACTTTAGGCTTCATTTGTTCTTTCTTTTCTATTTTTTTGAGATGAAGCATTAAGTTGTTTATTGGGCTTGTTATTGATTTTGGAGATAGGCCTGTAATCATATGAACTTTCCTCTTAGGATCCCTTTTGCTGTGTCCCAAAAGTTTTGATATGTTGTACTATCATTATCATTTGTTTCTATGTATCTCTTGATCTGTTTATTTCTTCCTTGGCCCAGTTATTCTTCAGTAGCATGTTGTTTAATCTCCATGTATTTGTGGTTCTTCCTGATTTCTCTTTGCAGTTTATATCTAGTTTCGAAGCATTATGATCAAAGAATATGGTGGTATGATTTCAACCCTCTTATATTTGTTGAGGCCATCTCTGTGTCCTAATAAGTGGTCAATTTTTGAGAATGTTCTGTGTGCACTAGAGAAGAATGCATAAGCAGCTGTTTTGGGATGGAAGGCTCTGTATATGTCAGTTATGTCCATTTGGTTTAATGTGTCATTTAAGGCTGTTATTTCCTTATTGATTTTCTGTTTGGATGATCATTGTCCATATCTGACAATGGGGTATTTAGGTCCCCTACTACAATAGTGTTTTGGTCTGTTTCTCCCTTTAGTTCTGTTAGTTATTGCTTTATGTAATTCAAGGCTCCTTAATTGGGAACATATATATTAATACGTGTTATATCTGCTTGGTACATGATTCTTTTTATTATTATGAAGTGTCTCTCCATGTCATTCTTTACCTTTTTTATTTTGAAGTCTGTTTTGTCTGATATTAGTATCACTACTTCCGTTTTTCTCAGAATGCCATTTGCTTGAAATGTCATTTTCCACCCTTTAACTTTGAGTTTATATTTATCTTTGAAGCTGAGATGTGTCTCCTGAAGGCTGCATGTGATTGACTTTTGTTTTTTGATCCATTCTGCAACTCTGTGACTTTTTATTTATGAGTTTAGGCCATTTACATTTAGGGTAATTATTGAAACATGAGGTCTTCTTATAGTCATTTTATTTTTTGCTTTCTGGTAGCTCGGTGTTTTCATTGTTTTCTTGTCTTTGTGTTTCTGTTTTCTCTATTTTGGTTGACTTTTGTGAGTTTTCCCTCTGGTCCTTCTTGTTTTATGTTATATACGCCATTCTGAATCTTTGGTGTGTGGTTACCATTACAAATATGAAAAAAATAGTTATATATATATATATATATATATATATATATATATATATATATATATATACAGTTGTCCATTTCTTCTACATGTGCCTTTTCTCATTTCCCCTTTGAGAATTTGAGTCTTTGAATCCTCCCCTTTTCAGTCATTGTTATCTCAATTTGTTTCTATGTTTGCTGAACATTCATTACTATCTTGCTGTAGCAATTCTCTTATTATTTAGTCTTACCATGCTATGTTCTTAGTAAGAATTGCACTCCTCTGCTTCTATTTGCCTGATAGTCACTCATTCCTAATTATGTTTTTATTTTTTTTGACACTTTGTTTTAGGTGAGCTGACGCCTTTCAGAATTTCCTGTAGTGTAGGCTTTGTAGTGGAGAATTCCCTTAATTTTTGTATGTCTGGAAAGGTCTTAATTTCTCCTTGTAGTCCTTTCACTTCATAGTTTAAATATATGGTTCCATTTCTTTCTGGCTTCTAGGTTTGCACTGAGAAGTCTAATGGTTTTTTTTTTATAAGTTACTGTTCTCACTCCCTGGTTGCCCTGAGAATTCTTTGTCAATGATTTTTGGTAACTTTAATACAATGTGTCTTGGTGAAGGCCTTTTTGGGTTGATATAATTGGGTGTTCTTTTGACTTTTTGAATTCCATGCTCCAGCTCATTCCTTAAATTTGAGAAATTCTCATTCACTAATTGTCTGAAATTGCTTTCTAGTCCCTGCTGCTTTTCTTCACCTTCAATAATGCGCATTATTCTTATGTTTCCTCTCTTGATGGTATCATCTAGTTCTTGTATTTCTCTCTCATCCTTTTTCATTCTTCAGTTTTTCTCTTACTTCAGATTTATTTCTAGATTTCTGTCTTCATTTTCACTGATCCTTTCCTCTATTTGGTCGACTCTATTTCCCACGCTTGCTATTTCGTTTTTCAACTCTTGCAGTGTGTGTTTTATCTCCAGAAGTTCTATTTGGATCTTTTTGAGGATTTCAATCTCCTTGTTCTGCTCATCTAATTGTTTTTCAATTCCTGAAATTGTTGATAGGATATGTTTTGGATTTCGCTGAGTTTTTTCAGATGTACCATCCTGAATTCTCTGTCACTTAAATTGTATGTTTCTATGTCTGTAAGCTTATTTTCTGGAGATTTTTTTTTTCTTTCTGAGATGCCTTGTCACCTTGGTTGTTGATGGTGTTTAATGGACTATTTCTCTTCTTGGGCATTAATGGAAGTGTATCCTGATGTTTTTCAGAAAGAAGATTAATTATATAAATGTCTCTCTTTAGTCTGCTGCAAGGAATGCCCTTTTCTTTTCGTTTTGAGTAGGTGGCATCTAAGCCTCTTAGAGCCCTATTTTACATAAAGCCTTAATAATGCCTGTTTTATTTTCTTGTATATATTTAATCACACTTGCTATCCTCAGTTTCAGTCCCTATCAGTGTCAGTGACAGTCTTAACAGCATTTGCTCAGATTCCCCTAGGGCTCCATGGTGTTTGATCTTGGAGGGCATGGGGGAGGTGCCCTCTGGGTTGGAAGTTGAGGGTTGTGGCTCATCCTTACTTTTGCAACCAGGGCCAGTAAAAATCAACTGTTATATCTCTGTGGTCCCATCCTGCTTCTCTGCTTTCTTCCCTGATGACTGGACTCTGCCACTGGCTGCATGGAACTCATGGCACTCCAGGCAGGGCTGTTCAAGGAAATCACCTTACCTTCATCCCTCCCCCTCCTCCTGAAGAGAGCTCAGGAGGCTGTGAAAAGCAGTTTTTTTATTTCTCCCAGTCCACTGCCCAACATCCGGGATTCTGACTGGTGGTAGCTCTTATGCTCAGATCTCATGTTCAGACATGCTGGTGTGTAGTTTGGGTGTTTTTTGTTGAGTGTTACCTGTTCACATTATTGTTTTTTCCTTGGGAGAGATCTGAAGACGTTTCTCACTCCACCATGTTTCCCAGAAAACTTTGCTCTGTTTTTTTAAAGCAATTTATCTGTAGACTTTGCTTGGTTCAGGCATCAATTGAAATGGAAACTGAACCCAAGAAATCAAGAGAAGATTGAGACTTGTAAGGTCAGCAATGTTCTCTCCTCATGAGGAGTTCAGTGGTAACTGTCTCTGAAGGCCAGGGTGAAAGGCAAGGCTTTATCAACATATTTAACCTGTTGGAATATAAGCCTCCCGAGGATAGGGAAATTTATCCATTTTTTTCATTTCTGCCTCCCCAGTTCTTCAGTCAGTTGACACTCAATAATTGTTTCTTGGCTATATGAATTGAATCCTCACAAAACCCCTGTGCATGTGGCATTACTTGCTCCACTTGACTAATGAGGAACATCTTAATGAGTTATAACAACTTATTGAGAATCTTATGGATGGTAAGTGAGTTCACAGTCAGGCCCTAGTTCTTTGATTCTTCAGCCTATATCCAACTTTTCTTTGCCTTCAGTGTCCAACAAGTGTCACTAAATATTTTAAAGTCCTGAAAACATCTTTAAAATAATGATATGTTCATGTGTGTCTTATTCTATATGTTATGTTTGCAATGCAATTAATAATAAAAGGAAGATTTTAAAAATATTTATATACCTGGACTTGAAGTATTTTCTGTCATTGCTTTGAGGAAATTGTATTCTCAGCAATAATTTACTTTGAAATAGAAGTAATGAATAATTCTCTTAAGGTCTGATGTTTCCCAAAATAACTTTTCCCCAATTGGTATGTTTACATTTCAATTTAAGAGAGAAAATTTTTCAAAGAATATATATTTTCTTAGACTTCATATTTTCTTTTCTATTTAGATCTCCAAAGAAATCCAAATACAGGCATATTTTGGAGATATTTTGAGTTCTGTCCCAGACCACCCCAATAAAGCAAATATCACAATAAAGTTATTCTCATGAGTTTTTTGGTTCCTCAGTTCATATAAAGTTATGTTTATACCTTACCGTTATTAAGTGTGTAATAGAATTATGCCTAAAAATGTACATAATTAAAAAATACTTAATCGCTAAAAAATGATAACTATTATCTGAATCTTCAGCGAGTTATACTCTATTTGCTGGTGGAGAGTCTTACGTCGATGCCGAAGGCTGTGAAAATTTCTTAAAGTAAAACAGCAATGAAGAAGTTTGCCTCATCAATTAAGTCATCCTTTCATGAATCATTTTGCTGTAACATGTGATGCTGTTTAATAGCATTTTGCCCATAGCAGAACTTCTTTCAAAATTGGAGTCAATCCTCTCAAGCCCTCCCACAGCTTTATGAACAAATTTATGTAACATTCTAAATCCTTTATTGTCATTTCAACAATCTTCACAGTATCTTTACCAAGAGTAGTTTCCAGTTTAAGAAACCATGTTCTTTGCTCATCTGAAAGAAGGAATGCCTCATCCATTAAATTTTGAATATGAAATTGTAGCAATTCAGTCCCATCTCCAGCTCCACTTCTAATTCTAGTTCTCTGGCTTTTTCCACCACATCTGTAGTTATTCCTTCTACAGAAGTCTTGAATCCCTCAAAGTCACCCATGAGGATTGAAATCAACTTCTTCCAAACTCTTGTTAATGTTGATATTTTGACCTTTTTCCATGATTCACAAATGTTCTTAATGGCATCTAGAAGGGTGAATTCTCTCTAGAAGCTTTTTAATTTGTCCAAATCCTTCAGAGTAACCATAATCTATGATAGCTATAGCCTTACAAAATGTATTTTTTAAATAATAAGACTTGAAAGTTAAAACTACTCCTTGATCCATGGGTTGCAGAATGGACATTGTGCTAGCAGTCATGAAAACAACATTAATCTTGTACATCTCCATCAGAGCTCTTAGATGACCAAGTGCATTGTCAATAAGCAGTAATATCATGAAAAGAATCTTTTTTTTTTTTGAGTGGTAGGTCTCAAGAGTGGGCTTAGTATATTCAGTAAATCATTTTGTAAACAGACGTGCTGTTATTCAGGCTATGTTCTACTGTTTGTTGAACATAGACAGAGTAGATTAGCATAATTCTTAAGAGCACTAGGATTTTCAGAATGGTAAATGCGCATTAGCTTCAAGTTAAAAGTCATCAACTGCATTAGTCCCTACCAAGAGAATCAGCCTGTCCTTTGGAGCTTTGAAGCCAAGCATTGACTCTTCCTTTCCAGCGATGAAAGTTCTTGATGAGATCGTCTTATGATATAAGGCTGTTTTGTCTACATTGAAAATCTGTTCTTTAGTGTAATTACCTTCATTAATGATCTTGGCTGGATCTGGGTAACTTTCTGCAGCTTCTACATCAGTACTTGTTGCTTCACTTTATACTTTTATGCTATGAAGAGAGCTCTTTCCTTAAACCGTATGACCCAACCTCCAATAGCTTCAGATTTTTCTTCTACAGCTTTTTCATCTCTCTCAGCTTTTACAGAATTGAAGAGAGTTAGGACTTTGTTCTGAATTCGACTTTAGCTTAAGGAAATGTTGTGGCTGGTTTGATCTATCCGGACCACTACAACTTTCTCCATATCAGCAATAGACTGTTTTATTTTCTTATCATTCATATGTTCACTAGAGTCGCACTTTTAATTTTCTTCAAGAATCTTTTTTTTTTTTTTCATTCACAACTTTCCTAACTGGGGCAAGAGGCCTAGCTTTTGGCCTATTTCACTATTTGGCATGCCTTTATCACTAATCTTAGTCATTTCTAGCTTTTGATTTAAAGTAGGAAATGTGTCTCTTCCTCCACTTGAACACTTAGAGATCATTATGAGATTATTAACTGGCCTAATTTCAATATTGTTGTATCTCGGGCATAAGGAGGTCTGAGGAGAGAGAGAGAGAGGCAAGGAACCAGCCAGTCAGAAGACACACAACCCTTATTGATTAAGTTCACAGTCTCATACAATTATGGTTCATAGAGCCCCAAAACAATTACATAGTGACATCAAAGATCAGTGATCACAGATCACAATAACAGATATACTAATAATAAAAAATTTGAAATATTGTGAAAATTAACAAAATGTGACAGTGTGACATAAAGTGAGCAAATGTTATTGAAAAAATGAGTCTGATAGACTTGCTTAATGCAGTTGCCACAAACTTTTAATCTGTAAAACAGGCATTATCTATAAACAGAATAAAGCAAAGCACAATACAATGAGGTATGCCTGTACTGTCACATAGCATCTCAATGCTTAAATTTTTCTCAGTATTCAAGTCCATCTTCCCAAGAAAAGCCCACATTTTGACAAATGTCTTAACTAAAAAGGAACACTATAGGGGATATCCTGTCAGTATTCACCTCATTTACAGACACATAAACCAACATCTTTCTCTCGTCTTCCTCTTTCCTCTCTCTCCCCGACTCTTTCCTTTCTCTCTCCTCTCTCTCTCTCTCTCTCTCTCACACATACACACACACACACACACACTAACACATACACACACATAAAATCAAGCTATTATTAAAGGAGTTATGTACTCCCTCTGTTTATAGAGGTGCTGAAAATTTCACTGATTTTTTTTTCTACGGAGCATTTTTTTTTTAATATATGACTACTTTTAGTGACCATAAATTCAGTTTTTTTCTCCCTCTACAGTTACCAGCAATGCATAATGCTTGCTAAAATGATTCTACTCCCAAATGAAGAAAGATTAAGCTTTATGGAAAGATGATGCTTTGCACATCCATCAGTCAAAAATTCTCCTTCAACTTCAAAATTTCATAGTATCTAATTTCAAGAGCAGTGTTACTGAGGCATGCAGTTTTGAAGAAGACACTAGACACTCTAAGCTGATATATAATTTCAGTGTTTTCCTAGAATAAATGAGTATTTCAAAGGCTCAAAACTCCATGGCATATATCCAGCACATCTTTAAAAAGACTTGTTATTTATTTCATTCTTAATGTGTTAATATTTACATAATTTCTAGGCACTATAAAACTACTACATATGAACATTCAAATATTTTAATTCATAGTATTTTATTGAATTTTTGATAATTATTACCCATGAGTTAATAATTATTTTAATGGAATTCTAGGACTATAGAAGTAAAATAATTTCCTAGTGCAATCACTTCCTCCAGTAAAGCCAATAGTTAAATTATACCAACTATGTAATTATTTATCTCATTTCCAAAGTGCTGTGAGAGAGAAGCCTAATCTATATTTTTTGTTAAACATGATTTATATATTATTTTTTTCTCCAAGGAAAACTATTTAATACTCCTTTCCAAATTTCTTCATATGACTAATTTTCCACTTGGTAAAACCACAACTTTTTAATATAATCTCAGAAAAAAAGTCATAGAAATATAGTCTTTTAAAATGTATTTATACTCCACTCAACTTCTACAAAGGATATGATATTGCTTATATATAATACAAAAGATAAATAATGATAAAATTGTGTTTTAAAAAAGATAACTTTAAGAAAATAATAAAGCTGAGAATCAGATTAACGTAAAGAATTAGAAACTCCATAGCAAGTCATACTCGACGGTGGCTCAAAGTAGGCACCAATTGTGCTCCATACTTCACAAACTGACATTCGGGAAAAAATTGACTTTATATTTTTTCCAGCGTTCAACTATTTGGGCCATCACTATGCTATGTGGTAGGCAGAATTCTAAGATATCCTCCAAAATTCTTGACCCCCGCCCCCGCAGTGTACCCACAATTTCTTCCACTTATTCAATCAAATATTAATTCAGGTGTTACTATAAAGAGATTTTTCAGATGAAATTAAGGTCCCAAATTAGTTAATTTTAAGATAGGTAGATTTTCTTGGTGAGCCTAATCTAAACATGAGCCTTTTAAATCCTAGTCTAAAGGTCAGAGATAAAGAAGTCAGAGATATAGAAGGGTGAGATGGATTCAACATAAAGGAGATCCTTTGTAAGCAGCTTCAAATATGGAAGAGATCACATGGCAAGAAATGCAGACAACTTGTAGCAGCTTAAAATGGCCCCTGGAAAACAGTAAGAATGGGGACCTCAGTTTTGCAACTATAGGAAAACAATTCTGCCAACCTGAATGAACTGAGAAGTATATATTTCCCTAAAGTCTCCAAACAAAAACTCAGCCTCTCATCACCAAATTTCAGTTTTTTGATACCCTGAGCAGAGAACCAATCTGTTTCGCTGGACTTTGGACCTATAATACCAGGAGCTAATAAATAAGTGTTGTTTAAAACTGCTAATTTTGTGATAATTTTTATACAGCAATAGAAAACTAATATAATATACAACTTCCAGGCCACAGCTCCTCACTCATTCTTACAAGAAGGCATACATACACTTGTGTTTTTTGAAAAAAAAGATAAGTCTTGTTTTCATGGTTTTCCTCATCTCGCATACATTCTAAATTGGACATATCTCCTCCTTAGATTATTCAACCTTCAGAAGAAGATGTTAACCCAGATGTCCTCCTAGTTGACTTTTATATGCACATAGTTGTACCTTTAAATAGAAGCATAGGATATCTGCACTTAGTGACCTAGCAAGAAGAAAAAAATAAAATATCTGATGCTCAACATTCAACAAAAGGTTAAATTGAAAGAAATAGTACTTTTGAAGATTGCCTGAAATCTTGACTACCCATTTCTACTCCTGCATGCTCTTAAGGAGTCCTTAAACAAGGTTTAACATTCATTCACTGAATAGCTGGACTATATGATTTTGAACCTTCTATACTTAAATATCACTTTTAATAAACTGTGCTTTTCGCTTTAGTTGGTTTATATCTGAGGACAATTTCAGTACCATTTTTCCTCTTCTTATATTTTGTACATCAATCTTCAAGTTTCCATGACAGAAATTTGTTCATCTGCAATTCTTGGCTTCTAAGATTGTCCTGGGCACTATGACAGATAGGAGGAAATGAAGAATGAAAGGTAAGAATGGAGGCTCGTAGAGCTCAAGTTTGAATTGCTATACCTCCTTTCTACTCACATTTTATTGGTCAAACCTTAGTCGCATGTTCACACCTTACTTTAGGAGCAGCTGAGAAATGTAGTTAGCTATGTAATCCAAGAATAAAGAGGGGAAATGAGTTTGATAACTAGCCAGTACCTGTTCACCTCTTGAAAATGAACAGGAAAACATAGCACGGTTTTGTCTTTTTTTTCCTCACTCTTATCTTTATTTTTTATTTGGCCTATTTTTATATTACTTTTATTCACCTTGTATTATGTATGTTTTTAAGTTGTTTTGTTTCTTTGAATAAGATATATAATAAGAATCATTAAACTGCATAGTCTAGGAGATGAGAATAGTACTTATTGTATAGGCATCTATGAAAATTTAATGTATTATTATGCATATAGTACAAAGAATAGTATATAGTACATAGTAAATGAAGATAATGATAGTTTTCTTCATTGTGTTATTATTTACAGCAATGTAAAGAAAAAAATGACTGTTTGAAGAGAAATAGCTTTTCCTAGAGTTAAGTTCTAAAACGTGTTGCTGTGAGGTCTTCCTACCGTGTGTATGATATTCTGGGCAAAAATAGATGTGGTCATGGGTTTTATAGAGTCCTTATTCATAACATCTTCGATTGCAAGTCAAAGATATAAACCTAAACCCATATTAAGCAATATTAATTAGAGATCAAACAATGAGGTTCAAGTTTTTTATATTCTAGCTTCATCTTAGGATAAAATTTTGGATACCTATATAAATGAATTCCTTTAGGCATTCTGCACTAAATCAATTCTCATAACTAGAATTTTGGTGAGTTACGCAACTAAGAATTTGAGATTATATTTTCTTATTTTAAAAAACCTGAAAAACAATAATGTCAAACTAGAGAACAGTTAATGCTCTATATAAGGCTAGGGCAGAGAGAACTACTATAATACACGCACTATAAAGATATCATTCAAGTTAAGTTACAGTCCCTGAACAGTATTTAAACTCAAGATTGACATAAAATCAATTAGCAAGGGAAAGTCAGTTTGTAAATATTACTTGTGGCCTTATTACCAATTGCATTTTGATTTACTGTACTGTATCACTAGCATGGTACAACTTTCTTCATGATTATTTCTATTATAAGGAAGGTTTTACAAAGCTTTAAGTTCACGTGATAGAGGGGAGGAGAAAAAGGGAAGTAAATGTCCAACATCCACAAAACCATACAAGCAAATTTTAGTTGAAGAAGAACAAACTCTTCCTATTCACTCTTATTTCTAATAAAGAAGCAGAAGTCTTTCACATTTATTTTTCAGGAACTCATATTAAAAATTGAGTTAAAATCATCAAAAGTGAAACCTTCCACTAGGGAAATTCAAGAATATATGCATATTTTTAAAAGAAATTCCAGTTTTTCTAACTTTTATGTTCAGAGTTATTTAGTTCACTTGTTATAAACATTTCTTAAATAAATTCTTAGTAATTGAATTATCTTTTGCTCTAGATTAGTTCAAAGAAGGTAAAATATGTCCAATAATATCATTAAACATGTGCTCATTTATCTCATTAAAAAAAACTACCACCTTAAACACACCCGATGCCATCTGACCTCGGAAGCTAAGCGGGATTGGGCCTGGTTAGTACCTGGATGGGAGATCACCTAGGAAGACCAAGTGCTGTAAGCGTTAAAAAAAAAAAAAAAAAAAAAAAAAAAAAAAAAAAAAAAAAAAACTAAGCAAGAGGATCCACATTAGTCCAAGTAGACATGTTAGTATAGGCACACACAACTTTTATATCACATTTCTTAAAAAGGCTAATGTCAACAAGTAAAAAACAGAAAATCGTAGAGCAATTTTACAGTCTAATTTAGAATTGAGATCAAGACTAATACATTAGGCTTATACTGTTTATAAAATAAACTTATGATGATGATTGTTATAATCCAAATGCTTAAAATATTAATTTTCCTGAGACAATTATCTGATTCTAATAATTTATTTCCCAACTATGTAAGGGAATTCTGTCAGTGGCTAAATATACTATAAATCTGACTGCCTGTTTATGTGCTATGAATATAATGCAGTCTACATTATAATGTTTACTTTCTGCTACCCCATGAGGAGATGTGAAATCTGCCATTGCCCCAGTAGCATGGAGGGGATCTTCGGTTCTTCCTCGCCTGCTTGATAAAGAATTACAGGTCAGCAAGATTTAGAAGAAGTGAGATTTATTGAAGATACAGTTTTAAAAGGACACAGGCCACACCAAGGAAGGCTGTAGCAACCACGGAATTCAGGAGGTAAAAAGACAAAAGATAGAGTATACTCCAAGGGAGGGTCGGATTTCAGTGAAGAGGGCTATAACCACATAGAAGTGGGAAAGTCTGTTTATATTTGGGCCTTAATGAGAGGTTATAAGATTGGTGTTAGATGATTGGCATGTGAGGTCATTTTGATTGGCAGTTGGCTGTTACATAACCCTTTGTCTACTGTGTATGTATTTATCCAAAATTCAGTCTATTAAAATTAGATTCATGAACTTTCAGGCATAGGTATAATATTATAATGATGTTATAATGAGGCTGAGATTATAAGCAAGTTAGGGTAGTACTTTCTGCACAGGCATTTGTGACTGATTTAAGCTATCAATTTTTATGGCCTTTGTGCCTTAGGATATAGGGGTAATTTATAACCATAAAATGGGTGTTTCTGGGAGATCCTTAAGGGAGGTCTTCAAAGGAGGTTGCTCTGGTTACAGAGCTGGGCCTTCCCTCTTGTTGCTCATGACTACCTAACTACTGTTATGTTGTATCACATCATTCATCATCATATAAAGAGTTATAAATCATTGTCATCCACTAAATCTGGGGAAGTTGTTAATCTTTGATTCCTTCTTAGTCTATTTAGTAATGGACCTATAACAAAATAAAAATTGCCTTTTCTATAGCAACCTCTTAGTCTCTTCCCTTGGTGGCCGATTATTTAGCTAGAACAGAGATGTGTACTTCTGCATTAATAATACACCCCTGCTTTGTCTATTATAGGACTTTTATTTCAAACAAACAAGCATCATAACATAAATTTTCCTGGTATGATTGTAAAGAACAAAATTCATGTTTACAGGAAAAAGTCCAGAGGATGAGCTGAAGCTACATCTGGGTATTTTATTAGCACTTTAAATAATATTATCTACATTTCATTAACAAAACATTACTCTTTTAAGTGTCCTCTTTACTCTTTTCTCATTCAAATAAACATTAAAATCCAAAATACTGCACGTAAAAGTTTTTGACTTTATGCACGTGTTCTGTATTTCTGTATGAACATTTCTAACATTTAAATGAGGGCAATAGCACAAGGATATTTGCAGAAACAGTTGGAAAATTATTCATCATCCACTATTTGTGGTATTTCTAAAGCATTCATGATTAACCTTCATCATATTGTAATGAGATTAGGATTATTTTTTTGCAGTTTGAAGATGAATATGTAGAAATGCAGAGAGATGAAATATAGACATGAGATCATATAAACAATAAACTTAAAATTAATGGTTTTATTATCACAAAAATGGCACAGACCATTAAAGCCATTACAAACATAGATGGAGGAAATACAACAGAATAGTCATTTCTGCTAGATCCAGCCTTCAAAATGGTATCTATTTAATACTCATAATTTTGTTAGAAATTCTTTAGAAATATAAAATAGAAATTGAACTTAGATTGGCATTTTGACATCATTTGCACCATCTTCTTTGCGCTCCTCTGCATTAATAGCACTGGATATTTGGAAACTACATTTTCATACCTTTATAACTATGCAAACTTCACTTCTTTAAAATGTCTTTTTCTCTTCTCTTTCTCCTTGTTTTAAACTGGCATTGTACTCACTTGCTTCTTTTTTATTCCCCCTTATTCTTCCACCTTTGCACATACTGCATGGCCTCTTCTTTAATCATTAAGCCCTTAGGTAAGCCTCAAACAATCCTAAGAACAAAACCTCAGGTCTGATAACTGCAGAAATGGAGTTTCAGTCAAACTAAAGATAACATTTTGACCTCAGTTGTGTTTCAGCCCCAGATCTATGAAGGCAGACTGATCCTACTGACATGCCCTGGAAACCAGACAAAACAATGCCATGACTGACAGCAGGACCTGATGCAATGATCAACTGCCTCCTACTCCAGTCCCAACCAATCAGTAGAGCCCATGACCCCAATTCCCTTAGCTACCATGACTAATGAGTTTTCCTCTATATAATCTATTCCCTAGAGGTTATCTGTGAGCCAGGTCTTTAATCACTAGCTCATCTGCCTCTCCAGGCTTGACACTATTTCCTTAAATAAACTTTCACCAGTCTTCTATCTTAAGACACTTCAGTTGCTTCCATGTCCTGACTGCAGTGAATAATGCAGTAGGGTTTGCAGCAATGAAAGTGAAATTTTATTTAATCAATCAATTTATTTATTTATTTATTATTTATTTAATGTTGTTATGAACATCGGTGTGCAAATATCTTTTTGGATATGGGTTTTCAAGTCTTTGGGGCAAATACCCAGTAGAAGGATTGCTGGATCATATAGTAGATCAAGTCTTAGTTTTTTGAGGAACCTCCATACTGTTTTTCATAGTGGGTGTACCAATTTGCAGTCCCACCAGCAGTGTATGAGGGTTCTTTTTTCTCCACATCCTCTCCAACATTTGTTATTACTTGTCCTGTTGATTATAGCTATTCTAACAGGTGTAAGATGGTATCTCATTGTGGTTTTCATTTCCATTTTCCTAATAGCTAGAGATGTTGAACATCTTTTCATATATTTGTTGGCCATTTGTATGTCCTCTAGGGAGAAGTGTCTGTTCAGGTCCTCTGTCCATTTTTTGATTGGATTGTTTGTTTTTTTTTGTTGTTGTTGTTGTTATTGAATTGTATAAATTCTTTCTATATTTTGGATATTAGGCCCTTATCAGGGGCGTTGTTTAAAAATATATTTTCCCATTCATATAGTTATCTCTTTACCTTACTAAAGAAGCTGCAGTACACATATATAATGGAATATTACTCAGCCATAAGAAGAGATGAAATACTGCCATTTGCGACAACATGAATGGACATCGAGATAATCAAGCTAAGAGAAATAAGCCAGACAGAAATAGTGGAAAATCACATGATTTCATTATATGTGGGATATACCTAAAAGCAAAAAATGAGCAGGACAAACAAACAGAGACTCATGGACATGGACTATAGACTAATGGTTACCAGAGGACTATAGACTAGTGGTTACTAGTGGGGTGGGGGAGAGCGGGAAGTAGACAGGGTAAAAGAGGTCAAATATAGGAAGATAGGGTGAGGGTGAAGTGGGTAAAGGAGATCAAATATATGGTAGCTGAAGGAAACTGGACTTTGGGTGGTAAACACACAAAAGAATATACAGATGTCAAATGACAATGTACACCTGAAAATTATATAATTATATTAACCAACGTTACCCCAATAAACGTAATTTAAAATAAATAAATTAATTAATTAATTAATTAAACCTGCACTTTCATTGCTGCAAACACCTGCTTATATCTTTTTTTGGCTTTAATGGGTACAGAGAATACAAGTCCCCTTTTATTTCAGTAACTCTTGCAAGAAAGATTCCTGCTATGTTTGATCATGAGAGGACTCAGGTGAGATAAGAAAGGAGGAAGAAAAGCAGAAACTATTCTTCAGGCAGCATCAAGCAATACATGGACTTTAGCAGACATGAGATTTTGTAGTGTTTTAGGCATTCTCCTGGGACTCAGCCTGCTCAAGTCTACAGGCAGTAGAGCTCTTCAAAGACTCCTAGTTTTCGAATACCTTGAAAAGTAGCAGCAAATTTAAAGGCTAGCTGCAGATTTCTCCATCTTTCTAATAATTCGTTAAGCACTAATTTTATTTTAAAATCTTTTATTTTTTATGAAATATATCCAGCTGATTTTTTAAAAAACCAAATCTATCCAAATACACATAGACATATAGTGAACTCGACAAAAGATGTTTTTGTGTGTGTGTGTGTGTGTGTGTGTGTGTGTGTGTGTGCATGTCATCAATTTACAAAAGAATGAGTCCTTGCCTGGGCCCCACCTGGCCCCCAGACTTTCTATTAAAGTTTGAAGCTATTCAAGTCTCTATTAAAATATCTATTTAGAATTCATCTCTATTTCCTCATTCAAAGTCTAGGGTTCTGACAGCATGTTTCTCATTTGACCTGTCCCTTACTAATAACCCATCCCTTCCTAATGACCCAAAGCCTCTAACTGCCTGATCATTTGTAACTCATTGCTACATACTGCATTTGACAGATTAATTAGACAGATACAGGCCCAATATCCACCAGACAAAATGTCAATGATCCTGGGTCTATTTTCCAACACACTTTATGCAGGAACATTTAAGTATAGATATTCATTATCTCATCAACTAATCTGGATAGGGCACAACGGTAATAATGTATTAGTAATGTAGGATCTGGGTATCATTTCTGTCATTGAAAAGTTAAAGCACCATATGAGTTATTGATCCTGAAAAAATAATGTCTATAGGTGGTTTTGTAACTTTTCTGAAGTTTACTTTATTGTGGTTCACTGAGAATAGAAATCCCAAAATAGACTGTTTTTAGAATAACCTTTTCTAAAAGAAAAGGAAGATATGAATCATAAAAACTTCTTTCTTATAAAAGTTAGTTTCTTCTATAGATCTTTCTGAGTATTTTCATCTAAGAAGTGCAAGAAGTTGAAAATGAATTCTGGAAAAATGTAGTGCATCCCAGCATAAACTGTCCCCAAACAAACATTTGCGTAAAGACAAAAACACAACTAAAAACCAGCAACACAAAATCCCCAGCAGTATTGAAAATAAAAGTTGTTCACAGATCTTATTCTCCTCACCAAAGTATTAATACCTGATAAATTTCAAGTCTCTCCTCTTATAAGTTCAGAATTCACTTTCCTAGACAGTGGATTAAAAAAAATTAATAAATAAATGTAGCCCCAAAAGAATCTAATTTAGTGCTGTCAAAATTATCTGTGTTCATTTTAACCGTTTTATAAAAATAAAAATTTCATTAGGACATTATGAGAGCCAATACAATTTAAGCAAAAGCTAAAACTCTATTGACTTCTTATTTAGCTTATTTTACTAAATTATCCAGTAGCAATTATAATGCCAGTTTACATTTATTGGACACCTGTACCTTGTCAGGTGTTTCATATGTTTCCTCTCATGTAATACTCATGGTGGACCTGTGAAGTACTAATAATATTTAATGACCATTTCACATCAGAGAATACTAAGACATAAATAAATAACTTGCTCAGGATTACACATCTATGAAGAAGAAAATGCAGCATTAGAAATCAGGAAATATGACAGAGTTTCCATTATAAAGCATTATGACATATTGCTAGCCACTGTATTCATGATATCATACAGTACTTTCATCATTTACAGTTAGTGGAGGAACAATGATAAACTGAGTCAACCTAGTATTTATTGAATATCTACTAAATGCAATATATTAACAGATGTTAATGATACAAATTAGAAGTTTAGAGAACCAGAAAAAAATGGTTTAGGTGATAGAAGCTTTGTTCATCCCCTCTTGGAATCAAATCAAAATTGAGACAAAAAAGTGGAGCAAACAGCAAGCAGAGTCACCTGGGGGTCTAGATGAACAGAAGCACTACAACCAGGGAGAAAAATAATAAATCATCCTACAATGGTGGTAGGAGGGGGCAAAGACATGAAGCTGCCTTGTCCCCAGTGGCTGAGTGGGACAGAGGCTACAGCAACGACAGCTGCAGATGCCTCTTAAAGGAGCCATGTCTGAAACTGGATATTTGTGGTGATGGTCCTGCTCACTCTGAGCAACAGTACTGGGGAGACTGCTCTGGAGCTCACCAGGGACTTATGGGGGACACTGAGTTGTTGGAGTGAGGGCCTTTGGTGAGGCTTTCTGCTGGGCAGGAGTGCTGGTGGAATCCATTGCTCCTTTGTTGAGCCCTCCCCTCTCCCAGTGTGCATACGCAGTGCAGTGCAGCCAAAGCTGAAATGTCCTCAAACTGGATAACAGAGGTCACTCTGTCCATAGGATTCCCTGAAACTCTGCCTCCCTAAATTCTTGGCCCCACTCAAGACACATCCAGTTGTGTCCTCAGCAAGTCATATGCCACTTGCTGAGCAACTCCAAGACTCACACTGGTGGCAGCTGACCTGTTTCTGGAGTGGCTTTTTGAGGCAACTATAAGCATAGCATCTGTGGATTGCTTGCTGAATCTTAACAGGTGACCTCATAGAGTCACAGGCTAGGTCAAAAGTTGGCCTGCAGCTGAACCCCTCTCAGGATTGTGCAACTCGACACCTACTACTCAAAGAAACACTAATGAGACCAGGAAACTTAGGAGCATTGATTAGTATGTAGAAACAGACACAGAAAAGCAGCCAAAATGGGAAGACAGAGAAACAGAAACCATATAAAAGAACAGAACATAGATCAAGAACAAATGGAGTCAAGCAATCTGACATATGCAGAGTTCAAAACACTGGTTATAAAAATGCTCAATGAAATTGAGGGAAGTGTAGATGAACTCAGTGAGAACTTTAACAAAGAGATAAAGAAAAACATAAAAAGAGAAATCAAAATTATAAAAAGGAACGAGTCAGAAATGAAGAACACTCTCTAAGTTGAAAAGTATATTAGAGGGAATCAACAGAGTGGAGGAAGAAGAGGATAGAACCACTGATATAGACAATGGGGAAGCCAAGGACATCCAATCAGAATGGCAAGGAAAAAGTAACCAAGAATATAATAAAACTTTAAGGAGCTTATGGGACAAAATTAAAAGCAACATCATCTGTGTCATAGGGATATCTGAAGAGGGAGAACAAAAAGTTGAATATATCTTTGAAAAATAATGATGGAAAACTTTCCTAACCTGGTGAAGGAAATAGACATATAACTCCAGGAAGCTCAGAGAGTTCCCAAAAAGTGAACCTAAAGAGGTCTACACCAAGACATGTCATAATTAAAATGCCAAAGGTAAAATACAAAGAGATAATCTTAAAAGCAGCAAGAGAAGAGCATTTAATTAACTACTAGGGAGCTCCTATTAGATTGGCAACCAATTTCTTGAAAGAAACTTTGCAGGACAGAAGGGCTCAGCACAAAATATTCAAAGTGTTGAAAATCCAGTATCTACAATGAAGAATATTTTATCCAGCAAAGCTATCATTTGGCATCAAAGGACAGATAGAGAGCTTCTCAGACAAAAATAAGCTAAGGGAATTCATCAATGCCAAGCCAGTATTACAAAAATTGTTTGAAGAACTTCTTTAAGAAAGAAAAATGTATCAAAATCTTGAATAAAGAATGGTACTAACTACATATTAATCAACAAGTACCCCAAATGGAAAAGACTTAAGTGCTCCAACCAAAAGAGGGTGGCTTAATGGATAAGAAAACAAGATTCCTACAAATACTGCCTATAAGAGACTCACTTTAGATTAAAGATGCACACAGACTAAAAGGAAGGGTATGGAAAAAGATATTGCCTTGATGGACCTAGCGTATATTGCACTGAACTGAGTAAGTCAGATAAAGAAAGACGAATATCACATGATTTCACATACATGTGGAATCTAAAGAACAAAATAAACAACAACAAAAATGGAAACAAACTCATAGATGCAGAGAATACTTTGAGGGATACTAGATAGAAGAGGGTTTGGGAGGATGGTGAAAAAGGGCAAAGGGATTAAGAAGTACAAATGGATAGATACAAAGTAGTCATGGAGATATAAAGTGTAGCATAAGGAAAATAGTCAACAATGCTCTAAAAATATGTAAGGGGGAATAGGGGTACCTGATTTAGCGGGATGACCACTCTGTGAATTTGGTAGATCTCTAATCACTATGCTGTGCAACTGAAAAATGAATATGTTATTGAATGCCAGCAATAATTGGGGGCTCAGACTCTGTGATTGAAGAGATAACATATAAAACCAAGAGACATTGGTGACACTATTTTTCTGCTATTATTCTAAAAAATAGCTTGTCTGAAGATAAAAGGTGAAATAAACCAGTAGTGAGAAATAATATGAAGGATAAAGAGAATGGTGCTTTATTTTCAACTGTTTCTGAGACTCAGCTGCTTCTCTGTCCTTGAGTTCCTTGAAGCACCCTTGTATCTTATAAAAATATCTTCCTTTTTGCTTAAGTTGGTTCAAATTAGGTTTATGTTACTATCAATCCAAAAGTTTCTAACTATAATAGCAGGGAAAATATGACTTCTCAAGCCATAATCACCTGTACTAATTTGTGTTTCTGATAGAAGAATTTTGAAAATGTGAACATATAGAGCAATTTTTTAAAAGTTAAAATCCATTAGCATTCTGGATAAGAGAAAAATTGTCACTAATCAGATTTCTTAAAATTTTATACAAGGATCTCCAAATGTACCCATTCATCTTCCTCTATTTTCTATCACTTACATTTACTTAAACTCCAGCTAAAAAAAAAAAAAAAAAACTGTCTTAATCACCAAAAACATTATTTATCTCAACTAGGTTGATATTCTATTAGTATTCATGGATATGATGGTTTGGTCAATGTCTAACTTGGCTGGCCAGAAGTTTATTCGGATCAGTCAATATTCATGTCATATTATTTGATAAATATTTAAAATTTCACCATCAACTTTCACAAGTCTGATTTGCTACATGTGTGTCCATCAGCTTAGTATGTCCTTTTCTAATCGGCTCACCGGCAAATTCTTGCTACTGATTGATTGATTCATTCAACAAATATTGAGCACCTATGAAACACGAATTATTTTACTTGTTTGGGAGACTTACTTTTTAAGAGATAATTTTGCTGTGTAAGGAAGACTCCAGAGGCAAGAGTGAGACAAGCAGACCAGTTGAGGAACTATTATGAGAATCTAGTCAACACTTGATGATATCTAGAATGATAATGGTAGCAATGCAGATGGTGAGAAATAGTATATGTTCTAAGGTAGAGTCAAAATTATTTGTAATTTAAATATCACTTTTTCTATGAAACCATCCATTTCTACAAGCAGAGTTATTTGCATTATCACATATACTAACATGATATACTTTTAACATTTTACTCTATACCAAATTGTAATATATTTAAGTTATAAACGATTGACTTTCCACCCAGACTTCAAACTCTTTTAATTCAGACATCTTATAGTTTTTATATTTCTTTCTCAATGTCTAGCGCAATGCTCAGCTCATATTAAACAATCAATCTTTCTCAAAAAAAAAAGCAAGAGAGAAATATGAAAATAAATAATATTTTCTAAATTGGGAATATTATTTATATAAAATCTCTGGTAGTTATATTAATTCTTATTTAATACTTAAGGTTATCTAATAATGGTCTGGAAGAGCAATAGTTAATAAAAATGTTTATTTTATGCACATCTTTCATAGATTATATATGCATTTATAAAATTACATATATATGTCTATCTTTTTTGATCAAAAAAGTAAATATACATTGTTCCTCTGGCCATTTTTGCAATGATTGTCAATCCAATGCATTACCATAGCTAAAGTGCAGAATGAAAAATGCCAAATCTGGTTAGAAATCTCAGAAAAAATTCCATTTGAACTACATGCCTAAATTATTGGCAACCAGAAATGAACATTTTGCTCTTAGGCAAACTATATTTCTAATTCATATGAGGTTGAAGTGGCAGCATTGAGTGATTACATGAAGTTTTTTTGGCTGCTCTTCAAAATGACTAATCCATATAAAAGTATCTATTATTAAAAATAGTCGCTGCTCTACATGAACAAAATATGGTGGCACCACATTGTGGCAAAGCTTGTAAGCATTATAATATGTGGATACCTGAGAAGCGGAACCTTAATAATAATATCTATCTCCCCATTATCTAGAGGCTATGATTCGTTTCTAAACTTAGTTCAGCTTGTGGCAACAGGAACTGGCATCCATCATTTAAAAGAAGGGTCACCGAATAAAAAAAATAATAATAATAATAAGCAGAAATTATTAAGTCAGGAATCCAGCTAAGCATAAAAATACACTTGTACTATCTCTTTGATTTCAGTGAAGTCCCCTGGAAAGATGCTGATAGCAGAAATGAACAAACAAACAAATAAAAATGGACCAATTGCATTGTAATTTTCAATTACAATTTGATATTTGAGATTTACTCTTTTTCCAGAATAAATTGTCCCTAGACATCAGTACATTCTTAAAGAGTATTCTTAGTTAAAGAGATGCCACATGATATGTAGTTTGGTACAATTCATAATGCCTTTGCCTTTTATTTTATAAAATATCCTTCCTCTTTCAATTGATATTTTGGAATCAGCAACAAGTCATTTACCCATGATTCCTACTCAATGCTACAAAGGGCTATAGGCAAGACAAACAGAGAATCTTATGATGACTATCATTTGTACAGTGCATTTAATTCATTTCTGCATCTTAGCACAAATCCACTGACCCAAGAAATGTTTTTAAATGCAAATCAAAATGATTGCTCTTTGATTTGATAATAAGATTTACCATGTATTAAATGGAGAAGGTTAAAGATAATTTTGTCGTAGGATTTCAACTTTTTAAAAATTATTATTCTCAATTGTAATTCCTAATATCTCTTGCAGTTGTCAGTAGGGAATTTTAAATAAAAAACTCTCATATTTGTAATTCCTTTAGAAAAGCTTAAAATTCTCTTTATTAACTTGTTTTTAATGTGAAAATTTTTATAACAGTTATCCTTTTATACTAAAAATATATTGCGTATGAAAAATTATTCTACCCACTTACACATGATTATTATTATTATCTAGACAATATAATTTCAGACTTTACTTGGGTGTATATAGTGTATGTATATATGTATGTACATATGTACTATTTTCTATAAAAATATTATACTCCATATATTGTTTTAAAATCTGCAATAATTATCTATGTCATCAATTACATTTATATTTACATAATACAAAAATTTCAATAAAAACTATTCCAAAGATTACTTAATTTAAAATAAATATTAATAATTGATACTTGTAAAGTGTTTACTAGTGTTAGGCCTTACTTTAAGCTCTGCCACAAACTACATTATCCTATTGTGATCTTTACAACAATATCATAATGTATATTATTCCTGTTTTAAAGATGAGCAAACTCAGGAACTGAAAAGTTAAGTCATCTGCCTCAGGTCAAAATGCAAATGATGACCTATGGTTTTGTTTTTACTCACCACACTGCTTGCTGATGTAAAATCCTCATAAAGTAGTATATCAAACTAAAAAGCTTCTGCACAGCAAAAGAAACTAACAACAAAACAAAGAAGCAACCAATAGAATGGGAGAAGATATTTGCAAACAATGCCTCCAATAAAGGTCTAATATCCAAAATACAAAAAGAACCCATACAACTCAAAAAAAAAAAAAAATCAAGTTAAAAAGTGAGCAGAATACCTGAACCCTTATCCTGAGAAGACATGCAAACGGTTAACAGACATATGAAAAGATCCCCAACTTCATTAGCTTTTAGGGAAATGCAAATCAAAACCACAATGAGAAATTCTGGTAAACATGGCAGAGTAAGAGAAGTCCTCAAATCTCTCCCCTTGAAACAATAATAAGCTGAACATATAAAATTCAGCAAAAAACACCCAAACTACACACCAGCATGTCTGAGCATGGGATCTGCGCATAAGAGCTACCACAGTTTAGAACACCAGGTGTCAGGCGGTGGACTGGGAGAAATAAAGAAGTTGCATCTCTCAGCCACCGGAGCTCCCTGCAAGAGAATAGAGAGGAGAGAAGGAGTAGCGAGTTCCCTGAACAGCCCTCCTAGGAAAGCTGTGAGCTCCCCATGGCCAGCTGGCAGCAGGACCCAGTCATCAGGGAAGAAGACAGAAAAGCAGTGGGCAGAGAAACAATAGCTGATTTTTACCAGCCACGGTTGCAAAACCAAGGCTGAGCCTCAGCATCCAATCCTCAACCCAAAGGGCCCTTCCCCCCATACATCTAAGACCTAACTCTGTGGAGCCCCAGTGGAATCTGAGAAAACAATGCCGAGACTGTCACTGACAGTGACACAGACTAAAACTGAAGCTAGTGAGTGTGATTAAATATCTATCAGAAAAAAAAAAAGAAGGCAGTTTTAAGGCTTTATATAAAGCAGGGATCCAAGAAGCTTAGATGTCACCTACTGGAAACCAAAAGAAAAGCTCTTTCTTTGCAGCAGGCTAAAGAGAGACCTTTATATAATAAATCTTCTTCCTCAAAAAACAGCAGAATACACTTCCATTAATGTCCAGGCACAGAAACAGTCCATTAAACACCGTGAACAACCAAGGTGACAGAAAGGAAGAGAAAAATCTCCAGAAAATAAACTTACAGACATAGAAATATACGGCTTAAATGACAGGGAATTCAGAATGGTACTTCTGAAAAAACTCAGTGAATTCAGAAATGAGTCCTATCAACAATTTCAGGACTTGAAAAAGCAACTAGATGAGCAGAGCAAAGAGTTTGAAACCCTCAAAAAGAACAGAATAGACCTTCTGGAGATAAAACACACACTGCAAGAGTTGAAAAATGAAATAGCAAGCGTGGGAAATAGAGTCGACCAAATGGAGGAAAGGATCAGTGATAATGAAGACAGAAATCTAGAAATAAATCAGAAGGAAGAAGAGAGAAACCACAGAATGAAAAATAATTAAAGAGAAATTCAAGAACTAAATGATACCATCAGGAGAGGAAACATAAGAATAATGGGCATTATCAAAGGTGAGGAAAAGGCACAGGGACTAGAAAACATTTTCAGACATATAGTGGATGAAGATTTCCCAAATTTAAGCAATGAGCTGGAGCTTGAAATTCAAGAAGTCAACAGAACACCCAATTATATCAACCCAAAAATGCCTTCACCAAGACACATTGTATTAAGTTACCAAAAATCAACAACGAAGATAGAATTCTCAAGGTAGCCAGGGAGAAGAAAATGGTAACCAATAAAGGAAAACTCATTAGATTATCCTTGGACTTATATCAGAGCAAGCATTACAAGCCAGAAAGGAATGGAGCCATATTTCAACTATTAAGTGAAAGGAACTACCAGTCTAGAATAATATATTCAGCTAAGCTCTCCTTCGGATATGACGGAGAAATTAAGACCTTTCCAGACATACAAAAATTAAGGGAATTCTTCACTACGAGGACTGCACTACAGGAAATACTGAAAGGGGCCAATTCACCTAAAACAAAATGACAAAATAAGAAAAAAAAACATAATTAAGAGTAAAGTGACTATCAGGCAAATAGAAGCAGAGGAGTACAACCCTTACTAAGAACAGTGCATTATATAAGCTTAAACATTAAGAAGAGAATTACTATAGTGAGATAGTAATGAAAGTTAAGCATACATAGGAATAAACAGAGACAATGATGACTGAAAAGGGGAGGATTCAAAGATCCAAATATGCAAAGGAAAATGGAGATAAGGATATATAACTATCCTTACATATTTGTAATAGTAACCACACACAGAAGATTTAGATCTGAAGTATATAACACAAAACAAGAAGAATCAGAGGCAAAAAACACAAAAGCCAACCAAAATAAAGGAAACAAAAACACAAGGACAAGGAAGCAATAGAAACACTGAGCTACCAGAAAGCAAAAGACAAAATGGCTATAAGAAGACCTCATATTGCAATAATCATCCTAAATGTAAATGGACTGAACTCACCTATAAAAAGACACAGAGTTGCAGAAAAAGAAAAAGAAAAAAAAGCCAACCGTATGCTGTCTCCAGGAGACACATCTCAGCTCCAAAGACATATATAGACTCAAAGCGAAAGGGTGGAAAATGACATTTCAAGCAACGGCATTCAGAGAGAAGCGGGAGTAGTGGTACTAATATCGGACAAAATAGACTTCAAAATAAAAAGGGTAAAAAAAAAGATCCTGAGGGACACTTCATAATGGTAAAGAGAATCATACACCAAGAAGTCATAACACTTATTAATATCTATGCTCCAAATCAAGGAGCCTCAAATTATGTAAAGCAATTGCTAATAGAACTAAAAGGAGAAGCAAACCAAAATACTATCATAGTAGGAAACCTAAATACCCCACTGTAGGATATGTACAGATTATCCAAACAGAAAATGAATAAGGAAATAACAGCCTTAAATGACACATTAGACCAACTGGACATAATTGGCATATATAGAGCTTTCTATCCCCAAAAAACTGCTTATACATTCTTCTCTAGTGCACATAGAACATTCTCAAGGATTGACCACATGCTGGGACACAGAGGTAGCCTCAACAAATATAAGAGGGTTAAAACCATAGCAACCATGTTCTCTGATCATAATACTTTGAAACTAGAGATCAACTGCAAAAAGAAAGCAGGAAGAATCACAAATACATGGAGATTAAACAACATGTAACTGAAGAATAACTGAGGGAAGGAAGTAATAAAAAGAAAGATCAAGAGATACATAGAAACAAATGATAATGATAGTACAACATATCAAAACTTTTGGGAATTGGCGAAAGTGGTCATAAGAGGAAAGTTTATATCATTACAGTCCTATCTCCAAAAACAAGAATGAGCCCAAATAAACAACCTAACACTTCATCTCAAAAACTAGAAAAGGAATAACAAATGAAGCCTAAAGTCAGCAGATGGAAGGAGATCATCAAAATTAGATCAGAAATAAATAAAATTTTTAAAAAATAGAAAAATAAATACAACAAAGAGCTGGTTCTAGGAGAACTTTAATAAAATTGACAACCCCCTGGCTCAACATTAAATGTAATAACCTAGAAGAAATGGACCAGTACTTGGAAAAATACAACCTTCTTAGATTGAATCAAGAAGATATGGAAAATCTAAATAGACCAACCAGAAGTATGAAAACTTAAACAATCATCAAAAATCTACCCAAAAGTAAAACTCAGGGCCAGATGGCTTAACCAGTGAATTCTACCAAACATTCAAAGATTTAATACTTATTCTACTCAAAATCTTCCAAAGAATGGAAGAGGAGGCAATACTTCCCAACTCATTTTGTGAGACCAAAATCACTCTGATCCCCAAAATCTGGTAAAGATAACACACACACACACACACACACACACACACACACACACACACACAAACTATGGATCAATATCTCTCATGAAAACAAATGTAAAAATCCTAAATAAGATACAAATAAACCAAATACAGCAACATATTAAAAAGATTATACACCACAATCAAGTGGGCTTCATCCCAGGTGCACAGGGATGATTTAACATGCACAAATCAATTCATGTAATACACTACATAAACAAATTAAAAAATAATAATCATATGATCATATCAAGAGACACAGATAAAGCTTTCGATGAGTACAGCATTCATTTATCATCAAAACACTTAACAAATTGGTATAGAAGGAAAGTACCTTAACATAATAAAGCCATCTATAACAAGCCCTCAGCCAACATTATACTTAATGGTGAAAAACTAAAAACCTTCCCTCTAAGATCAGGAGCAAGGCAAGGCTGTCCACGATTGCCACTTTTATTCAATATAACATTGGATGTCCTAGTGAGTGCAGTCAGACAAGAGAAAGACATAAGAGGCATCTAAATAGGAAATGAAGAAGTCAAACTGTCACTATTTGCAGATGATATGAGTCCCTATAAAGAAAACCAAAGACTCCACAAGAACACGACTAGAAACAATAAGCAACTACAGTAAAGTATCTGGATACAAAATCAATGGTCAAATATCCATAGTGTTCCTATACTCTAATAACAAAGTGTCAGAAAAAGAAGTGAAAAAAATAATTCCTTTTGCAATTGCAATAAAAAGAATAAAAATCCTAGGAATAAATCTAATGAAACATGTGAAGGACCTATATAATGAAAACTATAAGACCTTATTAAAATAAATCGAAGAAGATACAAAGAATTGGAAAGATATTCCGTGTTCTTGGGTTAGAAGAATCAACAAAGTTAAAATGGTCATATTACCTAAAACATTATACAGATTTAACGGAATCCCCATCAAAACCCCATTGGCATTTTTCTTAAAGAAATAGAACAAAAAATCATCAGATTTGTATGGAAGCATAAAAGCCTCCGAATTGCCAAAGCCATCCTGAGAAAAAAACACCGAGGCTGGAGGCATCACTTTGCCTGACTTCAAATTATACTACAAAGTGACAGTAATCAAAACGGCATGATATTTGCAGAAAATCAGACACATGGACCAGTGGAAGAGAATCAAGAGTCCAGAAGTAATCCTATATTTATATGGGCAAATAATTTTTGACAAAAAAGCCAAAAACATGCAGTGGAGCAAGGAAAGACTCTTCAATAAATGCTGCTGGGAAAACTGGAGGGCCAGCTTCAAAAGAATGAAACTAGACTGTTGTTTATCCTAACTCACCAATATTAACTCAAAGTGGATTAAGGGCCTGAATATAAGACCTGAAACAATGCGTAGAAGAAAACATAGGAACTAAACTCAAGGACCTTGGACTTAAAGAGGATTTTATGAATTTGACCTCAAAAGCAAGGAAAGTAAAAGCTAAAATAAATGAATGGGACTACATCAAACTAAAACACTTCTACTCAGTGAAAGAAACTGTTTACAAAGTAAAGAGACAACTATCTAAATGGGAAAATATATTTGCAAGCAATGCCTCCAATAAGGGCCTAATATCCAAAATATACGAAGAACTCATACAACTCAGTAACAACAAAAAACAAACAATCCAATGAAAAAATGGGCAGAGGACCTGAACAGACACTTTTCCCTAGAGGACATACAAATGACCAGCAAATAAATGAAAAGGTGCTCAATATCACTAGTTTTTAGAGAAATGCAAATCAAAACAACAATGAGATACCATCTCCCATCTGTTAGAATAGTTATAATCAACAGGACTATAATAACAAATGTTGGAGAGGAAATGTAGAAAAAAGAACCCTCATACACTACTGGTGGGACTGCAAATTGATACGACCACCATGGAAAACAGCATGGAGCTTCCTCAAATAACTAAGAATTGATATACCATATGATCCAGCAATCCCTCTACTGGGTATTTGCCCCAAAGACTTGAAAACACATATCTGAAAAAAAATATTTGCACACCAATGTTCATAGCAGAATTATTCATGTTGGCCAAGACATGGAAGCAACTAAAGTGTCCTATGATAGATAATTGGCTAAAGAAGTTGGTACATATATATAATGGAATATTACTCAGCCACAAGAAGAGATGAAATACTGCCATTTGCGACAACATGAATGGACCTTGAAATAATCATGCTAAGTGAAATAAGCCAGACAGAAAAAGTTGAAAATCATGTGATATCACTTATATGTTGGATATAAACCTAAAATCAACAAATGAACAGGATGCACAGAGACCCATAGAACGGACAATGGACTAATGGTTACCAGAGGGCAGGGAGGTAAGGAGGAGGTGGGAGATAGATGGGGTAAAGGGGGTCAAATACAGGGGAGTAAGGGGAGGACAAAATGGGTAAAGGATATTAAATATATGGTAGCTGAAGGAAACTGGACTTCGGGTGGTAAACACCCAGTAGAATATACAGATGTCAAATTATAATGTGCACCTAAAAATTATATAATTGTATTAACCAATGTTACCTTAACAAACTTAATTAAAAAAAAAAAACACAATGAGATACCACCTCATATCTGTTAGAATGGCTATTATCAAAAAGACATGTAATAACGATTTTGGAGAGGTGTGGGAGGAAAGGAATCCTCATATACTACCAGGGCAATATAAACTGATATAGCCACTATGGAGGTTCCTCAAAAAATGAAGAATAGAATTACCATATGACCCAGCAATCCCTCTTCCAGGTATCTACTCCCAAAATATGAAAACATTTATCTTTAAAGATATATGTTCCCAGATATTCATTGTAGCATTATTCATGGTGGCCAAGACATGAAAACAACCTATGTGCCCTTCGATAGAGGGTTGAATAAAGAAGTCATGGTACATATATATATACACAATAGAATATTACTCAGCTATAAAAAGATGATATATTGCCATTTGCAACAACATGGATGAATTTTGAGGTTATTGTGCTAAGCGAAATAAGTCATGAAAAAATGTGAGAACTGTATATTTCGCTCATATGTGGGATATAAAACTAAAAGCAACAAATGAACAAGACAAAATTAAACAAAAGCTCATAGACACAGAAAATAGTTTAGTGGTTACCAGAGTGAAAGAGTGGGTAGGAGGTAGGTAAGGGTAAAGGGGGTCAAATATTTGGTGACAGAAGGAAATTTAATTTTAGATGGTGAATACACAATGCAGTATACAGATGATGCATTATTGAACTGTATACTTGAAATCTATATAATTTTATTAACCAATGTCACCTCAATAAATTTAATTTAAAAAATAAAAGAAAAATGTAGTTTCAAATGCAATCCCTGACACTAACATACCATTCATCCAACAAACAAGCAAGCAAACAAACAAACCTTGTTCTCAAACGGGAAATGAGAAAATTATGACAACATTTGCATCCTTGGCAATGTACTACCTGTTTATATTGAGAGAATAATCACCTAAATTTAGTAACTTTTAACATTCTCATAAAAAGAGACCAGTATCCCTATAGTCCCAAACAGCGAGAAGCTAAAAATTTTTACTAGATGATTAAAAAAAAAATGAATATATTGTGTTTTATAAAGGTCTGCAAAAATGAGCAGGGCTGAGCTAGATTTCTTGCTTTAGTATAACTCCCACATATTTGAATTATCACACATGTGGTTATCAATTGTTATTATTAAATTAATGTACCTATGCTATACTTAAACCCCAATTCTTAAAACTGACAAACAAACAAATCTCCCATGAGATTATAAAGATTACCAAACTCTAATTTGCTTCAAAATGCCTATTGATCTCCTTAGAGATAGAATACATCCAAATTCCATAAAGAACTGTAACATTTCCAGAGTTTGGTGATTTTAGTTGCATCACTATGTTTCAGTTTACCCATGAAACACTGTAGCCTAATTATATCTATTTATTAGAACAGATGCTTGTGAAACACCTATTTACTAAAATCTTTAGCTGAATTAATCACGAACCAGAGCTTCTACAACAATCCTTTCAAGCGATATTAAATTGATTTGCTAAAACCATCTTTTAGATGATGAAACACTGCCCATAACATTATGTCAAATGTTTCAATTAATCTTTTATAGATCTTGTTGAGATGTACTTCTGCCAAATTACACTTCCACTGAGAAAATAAAACAGATATTTAAAAATAAATGTTTTCCAAAAGGAAAAATTCTCTTTTTGTAAATTAATCACTCTGAATCTTATTTATAATATATAGTTCTAGTTTATATACATATCTTCATATCTTTATAGTTTTACAAAACTTATTTACTTTGAAAGTCTCTAGTAAAACAAATAAAGTTATTTTGCCAAATGCAAACACAAATATATATATATATATATATATATATATATATATATATATATATATATATATAAAACTGTTGTGAACCAGAAACTTCTATTCTCATATTAGATAATCTGTACATCTATTTAGTTATCCATTATCCACAAAAATAAATGAAGATTAGAACATGGATCAATTTTAAAGAAAGCTAACGTCTATCCCATGGTTATCTAGAATACTTTTTCTTTCTAATTATTTGTATTAATTTTAAATCAATAGCTTATAAAACAAACAAGCTGACTGGAAATGTTAATAATAGAAATTCTACCAACAAAATTATGCAATTTTCACTTATGCGAATTTTTTTTCATTTTGTCAATAATGTTTCCAGTGAAAATTATTTGATTTCTCTCAACCTCTAGAGACAAAACATAATAAATCTGACAGATTTGAACATTTTTCTCTCTTTAATAGTCCTAGAATTTATTTTGGTAGATTTAGCATGGGGCTTTTTTTCTATAAACTCTACCTTTATTATATATAAAGGGTTTTATGTTTATGTTCCATAATAAATATTGGTTGTGTAAGATTATTCAGAGCAGTAGTTTGTTAATATCTGAAATTACTTTTGCGAGCTAAAAAGTACACAATTTTCTGGGTTCCAATTGTGAAGTATGCTCTTACCTAAGCAGTTATTCCTCACAAACCAATTTTTACAGCTTTGAAAACTTATTAGTTAGTAGTAAACTTTTACTCATTTTAAAGTATACATCTGCTATTAACTATATGCCTTATCCAGCCTCTCCACATAAATATTAGCCAGGGTCCAGTTGAATGGCACTATTATATGGTTGGTGGTTGAAAAGTCAATCTTCATTACAGATTCTTCTGCTTAAGCATTATTATTTCTGTATATTTTCAAATTTAGATGAACTAAGAATAAAGATATATATCTTATATAAGATTTCTGGACCAATAAAAGTAAATATACATAAAAGTTTTTATGTTAAAATGTTTCAATTCATCATTTTATTCTCAGATGAAGCAAATGATAAAATCTATATGTTTGTCCTTCAGTTCATCATTGACTCTAGCACACATATCTAAAAGGAAAGTTTTATGTTTATTTCAGTTGATTATGCCATTTAGATAAAGTAGAAAAAAAAATAAGTTGTGGAACAAATTAAACTTCAAAGCAATTATGCAGCCAAAGACCTTACTTTATACTCAGCTCTTTTGTCCTTTAAATTTTCGTGTAAACTCTTAAATCTTTAAGCATTTTAAAAACCTAAAGACTATAATTTTCAGAATCAGATATGTCTACCATTCATGAGGATCATTTAATTTTTTTCTAAATAAAAAAGTCATTTTAATTTTAGTAATATTTTAAACCGGTCATAAATTTGAGATAATTTTTAAAGTAAAATTTTTTAAATTCTTATAAATTAATCAACTGGGCAATCTTTCTTAAAAGTAAGCAATGTCCAGGATTGAATGAAGAACTCTCTTATGGCTATTTCAAACAGAGTACAAGCACTAAATATCGTGTCTGAGTTCTACACCAAAAGCAAGTGATAAAATGAATTTGTAGGTCTAATCAAAAAAGTAAGAAATATTTTTAGTATGCAGTAAACATCTCCTACTTCTCAGATGGACTTAATATATTGTTCTCTGCTCTATGAATATCATATTTTATTCATCATTGTGATAAAAATTTTACTTCATTCTAAAATCCTTTCAAAGTCCAACAAATTCTGCAAAAATTTATAATTATTAGGAACAAAGTCTAGGAATCAGGCTGTTTAACATTAAAACATTCTCTCCTATTTACTGGTTGTCAGATATATGGCAAGTAAATTAATCTCCTTGTGGCTCAGTGTCCTCAAAAGAAAGAACAAGGATAATAATTTAGCAAACAAGGTTATTGTGAGGGTCAGAAAATATGTCAGAAAGATTGCAGTTTTCAATTTCTGTTGTTGAATATATAAATGAAATACATAAATTCAACAAATATTGTATTAACACCTAGTATAGCGATTATTTTTGAGAAAAAAAGTATATTCATTTGGAAAATACTTATAAATCTCTTGTGAAATATGGGCAAGTTTTTTTTTATGAGAAGAGGAGAACAATTTATATTGCTTCTGAAATGTTGGAGAGAAAAAGGACCATGAAAAAAGAGGGAGAAAAGAGCCACAGAGAGTCTGTAAAATATAGGACTGCGTGGAGAAATAACCAGTGGAGTTTCTTCTTTACTATGTGCTTAGAACACATAAGGATCAGGGATAAATGACACTGAATTTCAAGTAATTTGATTGCTATTATAGGTGCAAACCTTTCCAAATTTGGGAGAGCATCCAACTAAATACTTACTAAAGCCTAGAACACTTGTGAATGCTTTATATGACTTGGTTTACTATTTGGCTTTCTGAAAAATAAGAAAGGGCCAAAATTCTGTGGCATACAAAAAAAAATGAACTGCCTTGCAAAGGATCAAGAAGGTAGTCAACCCCAGATATTGAAAAATTCCTAGGGACTGCTCTGGATTTCCATGGAATATAATACTGGGACTTTTAATTAATCAGATCTAGATATAAATGACTTTCTGTAGTTGGTATTGATTTTATGAGTATAGCCATGACTATTATATTTTAAGGCAATGCATGTTTTTCAAGAAGATTTTTGGACATTAACTCACTTATTCTTCACAAAATTCTATGAGGCAGGCTGGGCAGGCATTCTCCTTTCCACTGTGAAGGTCAGGAAACAACCTGAGAAGATTGTGACATGCTCATTGTGCTACTGTGATAGAATAAGAAATATATATTAGGTTTTTGTTCCCAGTTACTGACACAAAGCTCCTAAAACCCTTGTAATTTCCTCAGTGATAAGGATGAAAGAATCTTTTTTTTTTTTTAATTTATAATAACCATCTTTCCACATCACCAAAGTCTACGTTAATGATGTGACTCTTTATGGGTTCCAAGAAAGCTTCAGGATGGGAGTCGATTGCCAGAGAAACCAGCCACATGGTTAGAGGGTTGGAACTTTCCGTCCCACCTTCCTGACCTCCTGGGAGGGGAAAGGCACTGGAGATTGAACTAATCACCAATGCTCATAATTTAATCAATCATGTCTACATAATGGAATCTCCCTAAATACATGAATGGATTGAGAGAGTTTCTGGGTTGGCAGACACATACATACACTTGCCAGGAGGGTGATGGACCCTTAACTTTAAGGGACAGAAGCTCCCATGCTCAGGACCATTTCAGACCTTGCCCTGTGTACCTCTCTCTTCATCTGGCTATTCCTTTGCATCTTTTATAATTAACTGATCATAGTAAGTAAAGTATTTCCCTGAGTTCTGTGAACTATTATAACAAATTATCAAATCTGAGGTAAGAGTCATGGGACCCCTGATTTGTAGCCAAGTCATAAAGAAGTGTGAGTAATCTGAGGATCCATGACATGCATTCAGCATCTGAAGTACGGAGTAGTTTTGTGGGACTGAGTCCTTGTCCTATGGGGTCTGTGCTAATTCCAGGTAGTTAGTATCAGCATTGAATTAAATTATAGAATACCCAATTGGTATCTGTAGAAAATTGGAGAATTGCTTGGTGCAGAAAACCCACACAATTAGTATCAGAAGTTTTGTGAGTAGAGAAAAAGTTTTTCTTTACCCAAGGTCTCACAAGCCAGTTGAACAAAGAGGACTAAAATACCTAGTCTCTTCTTTGATGTACAGGATAGGAATCTACATAGTGGAGAAAAGCACTTGGATCTGGTGACTTTTCTTTTTTTTATATATATAAAGGACACCTTTTGCAAAACCCAAGAAAGGAAAGGATACATATATTCTTAGCAAAAGGTTAAATTATTACTCAAAAATTAGTTTTAAACTTTGTTTAAAATAAATAAATCTATTATTTAGATTAAATAGGAAGTTCTTTAGGAGGAAAGTGATCCTTTTGGTAATAACCTGTGTTTGATTTTAAATTTGTTGAATAGAAACCAGCCATAGCCTGGAATAAAAGCCCCTTCTTCCTTATGTATGCCCAGAGTACACACACAATTTCACAAAGTTCCTTCTCTACCTTCCCTCCTATCCAAAGTGGAACCCACAATTTAGACCTTATCCTTACCACAAAGGAAATCTGTCTAGAGGATAAAATCTTCTTTGTGTAATTCAGGCTGCTGAGTAGACATGTCAGGTTAGTCAAAAGGATTAATAGGTTAAAATTCTAAGTCTATGAATTGTATTTTCCCAAGAAGAGAAAAACATGACACTTTAAAGAGAGCATTGAGGAAGGAAAGGAAGAATAAGATCAACAGGAATCAAGAGAACGCCCACATTCTGAAGATCTAAGCAATCTGAAAGAAAACTTTTGTATTTGTGAAGAATAGGAGGTAAGCACCTTGTTTCATTTCCTGTTTGAGCCTATGACAAAGGATCAAATTATGAAACTAAACTCACACGAATTGTAGATCTTATCCAGCATCACGTTTACTAATAATTTCTAAGTTATAAGCAAGCAAAGGATACAGACTGAGCAGGGAGAGACCTGAAACGATGAGTGTAGCTCCCCAGTTTTTCCCCTTTGTATTTTGGACTCACACTGGCTCAGAGTGACAGATGGAGTAACTGATGTGTGTGAAATACATCATATTTCAGGGGGATTTAAGTTATAAAACATTGCCATTTTTCTAACTAAGTAGTTGTGCAGCTTACATAATGTTTTTCCAGGAAACCATTGCTCATAAATCAGACATCTTGTTATAAACTTTCCATAAATTAGTACTTTATTTCTAGCAAAAACATTAGTCTGTTTAGTAATAAATTCAATTTGCAGTATGCTTATGAGGAGATTAGATTGGATTACCAACTTTTTTTTCCTTTTCCAGAAGTATCTGTCCAGTAATAAGAAAGAAGTGGATCACAATCCCATTGCTTAACTCCTTTCTCTTCATTACTTTTTCCTATTCAATTTCAATACTTTAAATCATAGATATCTATCCGTTTTGGGGGCAATTAATTAAAATCTTAAGTAATGTGCTTTTATAACTTCATGTAAGAGGGTCAAGGCTGTATGTACAAAATAAAAGAGAAACTTTATTCCATAGTCATTGAAAAGAGAGTAATCCAGTTGGTGCTAGAGGCTAATTGTCTCACTCTACCTCGTACTTTATTAAAGAGGTGATTCATCTCTCCTCATTTAGGTTAATGGAAGAACAGGTTGAGAAAGGAAGGCTTTTTCTTTCTTGCTAGGCCACTTACTGTCCTGGGAAGCTCTACTATTACATAATTGCTTATATGTTTCTTAATATTCTTTTCCTATAAATATCTAGTTAAGGAGGTGAAGTCTTTATACTGGACCCTTTTCCATGGTGTGTCCAGTCCAAGTATTATCAGGTTAAACACAAGTCTTATAGATGACATAAGCTTGGGTGATTATGTGTGCCCTACTACTTATCTGCTTGTGAGTTTTTCTCTAATTAAAAAAAATATATTATATTTACATTGCATGATGGTAGTTTTATAGACCTCTGTTTCCTTTTTTATACAACAGTTATCAGATGGACACTAGCACACACTAGAATGTGGTAAAAAAAAAAAAAAATTGACTCGTGGATTAAAAACCAGTTAAAAACATAATAAAACTCTCTTTAACTATTCCATCCTTTATATCATAGAGAGAAGTTTACAATCAAGATTATATTAGTAATGGTATTTCTATAACTAAAAGTTAAACCTAGTAATACCTAGTAGAATAAAAGTTTTACTGAAATTGTTCATTCAAGTATTTATTGAACCTCAACATGTATATAGCAATTCAGGTCTAAGAAATATCTACTGTTACAAGACTAAAAAGAGTAGTTTTAGCATTCCATATACAAGTGATATTTTTGCATTCTTAGAACATTTAAGGATGAACATATGATAAGAAATAAAGTATCTCAGAATCATTTAGGCCATAACTTTTGAGAAGGTTAGATTTCCTTGTTTTGAAAGAAGAATGTACACTTGTACTTAATTTTTTAAATACCATAATGACAGTTTCTTGCATATAATTCTTTAGTAAAATTTATTAACTTGAAAGTATCATGGTGTATATTTCAATGATATTGGCTCAAAAATATAATGAAGGTAATTTAAAACCAAAATTTCAAGTATTTCTAGTGTTTACTTTTGCACATATGAATTACACATCTAATAATATGGGGAACTTTCTAGGGATAATTAATATAAAATAAATATGAAAGTTTAGAAAGTGTCTCTGGGCTCCCCTGGGCTAAGTTAACTAGAAGTAATTTGTTAAAAAGTCTTAGGCTATAAAATAATCCAACAGAATAAATATTTTAAGGAAAAGCAAGACATTAGCAGTGACACTAAACTCTGGAGACCACACAGAAAATGTTTCAACAAAGTCTAGGGTGTTCTCCCGAGGCAAGAGATTCCAAGGTTTCAAACTATGACTCTAATTATACATTAGGCTTTCCATACCTTACCCCCATGTTTATATAGATAGAGACTTTTAAAGATTAAAATAGAAGGAGAAAGAAGTTTTAGGTCTTAGCAATAGAGTTATTAATACACAAGACTTAAAATGTAAAGTCAACTTTCTTAAGGCCCACACAGTGATGGAACTTGTGTAATATTGGGGATTCATTATTAATATTGGGTTATGTTTTATACAGCAAATGACCTCAATGTCATATGAAAGTAAACATTTAGTTTTGTTTAGGAGTCAGTGGGTTAGATGGGTGGTGATATTGATCTTGGCCCGGCTTAACTTACCTTGGTCAAACTTATTCATTTATCTGTGGGCACCTTGTGGATCCATTGACTGCTTGCTAATCTAAGATGACCTTGGCATGGCTTTCCCTTCTGTGCTCCATGTGGTCTCATACCTTCCAACAGTATAGCCTGAGCTTTTACTGTGTCACTGACAAGGATTGAGTAGAATAAATGCAAATAGGTGAGTCTTTTTGAGGCCTCATCTCAGAAATGACATGGCATCACTCTGCTTCAATCTGTTGGTCAAGGTAATGGTCATCCTAGATTCAAGATATGAAGTGAAGGGAAGGAAAAATAATATATATTTTTCTAGGTTTTCTGGCTGAAGCCCTGTTAACTGAACTGGCATGCAAAATTATTTAATGTTAAGTTTTATGTGACCTAGGAGACCTCATAAGGAAATGAATATCTGAAGAAATTGTTAAATCTGAAAATTTTTATATCAGATTTGATGAAAGTGGAAAGTCATGGGCAAAATGTAATAGGATGAAAGGGTATAAATTAAGGTTAGTAATTTTGTGAAAACTTAGTGAGCCTGTTCATTTGGATTTTTCTTAGCATCTCTCCACCTTCAGAGATAATTATGCTTCTTTCCTCTGGGTATAGGGAAGGCACCTCTCACAAGATGGTCTTATGACCTGCTTCAGGAAAGGAGGGAAAGCCTTTATGCACCTCTCATTTCTTAAGTTCCTTTATTTTTAAAAATCACTATACCAAGGTGACATAGTTTAGGGTAGTGAGTTCTGAATCCCATCAAAGGTGATTACAATTTACAAAGTAAATATCACATGCATAAAAGCCATTAACTAGAATCATCAATATAATAAATCCATCAAAATATCCACATTAGAAAGTACAAAAATGTACATAAGCCTCATAGTATGTAACCAAGGGATTAGGTCTCTAACCGTGATTATTTTCCATCTTGAGAAGTCCTGCTGTATATCATTTTCTGCTAAAGTCAACATTTAAAACTTTTTAAAGGCACAATTTCTAGGGCTTTTGGCACCTTAGATGTGTTGTTACCCAAATTCACTGTCTATAATAAATGGCAAGAGGAAACCACAACTCTTCATCTTGGAAATATGCCAGGCAGCCCTGGTAAGCAGCAAGGCAAAGAGACTCAAACAGATGTTAATGGGAGAGGAGCACACATTTTGCAATGAATTAAAGCACAGAAAATTTCTCCCACACCAGGTAAAGAGAGATAAGAGTGGCAGTTTAGAGAAGACAGCATCTTCCCAGGAGTGAGTCATTTGCTTTTTGAACTAAAGCCAAAAATTATAAATAAGAGCAGGGCTCTGTAATAAATGTCAGTTCTTTTTTATTTATTAAGCACTGTTATTTATCCAAGTTAAAATTCCTATGAAGGAGCTCGTATTTCCTTTCTTCACTTAATCCAAAAACACATTAAAATGTTGGAGAGGGAGAGGAGTGAAAGGTCCATCCATCCAATCCATCCCACAAAATATATCCCCTTTTAAATCTATGTCAGCAAAACCATCAGGTAAATCCATAATTTTCTTGTTTTTATAACATTATCTCACTGAATAATAATAAACATACATTGAATACAGAGATAAAATGGACCAAAAGCCTGACACCAACACATACACAAATAGATAGCACTAGGTTTCAAAGAACTACCACCAAAATTAGTTGGAAGCTTAAAAATTAAAAAAAAAAAAAAAGTACTTTAGTCTATTTGCTGTTATAGACAACATCTTATTAGAATGTCAACTTCTTTTTTCAAAGATTTTTATTAAAATATAACCAATATACAACTTTGTTATTAGTTTCAGGTGTACATCATAATTATTCAGAACAGTCCATTAAAAAATTTAGTTTTGTCAAATGTTTTAGCAGCCATTTTCAATCCTCTTGCCTCTCTTCTGTCCCAATAGTTCTTTATTGCACTTTATATTCTAAGCTCTATCTTTTGGATTTAGCCTTTTTCTTTTTTTCTTTTTCTTTTTCTTTTTTTTCTTTTTTCTTTTCTTTTCTTTTCTTTTTTTTTTACCATAGCTCTAGTAGTAATGACTCCAAACACCCTAATCTTTGCACGTTATGCCATCCATATAAAAAGAGTTTACTACAGTATCTAAATGCTTCCTTAATATTCATAAAGGATAGTAAGAATAGTAGGGATTTCCACAGCTTGTTAGCAGGTTTTTAAAGACAAAGCTTTTATAGGAAAACACTGGAAACCACTAACAATAATTAGAAAGCTAAACTCGTTTTCCATGCGATTGCTAATTATTTGATCTATTGTCCTTAAAGATATTTGTTTTTTCTTGAAAACCTAGTCAGAGCTTTACAAACTCATGACCAATAATCCCTTATATTCAAGAAATCACCAAATTTCAGGTGATTCAACTCTGAAATATGTCTCAAATTTAGTAACTCTTTTCTATCTCCTAGTCTATATCCTATGTTCAGGCCTAGTTATTTTTTCCCTAGATTATTTATTAGTCTGCTGCCTTGATAATCAGCTTTTAACACTGTTCCCAACCCAATCTCCAATTTAGTATTCATATTTCTATCTGTTATCTAAATTAATTTAAAAATTTCTTGAAGAGTCATTTTCATTCCTTATAGCTCATAAGATGAAATATAAAATTCTTGGATTTGAGGCTATTGATTAATTCAGAGAACATATTTTATTGCCCTTATATGTGTAAGGCTCTGTGCCAGGATGTGGTTCCTGACTACGAAATGAGTTAGCCACTACATCTGCCACTGAGGAGTGTGTCTACACTGTATTAGATGACCAGAAGATGACTTCAAACTTCATTGAACTGACATGAATGCTGTGGTTCAGAGCAGCAGCGTTTTCATGTTTCATATTAGGCTTATGCACAACTTTCTGTCTGCCCTGAAATGGGAATGTTAGTGATTAGGAAAGAGGGATGACATTTATGATACACCTCTTCATATCCTCAGGGATTTTGTTAAGTGGCTTATAAAATTTTAAAAATGTAATTTAGCACACATTTTTAATCCTTTCAAGTACAGTTCTGCAGGTTGGGTACAATTATCCCCATTTTTTCTGATAAGGATCGTTTAAGGCTACTTAGTTGATAAATGGTACATGCAATTTGGAAAACCTAGCCCTTTTCCCGTTTGGAAAAAAAAGTGCGGCTCACTGACAGCATTCATTTAACATTACGAGTAGGAATGCCGCATCTTCTAGGATTTGACATTTCCAGCAATCGAGCTACTAGAAACAGGGTACTGTAAATAGAATGACATCATTTGTTTCTAAAGACTACCTATATACTAGAGCGATGCAAAAATAATAAAAGCGAGATATTTCGTGGAAAACTTTGGGGTTAGGACTATAACCTGAGAATTACCTTTGTGTAAATGCTGCTGTCACAAGCGCCACCAGCGAGTTCTCTCAGGGGAAATGAGAAATGGTCTAGAAAATAAATTATTTTAGTTAAAGGTAAATAAAAATATCTAAGGAAAGTGAATTAGGCATATCATTTTTATCAATTAGGAGTAAATATTTTCAGGAATAGTTTTGATGGGGTCTAATTCCATTATCATTATGTTACCTGAGCCTGAGTTAGCAAAATACTTAGTACTTCTGTCAACTATGAGATGCCTTTTTGCTAAGCATCTACAATGCAGTTTCCCTATCGCTGTAGTGTGTACTTTAAACACTGAGGAAATTAATAATACTTCTTTTTAAAGTAGATATATTTAGTTAAGATAAATTTATTTTTATTCTCCTTTCTTTTGCTATATTCTTAAAAGTTTATTTTTCTTTCTATGTTTCAAGTACATCTCTACTAATGATATCTTGTTCTAAATCTCTATTCCAGAACTCTATCCTTAATTTTATATTCAATAGAATGTTCTTCAATGATAGAAATGATCTCTATCTACACTGTCCAAAACAATAGCTACTAGTCAATTGGCTTTAGAGCACTTACAATGTGGCTGGCACAACCGAGAAAACAAATTTAAAATTTAAAGAACCATATGTGACTAGTAGATGCTATATTATATATCACAGTTCCAGACTTTCATTCTAAAATGCCTATTACATTTCTTATGAAGATCCATAAAAATTTCAATTTTAAAACATGTAAGTCTGAGTGTTCATTTCCTGGTCAACATACGCAGTATCCCCTCACCATCAAAATCTAAGCCCACACTATTTTCTGCTTTTCTGTTTCTCTATCTGTTATTTTCATTTTCATAGACACAAAGACTTCTTTTATATATGTGAATGATATTCATTTTTTATCTAGCTGAGACATACTTCCTCCTTGATATCTTATAATTTTAGTTTTGAGATCTAAGAGTAACTATTATGAACACATCTTGTGATAACTAGAAGGAGAATTAAAAAAGAGGAAGAGAAAAATCTGATTAATGTATACATAAACATATCCATGTCAGAACAAGAAAAAATCACATCTGTTTATATCTATTATAGTCTTGCATCATAAAACAAGTTCCATAGTTATATTTGATATTTATAACTGCCTTTTTCTACCATCTTTCCTTTTAGTTTTTGTCTTATGCAGCTGTAGGCCCCAGGCCTGGTTGAGGCAATTCACGCTCGTGGCTAAGGACTTGACCCCAGAGCTGGTATGCTACATTAGTTGCAGTAGTGCGCCTGCATTCAGCTTATGTAAGAATGAATCAGCTCTCTGTACCACACGTGTGGCCAAATGTGACTATTGTTCCCTGGCATATATAACCCATTCTATCCCTGCAATAAAGGCTTGCAGTCTCATCCTCATGCCAGCTCTTGTATGTTTTTCCAATCGGTTGTCTCACTGCTAAAACCTTCCCTCCCTGATCAGCAGAGCGCTGACAGCAAGTAACTTGACTTGCATGATTTTTTGCCTGATAAGCAGTGATCCAAACCTTCCTTGTTGAAGTATAGGGACCATCATGAGACCTGCTTGAATCATGTTACTGTAGTTTTCCTTTCACTTTAATCATGGTCATGGGAATACTAACAAACACTCCAAAGGATCTTTTGCATTACAGACATATTCCTTCTTATCATTATTGTGTAGAAAAAATAAATTCATTACATGGTAATAAAGGTTAATCGTCACCACCGATATAGTAATCTCCTTTTTTGCTTCTTTATTTACTGGCATGAAGGGTCCAAAGTAGCCCAGTGGCAGTCTCAAATTCAGTTTAATGAAGCCATTGATATTTCTTCCAGTGGAAGCCTTCCTCCCATGCACATGTAGAGCCTAAAGTTGCAAGGAAAGTAAGTAAAAATTTCACTAGAGTATCAACATAATGAGAAGAGTCACTCCTCTTACAACTCTTTGATTTCCTTACTTGGGTGGTTATAAGAGAAAGAGCACCATATTGTTTGCTGATATGTTGGAGGCTATTACTCGATCTTTGGAAGGTGTTGCTACCAGCTGGTGCATAACTGAGCTTCAAAAACAGATTCTTGCTTGCTTCTATCCAACATGAAGTAATAGGGGCCAGTTAAACCCTTCTTCTTGAACATAATTAAAAAAAAAAAAAGACAGAAGAAAAGTAATTTTAAAGATCTTGTGTATCAGGCAGTGAACAATGGTGATCCCTGATCTGTTTCTATTATGTCAAATTGCCGCAAAGTTTACGTTTATTGGTATTTAAATGGAAATCCAAAATTAACTCAAGCCAGTTAAAAGTGACACTTGGATTATCAGTAGTAGTGAAGAATGCATCCCTCTATCCACTCTCTCTAGTCTATTGTGTGTGGGAGGAATACTGTAAAAAAAAAAAAAAAAATTGTTACTCTTAACCATTCATTCAGTCAATAAATATTTTTTAAGAATTTTATTTTTGCAAAAATTGTGCTGAGACTAATGCCAAAAGAGAATATAAGTCTTATATCTTAAAGAGGTATACTCAAAGTAATTTTTATTTCTGTAAAAGATGTGAAATGCTACACCAGTCAGCTTCAAAAACACATTGTAAAACTGCTAGTCTTTGGATTGTTTTATTCTCTTTTGGAAACCCGTGAAAAAGAAACAATATGAGGGAGTTAGCCCTTGAATTGGTCTTTCAGAGCATACAAAGATGAAAGCATTCAAAATTTTCTGTCTGTTTCATCTTTGAGAATGAACTACTAGAAGAAAATCTATCAATAATAGTAACTAATTATACTCTAGAAAAAGAAAAAAAAGATTAGAAACCCAAATTTACCAAAATATGATTAAAATAGTGACTTTTTTAGAAACAGAAAAACAGTATATTTATTAAATAAGTTAAAATAAATAAACTATACAAGGAGACAAATAATAAAGTCTCACTAGCTAAAATAGATGGTAAGTATAATTAAAAGAAAATGCTGTTGTGGTATCTCAGGTGGCTTGCATGGTGTAAAAAGAAACTTTCAAAGAGAAATTTCACTGAAATAAAACCAGTTTGTTTTTCTTATAAACAGATCACCATTTTCTTGGCTCAAAACTGACATCTGTTATGTTATTGTGTTTTTTGTTTGTTTGTATGTTTTTAGGTGAGGCAACCCTTGGTTGATCTTGCAGATTGCAAGGATGTCAGCTTACAATTCCTCATTTATTTATTTATTTTTTACACCTACAGCACCTGGTCTTCCTAGGTGGTCTCCTATCCAAGTACTTACTAGACCTAATCCTGCTTAACTTCCAAGATCAGACAGGACCAGGCTTCTTCAGGGTAGCATGGCCATAGACTGATATCTGTTATGAAATTCACTGTATCACATGTTTGTAAGATGACAAGGAGTAATTCATCTTCAAAATGCAAGTGAGTCTATTTACAAGCACAGCAAAAAAGCAATGATAAGGAGAAAGGAATTTTCAAAAATATGCAAAGATTAAAACATTTAGGATGCAAAATTAAACTTTTTTTTTTTGGTTACAAGATAAAAAAGAAAAAGTGATTAAATTACAGATGCTGATTTCAGCTGTTCATACTATATAATGGAATCCAAGATCTTTAATAGCTTGCTTACATTGTTTTCTGCTTACATAATGCTCTGGAAATTTCTGGTAGAAATTACAATGTCTCAAAGAGAGAATATAATACTAAGCATACTTTGCTACTTGTTAATTATTACTCATGAAATTATTTCACTCATCTTTCTGAAAAATTAGACAGCTACTTAGAAATAGAACTTTACTGCAATGACACCTATTCATTTGCAGTGAAATTCACCAAATAATCAAAAGAAGAGAGGCATTTGTTAAGTAGTCAGAAAACTCAGTTTGCCACTTATGGGGTCTTTGTTTCCAGATTATTCCCAATTTATCTGTTATGCCATGTTCTTTTACCACCCCTAAATCATATACCTCTGAGATCTCATATTTTAAGGAAATCAAAATTTCTGAAAGTATTTCAACCCCCTACATGCAGAACCTAATGTGTGTTCTTTAACCCTTACTACAACTTTGTCCCTGTAATAAACACTAACTCACAATATTTCTTTTCTAAGAATTCTCCTCCCACCTAGTCATCTGTGTATATTTTTCCAATAGAGTCAACAATGCTAGTCAGTTTCCTGGCATTAGCACTTAGAAACCCAGCAATTTAGATGAAGAGTGTTAGCCACAATCACTGGAGGAAGAGAGAAAGGTAGTTTACTGAAGGAGGGATCAGAATGAAGATACTGACAGAACCATAGGTTAGGTCCATCCATTGTTGGGAGAAAGAAAGAATAATCTTAATTACTGATGCATTTTCATTTCCTCTGTCCAATTTCTAAAGAGGCCTTATTGTACTTTCATCCCTCAGCAGTAATAAAAAAAAATAGCTTTTTACTGCTACAGCTAATAATGATAATATCTAGTAGTTGCCAAATACTGCCGTGAAACAGGCAGTATTCTAAGCACTTCGTATATACTAACTGATTTAATCCTTTTATTAATTTAGTAAAGTAGTTACTTTTATCACCCTTATTTTACATATGCTGTACATGAACCTCAAAGAGTCAAAAAAATTGCCTAATATTACCTTGGTGGAGCTAGAATTGCAATTCAGGAAGTCTAGTTTCAAGGCCTTTGCTGTGCTTTTATATTCATTCCATTTTTAATTTTTTTCCTTTTGTGGATTTCTATTACTTAAAACCAAAAAACGCATCTACTTCTGGATAAAATGGGGTTATCATTCAAGGATTTTACAAATCCATCTAGGAAATAATAATCAAGCAAACTGTATGGAATAACCATTTAGGAGACTGGGCATTAGGCAATGAAGACATCTTACTGTCATAGATAAGAAACAAATGAGATAGCTCAACAATTACCAAGATATACTGTTATAAGAAAGTTTTCAAGCTGTAGTGCAAGAAAGAGAAAACAAAGGAGGGACCAGTGGATGCTCTGAGTTAAAGAGACAGAACTGACAGTTTAGGGAAACAAGAGTAGCTATAATTTGTAGGGAAGAGAACTTATTAATTTAGAGCTGAACAGAGAGAGAACCCTAGAAATATGCAGTGAATCTTTCTGTAATATAATAATAAGGGTACTTCTCAGCACATGTGTGAGAAACTACCAAAGACCATCTAAAGAACCACCCAAATGAATTATAAGAAACAGTTTAAAGCTCACACTGTGCAGGAAGAGTGCCCGTTACCTAGTCAGATGGGAAAGCCTCGTAATCCACACAGAATTGGGTAGTATACCTAGAAGAACCATTTGTCAGTGGGAGGGGGAGAAGGAGGTAAACGAGCTCTAGACTAATTACTGCTCTTGTTTCACTTATAACACATTAAAAGCAAGACCCAAAAGTCTTGAACTATTCACAAATAACTTACTTCCCAGAAAAAAAGCTTAAGAAAATTTATGACTACAAAAACATTCACAGTAAAATTGCACTCAACAGGCAAAATTTATAATGTCTTGCATTTTATAAAAAGTTACCAAACATGTGGTAGGAATGTAAACTGGTTCAGCCACTATGGAAAACTGTATAATGCTTCCTCAAATAATTAAAAATAGATCTATGATATGACATAGCAATCCCACTTCTGAATATTTATATGAAGAAAATGAAAACACTAACTCAAAAGATTTTTGCACCTATATTTATTGAAGCACTATTTATAATAACCACTATATGGAAACAATGTGTCTATCAATGAGAAATAGATAATAAAATGTGGTGTATATATATATATAATATATATAATATATATATGATATATGATATATGATATATATATTATGTTATATTATATTATATTATATTATATTATATTATATTATATTATATATAATGAAATAATACTCAGCCATAAAAAAGAATAAAATTCTGCCACTTATGACAACATGGATGAACCTTGAAGGCATTATGCTGAGTGAAATAAGTCAGACAGAGAAGTCAAATACTGTATAATCTCACTTACATGTGGAATATAATCTCATATGTGGTGGTTGCCAGAGGTTGCGGGGTGGGGGATAAGAGAAATGGGTGAAGAGTTTTTCAAACTTTTGATTATAAAATAAATAAATCATAGGGATGTAATGTACAGGAATGGTGACTATAATAAATAATACTGTATTGCATATTTGAAAGTTGATAAGATTAAATCTTAAAAGTTCTCATAAGAAAAAAAATTTGTAACTATGTAAATGATAGATGTTAACTAGTTTATTGCTGTAGTAGTTTCATAATGTTTACAAATAGCAATCATTATATTTTACACCTGAAACTAATATAATGTTATATGTCAATTATAACTAAATACAAAAGTAAATAAATTGTTAAATTACCAAGCATGGAAAAAAAGCAAAAAACATGACTCATAATGAAGAGAAAAATTGATCAATTTTTAATAATAAGCTAGAATTATCAGATAAGAAATATAACAGTTATTATAATTGCATTCTAAAAACTGTAAGAATAATTAAACATATTAAGCAGAGACATGAAAAATATTTTTAAAAAAGAGCTAAATCTCGTGGCAAGAAATAGAAACTATAATGACTGAGATAAAAATACACTGGATAAGATTAAAGGAAAATCACATATTATAAAAATTAAGTTAGTTAACTTGACAACATTGAAACTATTAAAAATGAAATAGAGAAAGAAAAAGACTAAAAAATGTACAAAACCCAGGAAGCTGTGGGACTACTTCTACCAGTCTAATTTATAAGCAAACAGTCTCTAAAGAAGGGGAAGAAAATTTAAAAAAAATAATAGTTGAAATAAGGCTCTCAAATTTTACAAATTTGATGAAAACTATAAATGGATAGATTCAAAAAGTTGACAGATTTTAAACAAAAGAAACGTGAAAAGAACAATGAAAAATACACAAGGCACATTATAGTTAAATTGCTCAAAATCAATGACAAAGAAAAAAGTCTTAAGAATAGCCAGAAAAAAAAAGTTACATACAGAAGAACAAAGATAAGTATAATAAAAGATCTCTTATGATTAAAAATGCAGGCCAAAAGTTAGAAAAACATTCTTAAAGTATTAAGAACAAATAAAAAAGTCAAATAATAATTCTATAACCAGAAATAATATCCTTTAAAAAATGAAGGTGAAATAAAGAGTTTTCAGACATATAAATGTTGAAAAAACTTATTTTCAGGAGACATGCATTACAAGGAATCTTAAAAGTACTCAATAACAACAACAAAAGTGGAAATAAACTCATAGATACAGAGATTATTTTGAGGGCTGCTAGATGGTAGGGGGTTGGGGGATGAAAAAAAGGCAAAGGGATTAAGAAGTATAAATGGATAGTTGCAGAAGAGACATGGAGATGTAGAGTGTAGCATGGAGAAGGTGGTTGATAATGTAATAAATATGTAAGGGGGAAGAGGGGTACTAGATTTAGTGGGGCGATCACTTTGTGAGTTATGCGAATCTCTGATCGTCTTGCTATACAACTGAACTGGTATATTACTGTATGCCAAGTATAATTGAAAAAAAAATTCATTGAATTGTGCAATGTAAATACAAGCAACTAATTGCCTATTATATTTCAGAGATGATAAAAAAGATTTAATAAAAAAGTACTTAAGGAAGAAGAAACATGATACCAGATGGAAATCTGGGCCTATCCAAGTTGATGAAGACTGCTTGAAATGGTAAGTATGTCAATAAATATATGTGATTTTCCCCTCTTTTTAAAGCTCTTTAAAGGTAATTAACTATTTAAAAACAGATAATAAGAGTACAGTCTGAAGATTATAATATATACAAAAGTAACAATCACTGGAAGGAGAGATCAAAATATATTATTAGAAATTTTTAAATGCTGATTTAAGTGATATGGTATACATAGAAGATGGACTATGATAAGTTAAGAGGGTGTACTATAAACTTAAGCAACCACTGAATTATCAACAATGAAAGAATTATCATTAATATACCAACAAAAGAGATAAAGTAGAATCATAAAAATATAATCTGCAGGAAGGGAACAGTGAAGAGAATAGACAAATAGGAAATAAATATCAAAAAGGTTTATTTAAACCTGGCAATATCCAAATATCAATAATCACATTAAAAGTAAGTGGGCAAAACAAAACAATGAAAAGGCAGAGATTGTCAGACTGAATAAAAGAACTAAGACTCAATTATATGCTTTCTTTGAAGAAATTCATATTAAAAATAAAGACACAAATAGATAAAAAGAGAAGGGACAGAAAAGATAAATAATGCTAACATTTACATTTGAAAAACAGAAGTAGCTTCATTAATATCAGACAAAGTAGATTTAAAAGCAAAGACTATTACTAGGCATAAACAAGGTCGTTTCATATTAATGAAGCAGAAATTAATCAAGGCATTACAAATCTAGCCATTTTTATAACTAATATCCTTATAACATTTTTTTTGCATGTGCACACACACAAACTTCAAGAGAAATAGAAAGCAAGAACATTATCAACTAAATTGACCTAATTTACCTTTATGGAACACTCTACCCAATAAGAAGAGAATAACATTATTCTAAAGTACACAAAAAACAGCCAGAATGATCAGAGAAGATGTCAGAGACAGAAATGAGAGAGAAAAGTGTAGGGATCAGGGAGAGAGAGGCAGAGAGGAGAGGAGGAGATGGGGAGGGAGAGGGGGAGGGAGGGAGGAAGAGAGAGGGACAGGGTAGAAAGAGGAAGAGAGGAAAGAAGTAAAAATGGATTTTTTTCCCCTGATTTGTCTCTTAAACTTGAATTTCACATTTGAAATATCTACTTGACATTTTAATTTGCATAATCTGATAATTTATTTCAACATTAGTAAACATAAATTTTTAAATCCTTCTTTACACATGAGCGTATGTATACATATTTTTCCCACTCTAATCTCCAAGACTGATCTTCAATTTTTTTTTCCTATGGATTCTGATTCTCCCAGTCACCCATCCTCTTCTTTTCCTGGCCCTCAAAATCAGTCAGTTTAGATTTTTTTCTCCTTTTTATCTCTTTTATTAATTTATTCAAATTCTGTTAGTTGATATTTTTCATTGCTTCAAATTCTTCTCTTGCATTTCTTCATAATGACATTTTCTGTCTTAGATTTCTACCATCCCTAATTATTGCACATAGAGGAAATGATTTCTCCATTTTCAATCATGCTCTTTCAATATGCTTTGCTCCATGTTCCCTCTATATTCTTTCTCTCAGTCTCTCATTTGAAAACCTGTTCTATTCACTCATTTCCACTAGGATCCTTAACTGAGTATCCAAATCCTTTACAATTTATCCTAATGTGTCCCAAACCTTCCTTTCAACACTTACCATCATAATCTCTTTATCCAAATCAGACTGCTTTTCTCATTATTCACTATGCTTTCTCGGATCTTACTTCAAAGCCTAAGCTCCCACCATTTCCCCTACTTTATTTTATTTTAGCCATGCAATTTCATTCACTTCTCAGTTGCAATCACATTAGCATAGACAATTTATGGTATAGCATTAAAATGAAATTCAGGTTTTTGATTGTTTTCAAATTATGGCCACATAGTTCTTCTTAGATGATTATTTACAATAAAAAAAGTTATTTTTGTTTAGGATTTTTTTTTCAGTCCCCAAAGGAAGTTTTATGATAGCCAAAAATGGTTTATATCTTTTTTTCATAATAAATCCAGATAGATATTACCTGGTTAACAGATTAATAGAGAATATCATTTTCTGAGATGATCCAGAATTCAAATGGTATTCAATTAAAGCAGATATAATATCCTACTTGTCTGAAAAAGGAATAGAGTGGCTGAGAATAACTACAGCAGGATAAAGTGGAATTAAATAATAAAGTTTATAATTTTAATTGAAGTATATTTTGTGGATAATATTCAATCAGTTCTTTTAGTATAAGAAAAAGTTTGATCATTTAGAAATGATTATTAAAATGCAAGATTTTTTTTATACATTCAGTTGATGTTTAAAAAGTCTTGCCTCATTGGCAAACATAATCTTTTACACATATTCTACTTTGTTGAATGGCACAAATTCCTAATGATGCTTCAGTACTTTCGTGGAGGTCATAACCATTTGATGCGACCTATTGGGAAACATTGAAAACTGACTTTAAAACAGGACCAAATAACTTACTTACAATCAAAGTAAACCTTTTCCTGGAAATTTTAATAATTTCAAGGTCTTTTCCTGTATGAAGAACAGTGAGATATGTAGAAACTCTAGATAGATTCCTTAAGGCTTATATTTATTTTATAAGATTAGAACGAACATTAGGATTAGTGCTGAGATTGGTTCAACATTCATTGAATAGGGACAGACTGACAGTAAAGATCTTTAATAACAAAGTACATTTGGTAATAGGTATTATTTTTCAAAATATTTTCTACCTGGGGAGATGGGTAATTCTTTTTGCCCTTACTTTAGGCTTAACTATGTGACTTGAAATGCACCCTTCCTTCATGGGAAGATTGTACCTCTTACCTTGTTGAATTTGGGAGGGGCTGTATTTCTTGCATTAGCCAAAAAAATGTTTCTGAGCAATAAGTAATGTATACCATTTTAAAGAAAGTTTTAAGAGCTTATGGTTCACATCTCACTCTTTTCCTTCTGGACTCTCAGATAGGAATGGTTCCATTAACATTGACCTAGAATGTAGACAATATAGGAAAGAAATGAAGCATACCCTCAACAAACATGTAGCATGAGAAACTTGTTTTGTAAAACACTGAAATTTGGAGGATGTTACTGCAACATAACCTAGCCTATTCTGACTGAACCCTGACTAATACAATTAATTGTATTCTTTAAACATTTTTATAACTAAAATATATCATTGAGTTAGTGGGAGTTGTATCAATTTATATTTTGTGAAGATGCAAAAGCTAAATAATTCCACATTTCCAGTTTCACTCCAACTGCAAGAAAGCTTTATTCATTTAGTTTTCCAATAGGTATTAAAAGTGTAAAATGCTACATTGTGAAAAGTCTTCCTCACTTCTTGCTTGTTCCTTTGTCCATTTTTCCCTCCTTACCATGGAATTCATTGTTATTAGATTTATATGAATCTTTTCAGAAATTTTTCATGTATATCCAACTACAATAGATAAAGATTCTTATTTTTCTTTATTTTTACACAAAAAGTGTCACATTATGCACATTGTTCTGAATATGATTTTTTACATAAAATATATATCTTGGAGTACTTTACATATCAGTGCACAGTTATGCATTGATTTTTAGCCACATATTATGCATTATATGGATGTACTATAAGTTATTTAAACCCTCTCCTTTTGATGGCCATTTGTGTGGCTTTAGTCTTTGGCTACTAAAAACAACACCACGACAAGTAAACTTATATTTATGTCGTTTTGCTTATGTGCAACCACATATGTAGATTAAATTCTCAGAAGCAGAATTGCTTGCTCAAAAGTATATGTGTATGAAATTTTGATAGATATTGCTAAATTTCTGGTTACAGGGGTTGTACTAGTTTATACTCTTACTAGCAATGTATTAAGGTCTCCACTTCCTTCCTTGCCTAAAGTGTTTTACCAAACTTAGAGCTATTTATAAATCTGATAAGTGAATGATGGCATCTCTGTGTAGCTTTATTTTTCATCATTCATATATATTATAAGAAAGGTTGCATGTTACTCCTAGCAGTGTACTTACTCCTCTTTGTTTGCCTTAAACATCTTCTTAGCAAGTCAACCCTAAATCAGGTCCTGCTCCAATTAATTTCTCCTTTCTTCCATTTGTTGCTATTATGCTACATACCCCTCTCTGCTTCTAATATTCATTTCTACAGCTTCCCCCACTTTGATTTAGTGCTTTGTTGACTAACTAAAATATAAATATCCTTAGGGTGTATTTTTATAGCAAATCAGTGCTCCACAAAATAAAATGAATAAATCCATTGATATACATTCTAATGAGATTTTTAAACTTGAAAAACCAGAAGTATCCATCCAGCTTATCCATGGAGAAAAGATGGAAAGGGGCATATAGAAGAGATGCTTCATCATACCAAGAGAAATCTCTGCCCAAGGAAAATTATTATTTTAGTAGGACTAACTCTTTTAAATTCAACAGACTTTGGACTTGGAATCTCTCTCTCACTCTCTCTTCGTCCCCCTCCCTTTTTCCCTCCCTCCCTCCTTCTTTCTAATTCACTCCACACTAATACCTCACACAATATTAGGAAATATAGAGACAATTAACTGAGGAGCTTAGTTGAAAGTAGCTCTTCCTTGGCAGCAAATTTAGTGTAAGAACTGGAGAAAATAAAACAACATTTGTAATCTGCAGATTTGTAACTGATTTTTTTTTGTAAGCTACATTATTGTCATTATGATGCAATCAAAGATCCTAGTTTTATATTTATTTATAAATAATTCCTAGCTGAGAGCCTTAAAATAACAAATTGGTTCTTTCTATTTTGCCAGAATAGTTGTTTATCAAATTGAATTATGAATAAATGAAATTTTCTCTAAGAAACACACTCTTATATTTTCTGCATAGTTGTTACTCAGTCAATGTTTAGGTATTTGAAATCTCTCATGGGCAACATTCTGACTTTTTCAGATCTGTACAAATATTTCACTATTTAATTTCACTATTTTTTTTTCAGATCAGTTGGGAACTAGAAGCATCTTGTTCTCTTTTTCAACATTAAATTTTATGTAAATACTAAAGATAATTAGCCAGTCAAGATATCATGTATCTATCCATCTGGCAATTCACAGTCTTCATCTCAGACACTGCCAGAATGTCAAAATCCCTGTGTCAGAGAATATAACACTTATTTTAAAAATGTATAAAATTGAAATTGTCAATATTCATAATGCAAGAGTGCAAATCTATCTTTAAGTCAGAAATATGTAAGTTTGCAAGATCCTCAAGTGTCCTGAGCATGTTGGGTACTCTGAGGTATAGTATATTAAAGGGATAAACATGCTGGCATGCTTTACTGGTGTTTAATCCAGTTCTTTCCCTGACCCCTAGCACACACTTTGAGAAGGCAGTCTAGAGAAATATTTCATTAGTAACTTATCCCATCCTTCTGTTTCTTTCCTAATTTTGAAATGGCAATGATTGCTGTCAGCACAGCCTTCTCTTCTAAATAAATCTCTTGTTTTTATTACAGTCTGCAAATTTACCCTTAAGAAAAGAGCAATATTCTTATGACCACCTGGGGTGACAGAAGGAGAGAATGGATTCCCTCCCACCTGGAACTCTTTTATTTTTCAACAACATATGATATTTGATTCAAATTTTCACATAATAGATATTTATGTACTTGACTTAATACCCTATAGCTCTAGGCTTTTGAAGAAAAGGTTTAATTATTACCCCCAGAATCCTGTAAATGTTGCTTTGTAATATGCAAATAATGAATAAATCTGTGTTTATTTATAGTTAACGTTTCTAAGTTTGATTGATACCACTTTATTTCACTTTCCTAGACCACTGGCTTTCAACTGGATAGTCAGCAATGTATTGATGCATATATGAATTTATATGTATATTCACATTTTACTTATTATTTAGGAATTTTTATTAACAAAATATTATGTTTGCCTATAATTTAATAGTAACCTTTAAGATATGATTTGTGTATGTTTTATAATATCTATAACAATTATTTAAAGAGAACATGTATATTTATAAATAGATAAGTACGCATGTTTGAAGATATGTACTCAGATATTTTATTGAAATGATTACAAAATCATCAAATATTGGAAATTACTGAATTATTGTCCTAGAATATAATACATAATGAAACTGAGAGGTTTAGCTTTCTAGAAGAAAACAGTTCTGTGGGAACATTCAAGTAATGTTTAGATTGTTATATCTACTTTATTCTTTTTTAAAGCAAAGGCTTAAATCTGAAATTCAAAAGGAATTCAGAATGGCATCTTTCACTTAGAAATATCCATTACTAAGGTTAAGTAATATGCATTCTTAGGATTTAAGTTTTTTTTTCTCATCTTTTATGGTTTAATAGCTAATTTATTTTTAGTGCTGAGTAATATTTCATAGTCTGGTTGCACCAGTTTATCAATTCACCTACTAGAGAACATCTTGGTTACAACTATGTAACCAATTTTTTGGCAATTATATTTGTTTGGCAACCAGTTTGGCAATTATGAATAAAACGTTATAAACTTTTGTACAGGATATTGTGTGGCTATAAGTTTTCAGCTTCGTTAGGTAAATATCAAAGAGCATGATTTCAGATTATAAGGTAAAAATATATTTACTTTTGTCTGTGTTTTGAGTTTTGGCTATTCTAATAAGCATATAGTGATATCTCACTGTTTTAATTTGCATTTACCTGACAACATATGATGTGGAACATCTTTTCGTGTTTATTTGCCACCTATAGACCTTAAGTGGTGAGGTATTTGAAGTATTTGTGATGAGATCTTTGGCTCATTTTTTAACCACCCATTTTTTAACCAGGTTATTTTCTTTTTGTTAAATTTCAAGTGTTCTTTGTATATTATGGATAACAATCCTTTATCAAATGTATCTACTGCAAATATTTTTCCCAGTCTGTGACTTATCTTCTCATTTTATTGACAATGTCTTTAACAGAGCAGAAGTTTTTAATTTTAATAAAGACCAACTTATCAATTAGTTTTTTGATGAATCCTGACTTGGATGTTGTATCTAAAAATTTATAGCCAAACCCGAGGTCATCTAGATTTTCTCCTTTGTTATCTTCTAACAGTTTTGTGTTTTACGTTAAGGTATGTAATCCATTTTGAATTAATTTTCTGAATTAACATAAGATCTATATCTAGATTTGATTTTTTATAGGTGGATATTCAGTGTTCCAACAATATTTGCTGTAAGACTATCTTTTCTTTATTGTATATCATTTGCTCCTTTATTCAAGATCAGTTGACTATATTTTCATGAGTGTTTTAGATCATTTAATTTTTATTATAATCATAATCAACCAGTTTATTTTAAGGTTTTGGATTTTTTATTTCACTCTCTTAATTATGAATGAGAATATATAGGACTAGAGATTTTCTAGAACTCACTGGAGCCAAGACAAAAATCAGTGTTTTTTAGCTTCCAACCCAGTGATTTTTCCACTCCAGTCCATTTTTTAATCTGAATTCTGTATTTTTATTTTTACGACATAATATTATCATTCAAATTTTGAATGATATAAACATATAAACAAAATAATGTTACACTGTTTTGGCTAGTGACTAGATATTTCAATTGGGCTAGTGTGAAGGGTTTCAATATTTCTAATATAATTAATTTCAGAAGATCTCTGATAAACTAAAAGAAAGTAGGATCATGGTGTTCATTGGAAGATACCAGCCATAATTAGATTTGATCCTTTCCCATTGCTATCTTTCTGGATTCTGCTTCTCTCTGATTGATGTATGTGAATTTCAACTCTTTATGTAACCTTACATTTGAACAACTGTTTTTTTTCTCCTCTCCCTTTATTTTTTTAAATAGTTTTTATTTTTCAATTATAATTGTCATACAATATTATATTAGTTTTAGGTGTACAACACAGTGATTAGATATCCATACAACTCATGAAGTGATCACTCCAATAAATCTAGTACCCATCTGACACTGTACATAGTTATTACAATATTATTGACTATATCCCTTATGTTATACTTTATTATATCTCCATGACTATTTTATAACTGTCATTTTGTATTTCTAAATTCTTTCCCCTTTTTTCACCTACATTACAACACTCCTTCCATCTGGTAACCCTCAAAATGTTCTCTGTATTTATGAGTTTGTTTCTGTTTCTTTAGTTGTTGTTGTTTATTTTGTTCTTTAGATTCCACATGTACATGAAATTATATGGCATTTGTCTATATCTGGCTTTCTCCACTCAGCACAATATCCTCTATGTCCATCGCAAAATATCTTTTTCCATTCCTTAACTTTTAGCTTGAGAGTGTCTTTTAATCTGAAGTAAGTTTCTTGTAGGCAGCCTATGTAAGGGTCTTGTTTTCTAATCCATTCAGACACCCTATCTTTGGATTGGAGCATTTAATTCTTTTTCATTTTAAGTATTTGTTGATACAGATGTAATTATTGCCATTCTTTATTCATATTTTTCCCCAAAAGTGTATTGGGTTCACTTTTCTTCTTCCTGTTCTTCTTCTTGTTCTTCTTGTTCTTGTTCTTGTTCTTCTTGTTCTTGTTCTTCTTCTTGTTCTTCTTGTTCTTGTTCTTCTTCTTGTTCTTCTTGTTCTTGTTCTTCTTGTTCTTCTTCTTCTTGTTCTTCTTCTTCTTGTTCTTCTTGTTCTTCTTCTTCTTCTTCTTCTTCTTCTTCTTCTTCTCCTCCTCCTCCTCCTCCTCCTCCTCCTCCTCCTCCTCCTTCTTTTTTTAATTTTTTTTTATGGTGACTTTGGCTAAAAAAATCCAATAAGTTTCAACTGTACACTTTAACAGTAAGACATATATATATATATTTGTACTGTGTGTTCACCTCCCATAGTTAGATTTCTTTTTGTCACTACATATTTGACCCCCTTTACCTATTTACTTCCCTCCTTCCCCCTCCCCCTTACTGTCTGGTAACCAGTAGTCTATTGTCCATGTCCACGAGTATTTGTTTGTCCTGTTCATTTGTTGCTCATATTTTTGATACATATATTTTTCTTCTCCTTAAAGAAGTCCCTCCAAAATTTCCTATAATATCAGTTTGGTGGTGATAAATTCCTTTTGCTTTTTCTTGTCTGGGAAGATCTTTATTTGTCCTTTGACTCTAAATGATAGCTTTGCTGGATAAAGTAATCCTGGTTATGGGTCCTTGCTTTTCATCACTTTGAATATTTTGTGTCAATCTCTTCTGTCCTGCAAAGTTTCTGTTGAGAAAGTGCCTGACAGTTTTATGGGAGCTCCTTTGTGGGTAACTAACTGCTTCTCTCTTGCTGCTTTTAAGATTCTCTCTTTGTCTTTAAGCTTTGTCATTTTAATTATTATGTGTCTTTGTGTGGGTCTCTTTGGGTTCATCTTCTTTGGAACTCTATGTTTTCTGGGCTTGTACGTCTATTTCTTTCACAAGGTTGGGGAAAGTTCAGTCACTATTTCTTCAAATAGGTTTTCAATTCCTTGCTCTATCTCTTCTCTTTCTGGTATTTCTATGATACAAATGTTGTTGCTGTTGATGCTATCCCAGAGGCCCCTTAAACTATTTTTATTTTTGTAGATTATTTTTTCTTGTTGCTGTGTTGATTGTGTCTCTTCTGCTTTCCTATCTTCTGAATAGCTTATTCAATTTTCATCTAATCTGTTGATTCCCATAATCTACTCTTCATCTTAGATATTGTATTCTTCATTTTTGATTGGTTCCCTTTTTATATTTTCTATCTCCATTTTTGTATTTTCTATCTCTTTGTTAAAGTTCTCACTGAGTTTATCTCCTGTTCCCCTAAGTTCATTGATCACCCTTATAACCAGTGTTTTGAACTCTGTATATGGTAGATTTCTTGTCTCTCTTTCATTGATTTTTTTTTTTCTGGAGCTTTGTTCTGTTCTTTCAAGTGGAACATGTTTCTTTGTCTCCCCATTATGGCTGCTTCCCTGTATTTGTTTCTATGTATTAGGGAAGGCTTCTAAGTCTCCTGGTCTTAGTAAAGTGGATTTATGTAGTAGGTGTCCTGTGGGGCACAGGGGTGCAGTCTTTCCTGGTCATCCGAGAGAGGTGTGAAAGCATGTTCCCTTATGTGGGTTGTACGTGCTCTTCTGATGTAGTAAAGCCTTGGTTGCTGTTTGCACATTGATGAGAGGGATTGATGCTTGGGCTGATTGGTTATGAAGATTTGCCAGTGAAGGGCTGACCCTACAAAACAGGCTTCACTTTAGCAGGGCTCTGGTGCCCAGTCTGCCCTTTGAGTGTGTCCTCCTCAGATGCAGACCTGGGTAGTACTCTGGCTCTGGTGCTGGTCAAAACAGTTCACTGGGTGTGCCAACCCAAAAGCCTCCTAGGAGAGGCTAAGCTCCAGGTTGAGTTCAGTCACAGCTTGTGCACTTTCAGGGGCACCTGGTAAAAATTATCAAGTGATCTGCAGACGGCTGCCATTTATGCTGGGCTTATAGGTGCCTCAAGAGGCCAAGCCAGGAAACAAGGCCAGCTGCAGCTAATGTAGGGCTTGGGGTTGCTCAGCAAAAGGTATGGGGACACTGAGGGCAGATGCTGCTTCTTTGAACCTTTGAGAGATTTTAGAAAAGTCTTCAGCATGAGCCCAAACAGGCCATTTTATAAAAGAAACCATGGAGGCAGCTTGGTTGGACACAGTAGCTGGGAAAGTCAGAGTCTCAGGGAATCACCTGGGCAGAGTGACCTGTATTATTCAAGTTTACAGACTCAGATTTGGCAGCCAACTGCATCTGCCTGCTGGGGGGTGGGTTAGGGGGCTCAACCAAGGAACAATGGATATTGCCAGTACTTTCTCCTGGAGAAAGAAGCCCCTCCAGCCCTCACCCCAAAGACCAACAATTCAGTGTCTCCCTGTATGTCTCAGTGCTGGAGCTCAGAGCAAGTGAGTCCATCAGAGTAAGTCCACATGTGAGTCCCTTAAGAGGAACGTCTGCAACTCCTACGACCTGTGTCTCACTCAGCCACAATCTTCACTGGTTTTTCAAGCCAGAGTTTGTGGGGGACTTCTCTTCCCAGCACTGGAACCCTGCTCTGGGGAGCCTAGTGTGGGGCTTGGACCCCTTGCTCCTCAGGGTGGGTAGGGAACTCTGCCACTAAGATAACCCTTCCAATTCTTGATCACCACAGCAGTTATGCAACCAGTCCATTCATGTCTCTGCCCCTCCTACCGGCATCGAGGTGACCTCTTTTGTATGTCCTCAGTTGTAGGACTTCTGTTCAGCCAGACTGCAGACAGCTCTCAGTGATGGTTGCTCTGTAGTTCCATTATAATTTTGGTATGGTCATGAGAGGAGGCATGCACAGCATTTACCTTCTATATTATCTTGACCAGTCTCTTTCTTCTCTCCCTTTATCTTTAAATTACTAATCATCCCCAGGGTAACCAAGGACTTTAGTTAAATAGAAAGTCATGTGTAGAAGGAAATATTTTTTAAAGTCACAAATATACATTTCAAAAATATATATTCTTTTTATACTGATCATTCTCCACTTACATACTTCTGCTATAACATCATGATAACTTCCACCTCTGAAATCCAAGTATCCCAATCTTTGACAACATCCCTGTATTTAAAGTGAATCTCATATACATACCTATTATTTGTTTAAAATTTGTCTGACAAATTGATTTTTTTAATTGGAATCTTCAGTGTAATTACATTCAATATAATTACTGATATGGTTGGTCTGCCGTATTACTCATTGCTTTCTTTCTCGACTCTCTTTTCATTGTTTTCCTGAGTTCCCTTTCTTGCCAAGAACAGTACATAAAGCATAGTTGACATTCAATTCTTTTTCATTCTTGTTTCCAAATAATTTCTAATTTCTTTAAATAACTTCAACATTTTAAAATTAGGCTACTTCTTTCAATTATTACTACCCCTTTTGTTCAGAAATTTTTAGTTCATGCTTGGTTACAACAGAAGACTTTGATTTGCTGCACCTGCTTTAACCTAAATTTACCACACTACAGGCAGAATGATCTTTCTAAAATGCCAGTTTGAATCTATCATCTTTTTAATAATTACTCAATGGCTAAACTTTGTCACATCAGTTTTGGAAAAATCTGAATTGCTTAAGTAGAACTCAAAAGTTTCTCTTCTTCCTATAACTTCTTCACACCCAATGCAACAAATATATTAAACAACATGATGTTCTTCAAACATACCATGTTGCTATTCTGCTTTAAAGCTGAGAATGCCTTTATTTTCCTTGTTAGTCCCTCTCCCCAAATCTTCTCCATGTAACTTTCTGCAAATCAGCTTCCAAAAAAAAGCTAAACACTCCTTTCTTTGTTCCAAACACTTTCCTTCCACAGATATATCCATTTTAACATGCTGTGTTAAATCACAATGGCATGTCTGTTCCTAAACAATTATATTCTTCAGGATTTAGAAATAAATTTTATACCCAAAACTCTTGAAAAATAATAAGGATTGTGTAAATAGTTATTGTTATTTCCTGTCTATAACCAAAACATAGCACCTAGCAGACAGGAGGGGCTCATTAATATATTAAACAAATGGTTCTGTGCATGTATAAATCAGTAAAAAGTACATAAGCTAAAATATAAAAATACATACTAAAAAATAAAACTATACCAGATGGTAACAAACATTTCACTTCATCTTTTCAAATCTCAGAGGCAATATTAATGTTAGCATGTACTCATGAAACTTTTTCTTATTTTTTATAGTTTATGTTGAGAAGATCCTTTAACCAATATCTAGAGTTGGAAGGGAGCATAGGGCTCATGACAAATTTTTGGAGAAACAATCAGAGTTATATTGATACAGACTTGTTGAGAATAATTGTCAGTTAAACATAAGTTAAGTGTAAGAGAGAAAACAATAACTTTCCCTCTTTCTTTCCAAGTTCTTAGCTGGGACCCCTATAGCGAAACAGATTAACAAGAGGAAAATAAACAAGTTTATTATATATACTTCTTGTATACATGGGATTTATACAGAGAAAAATTAGTAGCTCAAAGGTTTGGTTAGAGCTTGAATTTATATAATGTCTTAGCATAAAAACCATACTTTTTAGAGAAGTGACAAGACAAAGGAAAAGACCTTGAGTCCCTAGGGGCAATAAATTGTGAGAAGGCAAATATATAGAAAACTAATATTAGATAAAGACCAGTTAGTAAAGTTTGTTATGTAGATTCTGCTGGTGCTCTCTCCAAATTGATGAGCTCTAAAGTTGTCTCTCATGATTAACTTTTGTCCTTTCTGGTAGAGAAGGGAGGAGAAACTTCTTTGAAAAAGTGTATCCTGCTTTTAGGTAAATAGGAAAAAGGTAGAGAGATTTTCTTGTATTTGCTTCTCAATACCTTCAGCTCAAAATAATTCTTATGCCAAATTAACATATTTTGAGTGGCATATTCTAATATTTTTCAAAAGAAATATACTTGACTCAGCTGAGTATAATAAAGATAAAAGATGGTTTTTTTTTTTGTTAACAAAACAAATAAAAGTAGAAATAACTTTTAATTTATTTAGTATATACACACATACACAGTTTGCTTCATGATACAGTTATTAGAATTTTTTGGTGCTAAGTTATTGTTGATCTTTGCAAATTTGTGAACAGATAGAATTACATTTTATATTTTAGAACCTACTTGTTGAATATGAGCACAGTGTAAACTACAGTAGTAAACCTCTCTTTAAGGAATCAGAATTTACTAAATGAGGTATTTTTCACTCTTTTGACTTTACATAGGTATATTTTTTCTACAGTGGCCACTGCTTACATGTCTATGTTTATGAGTTTTTAGTATAGGCCAACCCAATTTCTCTTCATCTTTATTTTTATTTTCTAACATTGCCTTGACTAGTAGCTTTTTTTTTAAAAATTTTCCAGGGCAAAATATTCTTGGAAAATCACAGTTATAGGCACTTTTTTTTCTTAATTCCAAAGAAATCAGATTTTTTAAAATCAAGATCAATAAGGAAGACGTTATAAAGGAAAAAAAGATGTTACTGAAATAACAGCCCTAAACTAAAGGAAAATGAAAGGAGCTGGACTCTGAAGTCCCCCAGAATGAGTTTAAATACCACCTCTGATCTCTGCAACTCAATAGCTGTGTTACGTAAGGGAAATGACAGCATTCCTCTGACTTGGTTTCCTTATCCACAAAGTGAGGATAATCATTCAAACTTGTTGAAATTATATATTTTATCATGGGACAACTGAGACTGTTATTTTAGAACCTCCCTAGTAACAGAGATCAAAACTCACTAATTGCTATGAATCCAACACTCAGGGCATAAATGGTGCTCAAAAAATATTTATTTAATAAATAATAAATTGGGAGAGTTTTGGTGAACATCGAAATGTGAATTAACCAGCACATTTGTAGGCACTTGACATTAGGATACATTTCCTTCTGATTAATTTGAGTTGGCTCTTTTATGTTTTTCACATTTACTATTTTTTTATAAATGTTATATCATTTGCTGAGGGTGGTTTCTTGCTGAAATTAACATTTTTGAACATGACTACAGATTTTAATAGATAAGTATATTTATTTTATATTTGAAATTTATTTTACAGTTGTCTATCATTACTAGATCTTAATACAGAATTCAGTAGAAAATCATAAAATCCATTAATGATAGAAAAGAAAAGTTTCTTTAAAATTACTGTATTCAATATATTCTGTGCTCGCAAATAACTGTCTTCAACACAAAGCTGCTTTTATTATCTTTCTATGTCTCCAGCCCATGGGAAACTTACAAGTCTCTAGATAGATAATAATAGCTCTATGTAAACAAAACAAAAAAGAAAAGAAAGAAAGAAAGAAAGAAAGAAAGAAAGAAAGAAAGAAAGAAAGAAAGAAAGAAAGAAAGAAAGAAAAAGAAAATTAAAGCTGTGAGAGCTTTTCCAACCCATGAGCAGCTCTGTTTAAAGAAAAAAATAAATGATTTTTTTTACTTGTATGTCATAGAGAAACAGATTTAAATCACTGAAGTTGTGTAATGCGAGCCATGTTTAGAAATTCAACCAAGCATAAGAAGAAAAAAACCTTCACTGGTAAGTAGCAGCATCTGATTGACACAGCTGTCTTTCTAATGTATCTAAAAGCTTCAGTTACCTTAAAGTATAGCTCAGATCTCTCAAAAGGTTCAAAAACACATGAGAGCGAGCTTGCTTTGACATCAATCCTTAAGAGTTAGTTTTAAATCAGTTTCTTCATTAAACATGGTTATTTGCCCTCATTCTTGGGTTCTCTTTCTTCAAAGATAAAAGTTTGGAGAGAATAAACTTATATCAAAATATTCCTGAGTAGGATTAAAAAGGATTAAAAACATTCATTGAACCCAATCTCCAACAGTTCTTGGAATGGACTCCACAATAATAGCTACATCAGATTTAGCACATATTTGCATACCTCTAGAGGGTAAGCTCACTATCTGTCAAGGAAACCCGTAGCATCATTGGATACTCGCATTTAAAGAAAACTCACACTTCTAGTGAATTGAAATTTTGTTCCAATTGCAAATACTGTTTTTCCATATGTAGCCATCCAGAATAAATTTAATATTTTTCTATATTACAGAGGCACACTCTTTTCACAATGCAAAGTAATGTCTTCATAAAGACATGTCTTCAGTCTAAATAAAATTATTTTGCCAGCTTTTTCTACTTGGTCTCAAATTCTATGAAATAGAAATATTGTACTCTAGGATTGTTTATAGTGTGCAGATAAGTAACAAAAACAGCATCTATAATAAATTTCTCTAATTAATTATTATATTTTTAAAAGGAGTGGTTTTATTAATTTTCCAATTTATATAATTTGTGATGAATGGCAGTAAATGTGTATTGATCATTTTCAAGCAATATAGTATCTATGTATGCTAAGCACTCTTCTAAACACTTCACAAATATAAATATTTAATACTAATGACAACCTTCTTATGAATTAAAAAAAAATGAACATTTGAGAATAATTTGTCTAAAATCATGTAGCTACTAAATATTCATGATGAGATTTGGATGTAGATGCTTTGCCTCTGAAGCGATTTCTTTTAACCAAGCAATCTCACAATCTTACAAGGTAGGTATTATTAGTAGAAACTAAGGTAGAAAGAAAAAAAAAATATTTCTTTCATGATTGTGGGGCCCTGTAATCCAAGCCCCATAAGAAATAAAATATAAAATAAAATCTGAAAGGCAAATTAGTAAGAATAAAAACAAAATAAAAATAAATAAAAGCTATGCTTTTGTTAAACTTCATCAAACTTAATTGATGAATTAAGTCTTGTGATATTAAGAGTATGGATAAGGTCATTTAACAGTTTGTGCCTAAATCCACTAACTCAATATTTTTCACCTTCCTAAGAACGGAATTTAAACTCATCTCTCTTTTTTCAATCTCTAAGAGTCAATGGGATATGCTAAAACATACAATTCACATTGATGACATTGTTTCTACTTTATATCTGTTTAAACTGCTGCTTCCAACACTTCTCTTGACTGTTGGCAGATGTTTCTTCTCTCATTTCTTTAATGTACCAATCGCCTGGGCTTCATGTTTTGTTCAGTCATGCACACAATAACAATGGTCTGTCCTCCTTATGATTTACCTAAAAGTGTCTTTTTTCTGTGTTTCACAAATGACAACTATGTTTCTAGATGCTTCTGTAATAATAAGCTGTCTGAACTCAGAAAATGTCTTTTCTACCTCTTGTAGTATTTTGTAACAGAATAATCTGTGTCTTGTGTAGAGCAATGGTCCCCAACATTTTTGGCACCAGGGACCAGTGCTCCTATGAGAAACTAATGCCTGATGATCTGAGGTGGAGCTGAGGAGCAGCCGCAAATACAGATGAAGCTTGGCTTGCTCCTCTGCTGCTCACATCCTACTGTGAAGCCTGGTTCCTAACAGGCCAGAGACCAGTATCAGTCTGGGGTCAGGGGTTTGGGAACCCCTGGTATAGAAGACAAATGTCGATTTTGTAGAAGCCACTCACAAATTTCAGTTTTAGTCTGAGAAATACCATTCACTTACTCACTCTTAGACCATTAGGATTCAAGTGAAGCTGATACCATTTTTAATGCACAAAATGAGAATACGATTAAAATTAATAAAGGTGTTTGGTTTTGTGATGGAAATATGACTCAGTCAGGACAATGGAAAACAAAAGAATTTTGATAAAATGTTATGTGGAAAGGTCTCTTAATTTTTCTCTAGCACCTGGGATTTAAGAACCAAATTAGCACTATTATTTTGTTGTCACATAACACTTGAGAATATAGACAAGGAAATGCAAAAACAGAACCAAAACTTGGAAAGAAATCTTGTCTGATGATGATGTTTGAACCTTGTATCAAGTCATTTCTAAAGCTTACACACCACCACATAGTCCTGGTTTGGTTATTATGTAACTTGCAACAAAAAAAAATTGTGAATATCTTAATTTGTGATTCTCAGAAAGCCAATTCTAAGGCAAATGCTTATTTGCCACTATCTGATTAGGAGTGCAATCCAAGGAAGCAAGAGTGAGGAACCAAGAAAGTGACAGGGAAAGGAGAGCTAACCTGAGGCTACTAGAGATGATGGATTCTAGTAACTTGGCATCTTCTTAGAAGTTTAGATAAACTTCTTAGAAGTTTAGATTTAGAACTAAATCTCAGAAAAATCGCAAACTATAAGCACAAAACTGTGGAAATCGTGGTACTAAATAGATCAAAAGGACATTTGTTTTCATTTTGAGAGTTAAAGCAAAGCAAAGCATTGCCTTATTGGATTTTAGCTGGGAACATGGGAATCTGGCAACTCAAATTTTTCACCACTTTTCCCATGTTTGCAAGTAACCGTAAAAACTCCATGAGGATTAATATAGAGGTTACAAATAATAAATAACAGATAATAATGAACAAATTGGCAAATTTGCAAGTATATAAACTGTAAATAATGAAAATCTACTGAAATAAAGTAGAATATTATAAATTAAGGAATCTGAAAATCAAATATCCAATGAATTCAACAAAATCAAGAAATGAGGCATCAGTGAATGCTGTACAGAGGCAACTCTCTTTGCTTTAGATAAAAAATATAGAGGCAGAGAAAAAAAAGCCTTGGCTTCATTTATTTTTTTCTACTTTAGGAGATTAAATTGCTGAGGGTAGAAGAAAAGATGGAGTACATAGAAAGGCAAGGGCCTAATCAATACACAGCATCAGCCCATACAGGCAGGCCTACTTGAGGCTTTACATAAAGATACATGAAATATTATCTGGGAAAAAAATTAATGCTTTATCTACCTTAAATTTACATAAATTTTTATATGATTTTGTATTTTGAGATTTTACTTGAATTAAGATTTTCATGAATATTATAGGAATACAATCCACAATTAATCTATTTCAGATAATGGAGACTTACTCCTTTGGATGGAGTTATTTCTTCTGTTAGAGACGCATGCTTTCTAAAATTGGTAGAAGGTAAATATTTGATTAAAGTCTAATACATATTTGGAGGCACCTGACCATGCAAATTATCAAGAGAACTATACTAAAATTAAAAAGAGGCATGGAGCATATAATACATTCTCTAATCTATTTCTTTTCTGAATAGTACTTTCACATTCAGAAATTGAAGTAATCACTCCACTTTGTTTCTGAAGTATCCTTATTAATTGAATAAAGAACTATTGCTAGGTTTTGGGACACTGTAATAGCCTAATTTGCCTAGCTTTTACTGTTTTTATTAATAAAAACAATTACTTTCAAAATATTTATAAGATAGTCATGACTTTTTTTCCCCTACAACATTGGTATCGATATAAGCTATTAGTGGGTAATTCTAAATTTTTAAATACTTGGTTTACGGTAGCCATAAAGAACACATTTGTAAATATGTAAAGTGTTTGATACAGTGCTTGACACATTGTAGGGATCAATATGTGGGTATGATTTAGAAACTAGGTTTAATAATAAGGTAAATTAATTTTGATTTTTAATTTAAAAAAATCAATTATTTTTGGAAAGCTCTTATCTTATGCATATCAAATTGATTAGTAAAAAGGGAGAAGTTAACTCTCCAGGTAAAATATTTCAGAGGTTAAAGTTGAAGTTCATACAATGCAAAGAAAAATCAATCAAGGCAAAGTTTTAACAAACCAGAATTTTTAACATATTCCAATGAAAAAGGAACTCATTAAGAAATGCAGTTACCATATAAGGTGTTTCTATGGTGTGATTCAATGAGAAATCTAAAGATAGATAACACCAAGAAATGACAAAATGTGTAAAAATTAAATGTACTGAAATTAAATGTACTTTATAGAGATAGTACTTTTTCAACCTGCCAAGGTAGCCAAACTGAAGACAGTTTCTGTACTTTGATAGGAAATGAGATTGCCAGTTTCTTTAGCATTTTCCTAGTTTCTTCTACCATGTTGGACTAGTACTGCTCATGCATGCACTATCATCTTTCAGAATTAAAATTGAAGTCATTTTGTTATATTATAATATAATATTTGGTTATTTAAGTTGCTTCAAAACAAAAAGTAATAAGATTTGAGCTGAAAATAACTCTTTATCCTTATTGCTGTGATTGGTACAGTACCTTCTAATAGAATGCTCTTGAAATTTAAGTAGCTTACACGAGTTTTTAAAAGCTTTTATCTTCTTAAAGCCTCTGTTTCCAAAGGCAATGCATTTAAAACATTAACAGGACTGCTAAATAATCTAAGGTTTTGATTGGGATCCAGTGACAACAATAAATTGCTGCATTTTTTTAAAATTATATTTTGAGGAAAACAATTTTGAAGTTATATTGATTCAGATGCATTATGATACACTTACAAAAATAAATTCATGCTCAGAATCATGGTCATCACAGGCACTGCAATATCCTTAACCATTAATGATATATTTTAATGCTCCATGCTCTCTAAGACAGAGATGCATTTCTATATATTTAGAGGGCTCTTTAGTGAGAGGTGAAATTAGACAAATGCCTGCGTAATAATCAGTTAAGACATTAAGAAAGTAGAGCTTGAATTCCTGAGCAGTCTCAATGTTTGTTTATACTTACATTTAAAAAAAAAAAAAGGTTAATTGCTTACTTCCATTCAACGGAAATTCTATATAGTTTGTTAAAATATATCATCAGATTATAAGTAATAATAGACATTGGTGTAAGCATTCACTTTTTTTCTGAAAATTCGAGACCTACATTTTTCAGGCCAAGACAAAAATATTAGATGGTTTCCTAGCTCTAACACAAATAAGTCACTTCTTTGCCTGAATATTGGCATCTCTAGACTTCCCAGTCTTTCTCCATTCTTCACTAAAGATTCTCACAGTGGGATCTCACATGTTCCTTCTACTGCCCCACTATTAAGATCAACCTCCATAGTGAACTGAACTTTGAGGTACACTGAGGATCTATTTAACATAACTCAGTTTCCTCATCTTCTCAGTTAACCCTCAAACTACACTCAGCATTATCCATTATAACTATATTATAGACTCTTTTTGAAACATGCCACTTTTTGGTTATCATTTCCATTCTTCAACTCACTGCATCACTATTACACTTTGACAATTGTATACATACTGACTTTCACAGCAGACACTACAATTCCCTCTGAACCCATTCCAACCTCGATGGTTCTGTATCATGTTCATTTTTTTGCAGACACCTATAACTTTTTCTTTATCCCTCCTTTTCTTTTCTCACCTGACAAAATTCCAATTCTGAATATGTTGGGAGCCGGAGATGTTGGGAGCCCTTTGTAAGAAAATATCAGTTCCTGGAACCCTGAAGGGAGGATAAGCATCAGTTCCTGAAATTCCTAGGGAGGAGTTTTTCTCTTGGCCTTATGTTAATCCATGTTAATCCCAGCTATTGTTTCTGGATACTTGTGGTTTTGTTTTGAGCAGTTTGTTACTTTGTTACGAGC